>CM031624.1:52059898-52082398 GCA_018398815.1 Conus ventricosus | reverse complement strand
TTATCTTTATGAAAAGTTGTGTTGGCCCAGTAATCATCGGTGTAGAACCTTGCCAGTGTTTCAGAGAGGTAGGTGGTGCCGTTATTAATCATCGGTGTGGAACCTTGCCTGTGTTTTAGAGAGGTAGGTGGTGCCGTTATTAATCATCGGTGTAGAACCTTGCCAGTGTTTCAGAGAGGTAGGTGGTCCCCGTTATTAATCATCGGTGTGGAACCTTGCTGTGTTTTAGAGAGGTAGGTGGTGCCGTTATTAATCATCGGTGTAGAACCCTTGCCTGTGTTTCAGAGAGGTAGGTGGTGCCGTTATTAATCATCGTGTAGAACCTTGCCTGTGTTTCAGAGAGGTAGGTGGTGCCGTGTTAATCATCGGTGTAGAACCTTGCCTGTGTTTTAGAGAGGTAGGTGGTGCCGTTATTAATCATCGGTGCAGAACCTTCCCTGTGTTTCAGAGAGGTAGGTGGTGCTGTTATTAATCATCGGTGTAGAACCTTGCCTGTGTTTTAGAGAGGTAGGTGGTGCCGTTATAATCATCGGTGTAGAACCTTGCCTGTGTTTTAGAGAGGTAGGTGGTGCTGTTATTTTTATGATAGAGCAGTGTGCTGAATGCTTGGCCATACATGCACACTCGTGCATGCTCACACACACAGACACTTTCACACACGCACACACACACATGCACACACATATGCATGCACACACGCATGCGCACACACACGCACATACTAGCACGCACACACAACACAACACACACACACACACACACACACACACACACACACACACACACACACACACACACACACACACACACACACATGTACACACACAAAACACAACACACACATGATTAGATATTCCCTCTCCTCCACCTTTGCTTTTTCCTTTCAGAGCTGAAGAGGAACGTGGACACGCCCATCACCATGTGCCTGCTGGGCAACAAGAGTGACCTGGACAGCGGCCGCAAGGTGCCCAAAGAGGAAGCGGCCGAATACGCCGCCTCCATAGACGCCCTCTTCTTTGAAACATCCGCCCTGAAGAATACAGGTACGGGTGCAGGTCGTTGACTCTACACTTGTGTACAGTACATTTGAACTATAAACAGTAAACAAGTGGGGTAAATATTGCTCCCATAAGAAAACCTAACACAGAGTAACTTTTATTCAAGACTGGCACAGCCTTTTAAACTTGAATAAAGTCAGACAAATACATAGACGAACAATCTAATAGTGGGGGAAAAAACAAGCGCAGGCCAACAGCTGAACTGTCTTCATAGTAATGACTTGGCAAAGATTTGGACTTAAGGATGGGGGGGGGGGGGGGGGGGGGGGGGGGGGGGGGGGGGGGGGTTGAAGATAGAGAAGCTGGGAACATGAAATTAAGAAAATATATGACAGATATGAAACTCTTCACTAGCTGCATAAGGGAACCATCGTAATCCCTTTTGAAGGCAGATATATTTGTATTGCCTGCTCCGAGGCCTTTCGTCCGTGGTGCTTTACTGTTCCCTGCCTCATTTCATTTCATTTCCAATTACATTTGAACTAGGTTTGACTCCACACACCTGTGTACAGTACGTTTTAACTAGTTTTGACTACACACGTGTGTACAGCATGTTTGAACTAGTTTTAACTCCACACACCTGTGTACAGTACATTTGAACTAGTTTTGACTCCACACACCTGTGTACAGTACATTTGAACTAGTTTTGACTCCACACACCTGTGTACAGTACATTTGAACTAGTTTTGACTCCACACACCTGTGTACAGTACATTTGAACTAGTTTTGACTCCACACCTGTGTACAGTACATTTTAACTACAGTCTTTGTGTTCCAAAACTATGTAGCTGCATATTCTTGAGAAGCAGTTAAGTAACTATGAAATTTCTTAACTCTTTCATTCCTACTTTTCTATGAACCATTACTTCCTCTTGTTCCTAGATTCTTATAATACGAGTATTCCCTTCATTCCTGGATTTAGAGGGGAAAAAAAAGTGTAAAGTGAGAACTGCCACGTATGCAGTCACAAACCGGCCAGAATAGAGCAACGATCACTTTCCCACGCTGTAGGGGCTGTCTGGCATTCATTCCATTCATAAACACTGCCCCGCATGACGTGTACCGATGACGCGACTCGCGCGAAGTTCAAAGCTCTTACCACGAGAACCGATTTTCCGGGCTGCACGGAAGGAAAGGAGGGATTTTGTGCTGCCCGGTTTTCCGGGCTGCAGGAAGGAAAGGAGGGATTTTGTGCTGCCCGGTTTTCTGGGCTGCAGGAAGGAAGGGTACGATTTCTGTAAACCGGGTTGTAGGGATGAAAGAGTTAACTAACAGACAAACGTCGAAGCAGTACTCCAAACCAAGCAACATGGTCCGATCTCCCTTTCCGCTACGTCGAGTGTGGGTTACTTTCAGGGAAAAAAACCAAACGCCTGTCTGCGCAGGTTCTCCACTCTTGTACTGCTGCAGCCATGGTGCAGTCTTAAGCAGGTGGATTGTGATGTCTAAAACAAACAGCGTAAGATGTGACCCTGTTCATCGTGAAGACGGCAAGCATCAGAAACTTATTTGAATCTTGTGTAGGTCTAGTTGAAAAGTGAGGCAAAACTGCAGGTGGGAAATCTAAATAAATTTGAAAAATTATTGATACAACTTCGCCAAAAAAAACGGTGACAAAACGAATCACAAGACAAACACGACACACTTCGACCTCTTAGGTCTTCTTCAGGCAAGAGACAAAACACTCAGGACAAGGAAAATGAATGAGCAACCACTTAGCATCCAGTTCGACGCAAGATGGGCGTTGAGTCTTGTGTATAGTGTGCCCGCTCCGTCTTGCATTGCAAGTATAGGGCGTTAGTATTTTTTGTTCATTGTGAAGATGGCAAGCATTGAAACTTGTTTGAATCTTGTGTGTTGTGTGCCTGTTCCGTCTTATATTGAAGTGTAGGATGTTAGTGCTTTTTGTTATTGTTGTATTTTGCTGGAATGATAGATTCTGCTATTATGTGTTTATGAGATTTCCTTGTGTTTGAATTGATGTCCAATTTATTTCATCCATATGTAGCAAAGGGGATACGGAATACACATGTGAAAGTCTTTTTAGGTGTGTGTAAATGCATGTAAGCATGTGTTTGTGTGCATGTGTTTGTGTTTGTGTGTGAATGAGCTTTTTTTGTGTTTGTGTGAGTGTCTGTGTGTGTGTTTGTGATTGTGCGCGCGCATGTGTGTGTGTGTATGTGTGTGTGTATATGTGTGTGTGTGTGTGTGTGGTGTGTGTGTGTGTGTGTGTCTGCATGAGTGAGTGCGTGTGTGTGTGTGTGTCTCTGTGTGTCTCTGTGTGTGTGCGTGCGTGCATGCGTGTGTGTGCATGCGTGCAAACACACATGCATAATTATACACAGTGGAAGGGGGATCGGGGTAAGGAGTGGTGGTACTCTGTGCATGTGCATGTATCTGTGAGAAGTCAAAATATCCCCAACAAAAAACTCAAGCCATGACTTCTGTCGCCCAGTTCGCTGAAGGCTTGTGTGTGTGTGTGTGTGTGTGTGTGTGTGTGTGTGTGTGTGTATACGGGCATATGGCATATGTATGTATGTATGTACGTGTTTATGTATGTATGTGTGTGTGTGTATGTATGTATGTATGTGTGTTGTGCGATTGTGTGTGTGTGTGTGTGTGTGTATGTGTGTGTGTGTATGTATATATGTATGTGTGTATGCATATGTATGTATGTATTTATGTATGTATGTGTGTATGTATTTATGTATGTATGTGTGTGTATGTATGTATGTGTATGTATGTACATATGCATGCATGCATGTATGTACGTATGTATGTATGTGTGTTTTATGTATATACATATGTGTGTGTGTGTGGCAGGCATTGAAGATGCCTTCCTGCAGGGTGTCGAAGACCTGCTAAAGCAGCACCAGGCCAACCCCATCTGGCAGGGGGCATCATGGCGCCACAGCAGGAGCCCTCCGACATCTTCTCCAGCCCCAGCAACGCTCAGACCATCAGGCTGCCGTCCCCCGCCGAGGGCGACAACCCCCCGGACCACTCCTCGTGCAGTGCTGAACGCCATTGTTCGTCTTTGTCAGGGGGGGGGGGGGGGGGGGGGGGGGGGGGGGGGGGGTTGTTTGGGTTGTTGTGGATCGTTTCTTTGTATTATATCATTGATGCACTTCTCTTTTCTCTCTCTCTCTCCTCTCTCTCTCTCTCTCTCTTCTCTCTCTCTCTCTCTCTTTTGTTTTGTTTTCGTTTTTTGTTTTTGTTGGTGTTGGATCAGTTACTTTGGATTCCCAGTGTAGGTGGAAAAAAGTTATTGGGATGTTCTTTTTTTTTTGTCAGGTTTCTTTTTTTTTCTTTCCTTTATGGGGGGGAGGGGAGGGGGATAGAGGGTGGGTTGTGTTTGTGGATTTTCTTTTCATTTTTTTTAATCTTGCACTTGGGACTGATGAATGCTCCTGAAATCAGGGGCCCACGATTTAAATTTGTGTCGACTTCGAAGGCATCATTTACTTTGCCCGAGTCAACATAGCTGTCACGGTGAAATAGGTCAACACAGTCCAAGGTACCTGGTTACTGATTGTGCGCTCATAACGTCGCAAAGATGCCACACCCTCTCACTGATGGCACTCTTTGTCAGTGGCAGTAGGAGGTCGGTGTAAACATTGCTGGGATCTTCCCCATTTCATTCAAAAAAAAAACTAACAAATAAACAAAACAGGCAGACCAGGGAACGGGTAAGCTGCAAGGTGAGGCGACTGCAGGCGGAGATTTAAACAAAATTTTAAAAAGTAATTATTGCGACTCCCCGAGTGACGTAGAAAAATGGCGGTGAACAGGTAGTTCTTTTGAATCCCAGGCTGGAGAACTCCCCTTGGACCCAAGGATTTCCGAGAAAATCACCTGAGTTTTAGAGGCAGGCAAGGCGAACATCGAGGGAAAAAAATCCGTTAAAAAAAACTCGCAAAAGGGCCTTAGTTCCTGAGTCTTGTGCGCATCCAGTTTTTCCAAAATTTAGTCCGGGTTGCCACGATTCTACGTTCAGCGCTTTGCCGCCGCGGTTGTTATGGCATGTCACGGCTTGTGTTAGTCGAAGCATTTCAGTGGCAGGCAAAGATGTAGATGAATGCAATTTGTTCGGCCTTTTTTTTGGGTTGTTGGGTGATGCAGAAGCTTCTTTTGAAGGGAAAAATAGGATGTCTTGTGAGTCACAAATCTTAAATAATGGCGAGAGTTTAAGGAGGCACAATTAGCAACTGTTGGAAATTTGACTGGACTGAAAAGACTACAGTTGGACTAGGAGTAATTTTGATTGGCGGTTTTTGCCTTGTTATCGGAAAGTGAACTAGCAGGGAACAGCTCGTTGTTAACCTTTGTGCTTTTTCTTAAAAGAATTGAACTACGCTAACGTGGCTTTAACAGCGCTCTTTGAACAAAGTATGTTGATGTACGAGAGTGCTGGACTGCAATCAGAGCAAAAGATTTTTTGATCGTTTAATGTTTTACCCCTTCCACCACCCCTTTCCCCCCCCCCTTTTCCCCCCCCCACCCCCCTTCCTAAAATAAATGGACATGCAAAGGATTTTCTGTTTCAACAGTGTGACAGCCCCGAGAAGTAATATACCACCTATACCCTGTGGTGAGCTTGGTGACAAAGAGCAGGAAGTGAGCGAATTTAAGTGACCGTGGTTGTGTCCACACAATCAGGACATTGTTTGTTCAGTGCCGGCAGGTTACATTCAGGACTGCTGGACAAAGACAATCTTTGTTTGTTTGTTTGTTTTTGTTTCGTTTTCTAGACATGTATTAAATTTAGTGTACGTACTTCTGTGTCTTCCTTTTTTTTTTCGTTTTTTTTTTTTTTTCAGTTATTTTTCTTCGCTTCTGGCATTGTAATTTGCCTGTTATGAAAAGACCACAAAACAGTTTTTAAAACTGCTTGGATTCCACATTGGCAGGGGGGGGGGAGGGGTTGCACCCTCCTCCCCCCCCCCCCCCCCCCCCCCCCCCCCCCCCCCCCCCCCCCCCGACTCCCACCAGGCTGTTGCCCCTAGACCCTGACTTTTTTTTTTTACCTTTAGAGATTTTTCAAGTCACACTGTTCTCCAGCCTGTAAAAACAAGTAAATCCCTTTGCATGTGTATTGTCTTCAGACACACACAGAACCACACCACCACCTCGACCCCCGTGGGAAAACAGTGAGTGGAAAACTTCACTCCTTAGGTAGCTTGTGACTGTGGCAACTTATACAGCACACAGAAAATGCTTACTAATTTCTGAACACAGGTGACAAGTACCTGGGCACTCATTTATCTGACGCATTATGAATTTGTTAAATGAAAGAGAGATGAGAGAGAAATGAAAGAGGGCATTCCTGGTTCAGCTTCCACTCATTTATTTTCCAGCATAACCTTCTGTATGACAATTGGGCCCATACACCAGTCTGCCCCTTTCCGGTATTTTTCAATCTGCCCCTATATGCTGGTATTAGGTAATGTACATTTTGTTTCATGCGGATTTTGGAAAGGATTTTAGCGTTAAGATGCTATGTTTTGGTCTGCTCCAGCTTCTGCGGATTTCCATTTGCAATGTGATTTATAACAGGCGAGAACATTTTTCGAAAGAAAGTTTTTCAGTGCGTATCAAATTTGACAGGTACAGACAGTAAGTGATAGTGACAGACAAACAGTAAGTGACCGTGACAGAAGACAGTCCATTAAAACATGACTGTGGATGCAATGACCGTTAGGGTAGCTGCTAAATCAACAACAAATCAGATATAAGCATGTATTATACTGATGTGTCTGAAACTGATTCAAACTGGCGTAACAACAGCTGAAATGACCAAGAGTTGGCAAGTCAGCGCCAAAAATTCAGATCAATGTCCTGAAAATCGCAGGTAAGGGACCACGATGTTTGGTAATACCATCAACATCTTTTACATACTGACTGACTGAAACCATTTGCTGTCAGATTCACATATCTACATACAAACACCTGCGCATAAATTGAAATGTTTCGTACAAAATGGGACGAGATCTGGACATACGTTATGGTCTTTTTATTTTTCTTTCAAAAGTACAGAACCTCAATTTTTTTTTTTAGGTTTGTTCTGGTTGCTCTAAGCAGTCGATTTTGGAGTTCAGTCACATTGTTGTATTGAAAAAAACAACAAAAACTATGGTGGCTGAAAGTTTTAATCTTCACTGCAGATCAAAGCGATGTTGTCTTGCCTGTATCCAGGCCTGAAATGAAATCTGCGCTGATTAGGGAATGGTCTCCCTTTCCTCGGTACACCGTGAATAATTGCTGGAAGAAAACGAATCATTTCAATTGGCGCCCCGCATGATACAGTGTGCAACGTTCTCTGATGTGTGGGCATTTTGTCATTGTTTTTCACTCTCTTGTAACTAGAGGTGAGAAGGTGAGGCAGCAGAGATGATTGTAGGCAGAGTTAATTGTCAGTGCAAAACTCTTCAATAATGGCAGTTAGAGTTAGTACTCATATGTCGTGATCTTGAGAGAGTGAGGAATATTATCACATAGCGCATAACTTGGTTTGAGGGAAATGCGGATGACGTTTAGTACAGGAGGAAAAGAAGTTTTGTACAGTATTCAGCGCCAGGGCTTTGTCCTTATGTTCTTGCCTAGTGCTTGCATCGTTTGTCACAATACACTGTCAAGACAACATAGAAATGTTGCCATTGAAGCGTGTTCTGACATTTGGTTTGAGGAAGGCGGAAATTATATCATGATATATATATTATGTTATTGGTGGAAGTAGAAATAGTGGCTGTAGAAGTAGTAGAGAAAGATGAAAACGTGTTTATACAAGGTGTTCGTTTTGGTTGTTTATTCATGTATTTGATATGATTGACATTGTTAAACACAATGTAATGTTTATGTCGCTGGTGTGCTGTCACTGGAGATGCGGGTGGATGGAGCAAGAAGAGAAGAATGGAGGAGCATAAAACAGATCCTCAGGAGATTGTTGATACTTAACTTTTTCACTGTACTTACCACGCTCACCCTGCCCAGAGTTCTAGTGCTCTTATGGCCCAGGATGGTTAGTCTCCGGATGTCTTTGAAGGTATTTGCCACAATCCACAAAAAAAAAAAAAAAAAAAAAAAAGGTTTTGCGTTTTCTTCAAGACCTCTAGAGATTGTGTGTGCATATGAAAGTTTGTTGATTTTTGAGTCAGTGAGCTGCGAAAGATGTTCAACATATTCAAAAACAAGAGCAATGACAAAAAAGTTGTTTAGAAATAGGGAAGAAGGGGGGGGGGGGGAACGAGTTGATCTGATTGTCCTTGGAATGATTCATTGTGTTGACAAACATTAAGAGTGCTTTCCCTTATTTTGGGTTAAAATTCTTGTGTCCTGCAAGAGCTAGCCTTAATTGAACAAACTGGTAGATCTGAACCAAGATTATTGATCTACATGATCTCAGTGATCCCTTTTTGTGTGTGTGCATTCATATAATCTTTAAATTCGCTTTCAAAGTTGAGTTATATACTCAGTTTGGCAATCCTGGGTTCACAGAGGAAAAAGGATCTTGAAAATGTTCGGGGAACTGTTTGGATTTGCAAGAGAGAGAAGTAACTCTAAGAAGCTCTCTTGCAATGGACATCAGTTTGAGATAAGCTGATTAAATCAGTGCTCTTGATTAATGAGTTGACATGTCATTTGATACAGCCGAAAGCAGCGAAAGCGAACGCAATTTTGGACAAAACAATGGACTAAAGTAAACTTGATTTCATAGCTCATTCAGAACAGCCTACGCTTCGTTAGTCTGAGGTGCATCTCGGTCGAGCACCAGCAAGTAGAATTTTGCATGAATTTGGGGACGCACGCTTTTTCTAAGAAACAATCCTCCAGCTGACATCGTAGTCTGGGAGTTTGTCTTAGCAAATCAAATCTTTGCAAAGAAGAATGCTGATCATCGAGTGGAATTGCAGAAGGCACTAGGACCATTGTGATGTCCTAGTCTCACAGACTGGTTGTCTGTTCAGTGGGGAACAAACCCCTTGTGGGGTGACCTAACATGAACTGTTTGGGTTTTTCATCAAAATTGATTCTTGATGTTGTTGTTGTTGTCATTGTTCTTGTGCTTAGCTTACTTTTGAGGAAGGGGAGAGAGAAATGTAAGGCTTTCGTTGATGTGAGAGCTGACTTTTTGGGGTTTTTTTTTGATTGAATGTATTACAAAACATGGCTGTTGGAAAGAAGGTTTTTTTTCCCTCCTTTTTTTAAAATTTTGTTCCTGTTTTCAGTAAAATGTGGTGGTGTGTGTTTGGATGTCTGCTTGTGTAGTAGTTTAGAAGTAGTTACAATGCATATTTCATTTATTTATCATATTTGTGTGAGATGTCTACATGCAAGTGTATGTGCATCTCCGTGTGTGTGTGTGTGTGTGTGTGTGTGTGTGTGTGTGTTTATAACTATGTTCAGTCTTATTTTGGAGAGTGTGACTGCAGTGCCACGACCGCTGTACTCCTGTCGTGTTTTAGATACAACCATTTCAAAGTATTGTGGAAAGCTAGGTTTAAAGGCTATCGTCCAATGCACCTAGAATGTAATTTTTACTGTTCATATGTCATTGTTCCAATGACTTCAGACAAGTTCTACCATCATGTGATAAGTATGTACAATGCCTTAAGTGTGTGTGTGTGTGTATGTGTGCGTGTGTGTGTGTGACTCTGTGTGGTGTGTGTGTGTGTGTGTGTGTGTGTGTGTGTGTGTTTTGTGAGTGAGTGAGCACATACATATGCATAATTTATTATGTGAACATGCTTGTTTGTTTGAGAGTATGTATGTGTGTGTGTGAGTGAATATATGAATACAATATGTCAGGGAGGAGAAGAGGAAGGGGGGGGGGGGGAGGGGGAGGGGTGCGTTTGTTGCTACATTTTCAGGCGGGGAAAAAAATGTGTAATTTGATCGCTACATGCACATGGTGTGTATTTATGTATGTTCTCAATTGCTTGTGTTGATGAGGGGTGTGCGTCGTTTCATTAAATTATTTTCCCTGCGCAAAACCCGAGACGCTTTGCTCATGTTCGTGAATGTATGTTTTGCCTTGCCCCTTTTCCCTTTTCTGTGTATGGGTGGGAATGGGGGTGTGGGGGGGGTGAAGGGTGCATGTGACAAGGAGCCTGGGGGAGGGGGGGGGGGGAAAGAGTTGAGGGGGGGTTTGTGACGAATGGATTTATTTTTTCTTTATCCTTTTTTGTGCAGTCAATCAAACAATCTGCAAGCCTTTTTAAAATTTTTAAAAAAATTTGGTTTTTGGGGGGAAAAAAAGCGTTGATCTTTGCTATACCCCTGGGCAAATATTGATGAGTGCTATTCACGTCTGTTGCTACCTTGCTGCAGTTTTTTATAGAATTTGAAAAAATGAAATAAATGGCTATTCATATTTTATTATAAAATTTTTTGCAGTAAAGATCGTTTTTGTTGGCTGGGTTGTATTTTAGGGGTTATGTTGTATTTAAAGGCACTTTGGGTTGTGAAGGGAAAAGTCCCCGAAGAGGTGATTTCTTTTTTTTTTTTTTGGGTTTGACGAACTTCTTTTTTAGCTGAATGCTAAGAGTGTCTCTGGATCCCCTATTTTTTTTTTTTTTTTTTTCCGCCTTAAGATATGTAAATTGATATTGTGGTGTTGGTTTTTTTTTTGCTGCACCCTTTCCCCATTTCATAGTGTGTGTTTTTAAATATGTGTGTGTTTTTGGTGGGGTGTGTGGTGTGTGTGTGTGTGTGTGTGTGGGTGTGTTTTGTGTGTGTGTGTGTGTTGTGTGTGTTTGCTCTGACTTTTAATGCTTTCTTTGCAGTGGCTTTTGTGGACCCCAAGTTGCGTGGGATACCACACGTTAAAATAGAAGCACAACATAATGTTACACACAAGGTAGTATGTGTGGACAGACAGACATCCCCCTTATTAATAAACCTTACAAAGGGTTGCAAGGTGTGATCAAAGAGTGAGATAGAAAGAAAGCGTGGAAATTGTGCAGGGTGAATGATAAAAATTTATGTGCAAATTATTTTTCCATCGCACTCGTGAGATGCCCCCGATTTTTAAAAACATCTGGCCTTGTTTAAGCTTTGATTGAAAAATGTTCCTGCCCCTATTTCAAAAAAAAAAACTTTTTTCTTTTTTGGGGTTTTCTGTTCGTAGAAGAATAGGGAAAATAAAAATAGTTTTTGTTGTGTTTTTTTTTAAACATGAATGTGGGGAAAAAATTTAATCCAAAAAGTTTTTGCATAAAGGGGAAACTTTTTGATTTTTTTTTGTAAAAACAATTAAGAATTGTAACAAATTTATTTGCGTTTTTTTTGGAAAAAAACAATTTTTCAGAAATAATCTTTCTTATGTTGTATTTTTCATATGTTTTTCTTTTAAAAAGCAGTGTAGAATTGTAAAAAAAGCAGGGGTTTGTTTTCTTGTTTTTTTTTCTTTTATGGGCATGAATTACCAAAATAATTTTCACTCCATTTTTTTGCACAAAATATTTTACATAAAAATTAAAAATTTAGTTTTTCTATAAAAAGAAAAGATAAAAAGAAAACACCAAATTCTTGGGGTTTTTTTTTTTTTTGGGTTTTTTTTTTGTTTTTGTTGTTGTTAAACAGGGACATTAGGATTTTAGGTGCATTTTACAACTTCCCAAAATGGATAAATCTTATTTCGTGCACTCTTCCGCTGTAAAAAATGTCGTTTCTTTTCTGCAAAGTACTGTAGCTGTTTGTAAGGTTGAACAACTTTCACTACATTTTTGTTGGCGCCAGTTGATGATTCTGTTTTGTGAATGAAATCAAACGTCACTGCTTTCCGCCCCCGACCCGTGGGCAGTCAGTTGTCTGTCTGTCTTTTTGTCTGTCTGTCTGTCTGTCTGGCAAGGCACAGATGCCATAATGCCTTGATTCGTTGCCGTTGTTGTGTTTTTTGCAAAATGGGGGGATGGCCTGGTGCGGGGCACCTGTCAAAATGGGGGAAAAAAGAGGTTGGGGGGAGAATCTGGGGGAATTCTGGTGCGAATGTGGGGGAAAAAAAAAAAAAAAAGGGGATGGGGTGCTAGGGATGGGGGTATCAAGGATGAATTTTTTGTTGTTGTTGGAAAAAGTTCAGCAGTAATTTTTTTTTTTTTTTTCCCCAAAAAAAAAAATTTTTTTCCCAAACCATTCCGCTTTTAAACTCTCCCTCCCCCCCCCCCCCCCCCCCCCCCCCCCCCCCCCCCCCCCCCCCCCCCCCCCCCCCCCGCCCCCCCCCCCCCCTTTTTTTTTTCCCCACCCTTTCCCTTTTTCTACTTTCCTCTTTTTTCCCTTTTTTTCCCCCCTCCCCTCTTTTTTTTTTTTTTTTTTTTCCCCCCACCTTTCCTCTTTTTCTCTTCTGCTTTTTAAAATTCCCGTTTCACCTTTCCTTTCCCTCCTTTTTTCTTTTTTTTTTTTTTTTTTTTATCCCTCCCTCCTCTTTTTTTTCCCTTTTCTCCCCCCCCCCCCCCCCCCTTTTTTTTCCCTTTTTTTCCCTGGGTTTCAAAATTTTTTTTTTTTCTTTACTTTTTTTTCTTTTTGCTGGGCTTTTTTTTTCAACTTTTTTCCCCTCCCGAAAATTTTTGTAACCTCGGGTTGCTTTCCCCAAATTTTGATTTTTCATTTTTTTTTTTCGGGTTTTTTTTCTCAAGTGGGTGGTGTTTTAAAAAAAACTTTTTCTGGGTTTTAAAAAAGTTTTGGGTTTATTGAAAAATTTTTTCCAAAAAAAAAATGTTTATTGTTAAAGGGTTTTGTTTTGTTTTTATTTTAAGTTCTCTTTATGGAAATTTTTTGAAAAGGGAAAAATTTTTAAAATATGTTTTTATTAAGGGGGTGGGGGGGTTTCCCTTATTGAAAAATTTTAAAAAATATTTTTTATGGCTTTTTGCAATTTGTTAGGCAAAAAAGGGTCATTTCTGTGATTATTTAAAAAAGTCAAAATTCTTTGTCGAATTTTTTTTTGGGGCATTTTATGTTTTTTTTGTGTTTTTAAAAAATTTTTTGTGTGTCTGGGTTTTAAAAAAAAAATTTTTTTTTTGGTAGGTGTACCCCTGCTTAAAAAAAAAAAAAGAGGGTTTGGGCTGTTGTTAAAGTCTCTATCAGTTTCAGATTTGCCCCCCCCCCCCCCCCCCCCCCCCCCCCCCCCCCCCCCACCAACCCCCCCCCAACCTACACTCTCCCCTCTCCTCCCTCCAACCCCTCCGTTGTTTCCCCGCAGCCCCCCCGAAGGGAAGGTGGGTCTAGTTTGTTGTTTTAGCAAGCGTTTTCGCTGTGTAAAAAATACGAAAAGGCAACAAAGAGTTGTTTTTTGGGCCCCCTCAGGCTAGGTCAGATTGAGGGCGAGCATGATGGAGGGAAGGGGATGGAACTTGAGAAACATGGGTGAATTATACAACTGATGAAAGGGAAAAACCCCCGGAGTTTGCCTCCCCCCACCCCCAACCTATCTCCTCTCAACAATGAACAAAAACAGTCGTCGCATGTTTGCGATGAAAACGGGGGTTAAAAAAGGGGTTTTCGGTCATTAAATTTGCCAAAATTTTTTGCGTTCTACCCATTAATTTAGATGGTTCGGTGGTTCTAATTGTGTTTGCAAGGGGTTTTAGTCGGTGAATTTTCCCCCCCCCCCCCCCCCCCCCCCCCCCCCCCCCCCCCCCCCCCCCCCCCCCCCCCCCCCCCCCCCCCCCCCCCCCCCCCCCCCCCCCCCCCCCCCCTTCTTTTCCCCTGCCGTCTTTTCTTCCCCATCCCAACTCAGTAACTTATTTTTTTGATGAGTTGCATTTCATTTTCTAAAACAAGCTCTGCCGCGCCCCATTCTGTGCCTTCCCCCATCCAAATTCTTTTTCAGCCACTTCATACCTGTAAGAAGAGAGTTTCCCCCAGCCTCAAACCCCACCCTTCCTTCTTAGACAAAGTGGTTCGTCCCTACCTGCAGCTCTGCCTTAAAGAGTGTAATGGTGTGATAGCTGATCGTGTTTTTTCGTTTTATATCGTATGTTTCATTTCTAAGGAATTCGGCTTGTGTCTGATTTTCTTTATTGTTTTAACCTCCTGGAGCTTTGATTAGCAGGTGTTTTTTTTTCCAATTTATTTTTATAATTATGCCTCTAGCCCTGATGTTATACAAAGCACCTGCCGATGGATAGACTACAAGGTGAACTGACCATGATGATATATATATCTCAGGTTTAAATTTTATGTTACATTTTTTTCTTTCTTTTCCATTTACAGGAACGTCCATGCTGTGATTCAATACTCAAGAAGATTTCTAATTTTCCTCGGGTTCAGTGATTCTTGCTACATTTTTTTTCTCTCTCTCCTTCCTTCTCTGATTTGCTTGAAATGTTTTGTCTGATTCGTCTAGTCAGTGACAGCCGTGAGGTCCCAGTTTAACCTGGGTTCTCTGCTGAGGTGGGTTAAACTTTGGGCTGTTGTGGTGTTGCAGTCATGGGTGAGACAGGGCTTGACCTGAATGGGATGAAGGTGCCTCAGATGAAATTGTTCGAAGTCAGCATGTCTGAAGTTGGCCACCACAAATGAAATGTTTTTTTTTTTAAATCAGCATGTCTTTACGCCTAGGTCGTCATAGATAAGATAAGATAATGTTGCTTATAGCCCAGCCGACCGCAAAGGGCCACATCAGGGCTGTCACCACGTTAAAATCAACTCACCAGTAGGTCGTCATAGTATTTTGTTTGTGTAGTGTGTGTGTGTGTGTGTGTGTGTGTGTTGTGTGTGTGTGTGTGTGTGTGTGTGTGTGTGCGTGCAAGCGTGCGTATGTTTCTTTCTCTTCTTCTTTTTTTTTCTTTTTAAATTGAAACAAATTACACCTGGAGTCCATTTATTTATGTATGTATTTATATTACATGGAGTGAATTACTATCTAAAATCCATTTTGAATGATTTAGATTAAAGTTTACATGCACTGAGTTCCTTCTTTTTCTTCAGCCTATGATATCTGTCCTGTGCTTCTCTCTCTCTCTCTCTCTCTCTCTTTCTCTCTCTCTCTCTCTCTCCTCTCTCTCTCTCTCTCTCTCCATCCTCCCCTTCCCTTCTCTCTCTCTTATTCTCACATTCTGTTAAAAATGCATTGCTGGATGTTTCTTTTTTCTTGGTCTCACATTCACAGTAGAAAAGAAAAATCTGGTTTCTCAATGGAGAAGAAGAAGAAGAAAAACGAAGGAAGAAAAAGGAGAAGAAGAAGAAGAAGAAAGGGAACTTGGATCAGTTATGTAGTTTAGCATCAAAATGATAGCCATGTTTTACAGTGAGAAACAGTTAGTAATTATCACCTGCTCAGTCTGAGAATTTCCTTTTTGTGAAAGTAGTCCTTCCTGCTAAGCGAATGTGGGTCAGAATCAGAGGCAACCTGATTCCAGTTTCAGTGGAAGCTTGCTTGTATAAAACCTCCATAACATTAAAACTGCTGAAGAAAGATTTGATATTGCTATGGCTGCACTTTTTTCCCCCTTGTGTATACATGTGTAATGTGCAAGCTTTAACAACATGGTGTATAGCGTTTTTTGTTTTGTTTAAGTGCTGTTGAAGCTTTTTTTTGTTTCTAATGACTACTGCTGCAACTGTTGTACATAGAGAAATGTATCTATTATATGCGGTTATATTGAGAATAAAGATGTCAGAACACTTTCATGTCACCTGTGTGGACATAATGTGTCTTTCTTAATAGTTTGTGTCCTTGGATATGGATGTGGTGTGTGTGTGTGTGTGTGTGTGTGTGTGTGGTGTGTGTAAGCATGTGTGTGTGTGTGTGTGTGTGTTTGTTACAACTTAAAAGCATAACTTTTTTCTTGTAACTTTGGGGCTTGGTACTGTATTCACTGTCCAGAGGAGGTATAGTTTTTTTTTTCCATTTTTGTTACATTTTAATCGTTGTCATGCATACATAATCGTTTTCGCTTGAGTTCGTGGTCATGCTGGTATTCAAGACAATCAGTTGACCAATCATCTTGCTCACAATACCACAAGTGAAGAATTGCCCAGGTAATCTAACTGCTATACAGATCCTTAACACAAAGGTCATTGCTAAGTCGAAGATCTCTGACAAGGGGATTGGGACTGGCAAAGAAGTAACAAACATTTTCAGGTCCATCTACATCTGAAACAGTCGGTACCATCTGCTGCTGGCGGAAGCAAAGAACAAGGCTTGAATGACCCACTCCTCTGGTAATCAACTAAATCTTCTGCTGGACATGTGGAAATCCTTTCTTCACTTGTTCCTCAGGCAACCAATTTCAGATTGTGTCGGTAAAAAAAGGGAGGCTGAGAAGCAAGCTTCAGCACAATGCTTCTCTCTTTCCTGTTTCGCTTTCTAACCAACACTCCACCACTCCTAAGCTCCCCCACCTCCCCACCACCTCCGCCCCATCCCCTGACATCCTACGTATGAAACGTGTCCGTAGCATACAAGAACTGTGCTTGGTCAAAATGAAAATGATAGAGCTACTCCTCTTATTTTTGTTTAGAACATATGTAGGTAGACGGTGGATTTATTTTGGAATGTGTATACAGTGAAGACGGAGAAAGGAGGCAGAGTTCAAGACAAAGATTTTGTAAATTTGGTTCAGTCCAGGAATGTGTGTGAATGATGGAAACAAGACAATTCTGTTTTCTTTTCTTACATACTTATAAAGACAATGGGAAAGATACCCTGGAAAACCGATAAATTATTTTACATCTTCTCTCTGTCAGGCCTTAATCACACATAAACAGAATATGTGACTTCTGAAATTTGGGGGAAAAGTAGATTTTTTTTTAATGTATTGACAAACGAAAATTACCAAGTAATTTTTAGCCCTGAACAAGAATCAGTTTTATGCCAATTGCATTCAGGCAGTTCCCTGTACATACACTTAACCTTTTTTTTAAAAGGTGAGGAAGCTTCGTGGTCCATACCATCTGATAAACCACTCATGAAACATGTTTTGAATGACCAGACGTGGTGGTGAAGTGGTTAACATCGTGGATTCCCGGATGGGAGGTCGTAGGTTCAATTTCTATCTGTCGTTTGTTTGTGGGATTTTTCTGCCCAGACCCAGCTCCTACCCAGTGCTGAGTTTGTCCTGGCTTCAACTGGAAAGACTGTGATAACATTGGTGAGTTTCATCCTCTGAATGAATGCCTGTCTGAGTGTGGATTTCCTGATCAACACTGCAAGTGTTGGTATCTCCCAGACCTGATTGACACCAGGATGTGTACGGAGAATAAACATGGAGTACAGCCCTGTCATGTCGTCTCAGATTGGAATGGAATTCCATAGCATCATATTCATCATCATCGTCATCATCATCATCATTCTCATTGATCGGTATAAAAGTAAGCCTCAAATTCTGTGGCTCTTCATGCTCTGCTCTCATGGTGACCTCGGTTTTGAATTCCTTGTTATGTCTATGCCCTTGGTGAGTTTATGCCAAGGTCACCAGATTCGGCAAGTTCATGAGGACATGGTGGCGCCCTCCGGAGGAGGACTCTCGCTCACACTGGCTTTGCAACTAAGCAATTATCGTTGTCAGTAGGGACCTTAGCAGTGGCGTATGTTGGATCAGAACAGGCACCACTGAACACCAATGAAATGACTCGGCAGTAGTGCAGTGTCTTCTCTGTCAGGCTGCCTCAAGATGACTTGACATCGTCTGTCCCTGTCGAATCCTGGTGGTGGGGCTGCGGCTGGACACTGACTCCCTGTGGAATCCTGGTCGTGGGGCTGCGGCTGGACAAATGATCAAAACGCTGACCCCTCAACAACATGGAAAGGTTAAAAAAACAAACAAAAAAAGCCATGCTCTTAATTTCAGTTTGTTTAGCACTCGTTTCTTTATTCCCCTCGCCTCTTACACGCCTTACACCGCTAGCATACATCAGCCCACTCTCAAGTTCTTGCAGGCTGTGAAATTCATCTCATTTCCTTCCCCTACTCCACCCCCACCTCGATTCCCCCCTCCCAAAACTGAATTAATGATTATGGGGACAGAAAACCTTGCCTTGGATGTGTCAGGGGGTTCATGGCTAAAAATATCTCTTGGTGGCACCAAGTTCCTGTTCCAGGGAGCAGCGGGAACTGTGGCCTTGCGCTCTGCTGGACATGAAGGTCAGCTGCTGGCCGTGTCCACGTCACTCACAGGGCAGAACAAAGAAAGGATTATTAAAGACTTCACAGCCTGGTGCATTGAGCACGGTCTCTACATCTGTGCCTGTGTATGTCTGGTGGGTGCAAGTCTCGCTCGGTGCGTTTCGGTTCATTTCGGAGAGTGTTGGTGAGTTTGGATAAATTTTGGTAAAAAGGGGAACAAACAAACAAAAATCAACTTTCTAACATTTGGTATCTGATAAGACCGTCATGGTGTCACCAAGTGTGTGACTTTCACTGTGAAATTTAAGTCTTTTATTAAAAAATAGCCAAGGAAATGAATCAACTTTAACAAAACTGCACTTTCGAAAACACGGCTGTGCAATTATATGCGATTCTGCTGCAAGAAACCAACATGGCGGGAAGGGGACGAGGCCGAGGAAGAGGATTAGTGATAAGTAAGCCTCCTGTTCCTGGCGGCGGAGATGGCGCAGAACCAAAGGTAGAAGTCGTCTTAGTTTAATTAATATGTAGATACTCATTTCTAATGAGGGAATGATAGTTCAACGAAATGACCAGTACATCACATGGGGATGAGGACACACATTACAAACCAACTGTACCGCACCGTATGTGATTTAGATTTATCGCCCGTGATTCGAAAATCTATCTATTTCCGCGATGTTTCTTACCATCTTCCCCTTTTCCTCCCACTCCCGCCCGTGATTCGAAAATCTATTTATTTCCGCGATGTTTCTTACCATCTTCCCCTTTTCCTCCCACTCCCGCCCGTGATTCGAAAATCTATTTATTTCCGCGATGTTTCTTACCATCTTCCCCTTTTCCTCCCACTCCCGTCCATATGAGTCAATCTGGCTTATTCGCACTCTTCGCCTCCTTCGTGTAGTTTGGCATCCTAGGTTTTAAAGAAACTGCCGCACTTGCTGTTGCGGTAGCCAGCTATTAAAAATTGTGCATGCGCACGCGCGCGTGTGTGTGTGCGTGTGTGTGTGACAAGAACTCGTCAAATATTAATATATAATGACTGAAAAGGTTTGTCCTGGCATTCTTTTCCATGCAAACCATACGAAAACTGAGAGCAAAAATCAATTGGATGATTGTGGCCGTTTATGCAGAAAAAACAAACAAAAAAACCCAATAGGCTAATAATAATAGTAATGACAGTTTCGGTAACGCCCATCCTAATGAAGTAGACTACAGGGCGTTTTACAAGTGTTAACAAATCAACATTAAAAAAATGTCATTAACATATGCACACACGCACTTGCACACACGCACGCATGCATGCATGCACGCACGTACACAGCACACACACACACACACACACTGGGACATAATGTCGCATGTAACACAGTGAACATCTCATTCGTACACGAGCAAAGTGTGCAAGTGACATGTACTGATTTAGTAACATTTCAGGTGGTATTCTGCAACTGGTGTTTGAACAGATATATGTTTTAAGTGCAGACTTGAAAGTCAGGAAGGAAGGGATATGACATAGATGGAGAGACGGTAAATTCCAGAGTATTGCTGCTGAAAATGAGAATGCTCTAGAACCGTGCTGCTTTCGGCTATTTGACATTATGAGGGAATTTGAAAAATTAGGTTATGAGAGGAAGAATGGAGGTGACTTGTAGGAATATATATGGAAGTGATCAGAGAATTAGGTAGGCGCTTCATCTGTGATAACCTTATAACATAGACATGTCGACTTATACTTAATTCTGTTGTGTACATTATGAAAAGGACTGGACCTAGCACAGACCCCTGGGAACGCCAAAGTTTGATGACATTTTAGAAGATTATTTCTAATTTATAAGGATGAACTGCTGTCTGTTTGACAGATCTATACGATCTAAAACAATTTAGTGCAATGCCACATATGACGAAGGTTGTGCTCAGACATGAAAGGAGTATTTCGTGATCAATTGTGTCAAAAGCAGCAGACATGTCATGGAGAAGAAGAACAGATACTTTATCATCATCAAGAGATGTCAGAATATTATTCGAGATTCAGATGAGAGCTGTTTCTGTGTTATGTTCAGCACGGTAGACTGACTGGTGGAAGCTGAGAATAACATTTAGAAGATGTTTGGATAATTGACAGAGGACCAATTTCTCTAGAATTTTTTACAAGGAGATTGGTCGGAAGTTTTTCAATTCATTTGGATCAAGTGACGATTTTTTCAAAAGAGGTTTCACAATGACAGTTTTGAAGTCATGACATCGGGGACTGAACCACTCAAGAGAGATTTGTTGAAAGTATTTCTGATAACAGGAAGTAGGGAGTCAAGATTTTCATAAAGAAGAGAAGTTAGGATAGGATCAAGTTCACATGATTTTTTTTTCTCCAGTTTTCTGGAGAATCTCACAAATTCAGTGGTAACTGGTTCAAACTTGGACGAAGCTGGGCTGGAATAAGTGGAGATTACTCGTGAAGGACTAGAGGAAACAAAAAAAAAGGCATTATGGATAGTAACTATTTTGTCTAGAGCTGTAAAAGTTTAAAAAAATATCCGGTAGTTTTGAGGGATTTACATTGGTGGGAAATACAGCAGCCTCTGCTTTACCCAGAATTTGGTTCATGTTGCGGTAGTGTTCCATACTACAGGTCTTGCTGGGTGAGATCTGAGTCGAGAGGAAACTACCTTAGCTTTTTTTAAAACTAAGTCTGCAATGTTCCGTTTAATAAAGTTGTACATCTGCTTATGAACAGTGAGGCCAGTGGAGTGCCAGCGCCTTTCTGCCTGGCGACATTTACGTTTTAATCAGGACAGTGTGGGGCGACAGCTCCCCATCCAGTGTGTGTGTTTTTGCTTCATACTTGCTTCAAAGTTTCAGGTGGAGGGTAAAAGATCTTTAAGCAAAGTGCTGTCTTCCCTGACTGTAAGCTGATGGAGGGGGGCGTGTCTGTCGAGCGGGTTGCTCAGGAAAAGTTCAGATAAGATAGAGACATGTCGGATGTTATTAGGCAGTCTGATTCAGATTTGAAAACTGAGTTATCATCTTATGGATGGAGCGAATAAGTTTGGTAGGAGCCGATAAGTTTGGTAATCAAATGATCAAAATGTGAATGGACTCGGTGACTACCTATTCAGTATTTTAAAAGATTAGATGAAAAGGGCTCCCCATTCAGTGTGTGTGTTTTTGCTTGATACTTGCTTCAAAGTTCAGACAGAGGGTAAAATATTTAAGCAAAGTGGTTGTCTGTTTATAGGTCTTGAAGTATATTGATATTGTGTGCATCTGTTTATAGGTCTAAGTATATTGATATTGTGTGTGCATCCATTTCAACAGAGTGATGTGACAGCTTGAACTTCAATTGAAATAGTGTGGGGGTGGGGGGGGGGGGGGGCATTCTTTTGTAAACTGCCCTTCTCAGTAGAATGCAACGGCGGGCATTTTGTCAAAAGTTTTCTTTCGGGTATATTATGGATATTGAAAGAAGAATTTGAAAGGAGTTTACATTTGCACACAAAAGAGCATGGCAAAAAAAATTCAGAGCAAACAAGAATGTTCTGTTCCATAAACACTTCTCGCTTCGACAATGAAGCTGTCGCCAGATCGTCATTTACTGCAACATCAGGTTATGACAACTACAAAAACAATTATATTATGAGGAATCCTTTAACCCTCATGCATTTGCATTTTCCAGCCAAAAACTGCTCCAAGTGTTCATATTTATGAGAAATCAATGGAATGCGGTCAGTTCATGACCCTAGTCTTATGAATGAATCGTTTCCCACACCCCATAATACTGCTAAGATTTCATTGGACGCCTCTCAGGGATGCCCATTTGTTTTAAATTGTTTTTTAAACCAAGGCCACAATGTGTGAGGGAAATTTTGCGGCTAGTTGCGGCCGTAACAAACACCAGGTGATACAAACAGAGCGGCCAGATATGGGCGAAACAAATGCAAGAGGGTTATATTAAAAGAGATTCATGGTTGAATGAATTGGCTTAGCTAGAAAAAGAAGATAGAAAGTTGATTTGTCTGAAAAGGGAAGCGGCCATTACAAAGCCAGTTTGAGTTTCTAGTTCTGAAACATGAAATGCTGTCGTCTTTGCAATTATCAAATGCTCAATACTTGGCAATAAAACATTGTTGATTACTTTTATACCCTGTTCAATTTTGAGTGTGGGGAACACCAGCCGTCGTAGCGAAGTGGTTAGCGTCACGTACTCCTGGCTGGGAGGTCGTGGGTTTGAATCCCATCAGAGTCATGTGGGTTTTTTCTGCCCCGACCGGCTCCTACCCAGAGTTGAGTTTGCTGCGGACTCAGTTGGGAAGACTGGGACCACACAGTCGAGTTTCATCCACTTGATGGATGCGTTTCTGAGAGTGTTGCTCCAATTTG
>CM031624.1:52022398-52057398 GCA_018398815.1 Conus ventricosus | reverse complement strand
TGGAACCAGCACAGATGTGACGTTTTTCTCTGTAGGGTCTTGGTCAGGTTAAGGTGAGGAGAGCAATCTGCAGCAAAGCTAAAGCTGTGGTATGGTGTCTTCCTCCCATGATACAGTCGTCACCAAGCTGGCGTACTGATTGCATGGTCAAGCGCAGTGTACCTGAAAACAGATTTTCTTCAACACAAGGTTGACATGTCCAGACATCATCATCATTTCACTCACTGACTCAGAGATGAGGCTCATGTGAAATTTTGGTTTTGATCCCTAATGAAAATTTCAGCCCCTTTAATTTGGGTTTGTGTACTTGATTGCACTCACTTGGATGCCAACCATTGTTGTTGTTTTTTCAAGTTATTTAATGGTAATATGGTCTACAAGTCACATTTGAATTGGCAGTGAAGTTGTTCATGTTTGCCAGAACGATGTTCATACAAGTCCTTGAAAGCCCTTAAATTTTGAGTACCCAAGGCTTGAAAATGAAGTAATTGATTATCACTATCAGTTTGTATTTTGTTGCAAAAATCACAGAATTAAATGAATGATTTGTATCATATGTATGTTCAGAATTTGAGTTCATTTTGTATTCGTCCAAAGGGTCCACCTCCCAATCATCTTTTAAGCAGATGGTGCTGAAGGAGTGTATGAAGCAGCCGAAGTAGATCAGCGAGAACACTGACACAGCACCTGTCCTCAGTGAGACACAAGAGGTCTAAGCACTTCACCGTTCATGAAGGCTTATGTTTTCTATATTACTGTAATTTAATTAATTACTTGAATTTAATACGAAAACCCTTAAAAGCTTTAAGTGCTGGAGTTTGTTGGTGTGAAAGTGTGTACGCCCCCTGGCTGACTGGCAGGAGACGGCCAAGGTCCTGTACGGCGCGGTGAAGGAGCAGCGACAGTGGGTGAAGGGCATGGCCTCCATCTGTGAACGACTGTCCAACCTGGAGGCAGACGGGACACAGTTCCGCAGCGCCATTTTACGCTTGGTGCAAGAAGACTACAAAGGTAAACTGTGAGGAAATAATCTGGGCCAATGAGAGAGAGAGAGAGAGACGTTGCTGTGAAGCCTGTCCGTAGTAACCTTTGGTAATCTTTAAAATTAGATCTTGACCTGTCAGTGACCATTCCACCCTGTTAGGCCTGGTCCACCATTGCCATTGAAACTACCGTTTCTTCATAGTCCACTCCAGCCATCAAGCGTGATCCTACTGTTCATTCCCAGGCTGTTTGGGAAAATTTAGGCAGTAAGATGGATTGTTTGATGATGTCTGGTATAGCAAAAGTGCTTGCCGTTTGCCAAGTGCTTTGATTTGAGCCCTGAAAGAGGAAAGAGGTAAATTACTACAGGGTTCATACAGTCCTTAAAAGTGCTTGATTTTTGGGACCCTTTTCAAGGCCTTGAAAGTCCTTGAACATCAAGCTTTTGCTCATAGGTCCTTAAAAAGTGCTTAGATATTGTCACTGCCAATGACTTTGAATAAAGTCTGTGTAAAACCTTGTGTCTGTTTAAAAAAAAGTTTAAATGGAATTTTTTTTTTTAAAGTATGAAAGTAAAAGAAGTCCATGTCAGAGTTGACTGACGATCTGCTGCATGTAAAGACACCAGAGTTACCGGCCTTCACGGAGCCCACACACATGAGAGAATGATCTGCCATCTTGAAATTGAGAAGCCAACATGCCGGGGAAGTGTCTGTTTAATGTTGCTTGGCTGGAAAAAGAAGAGTACAAAGAGTGGTTGCAGACAGACCCAGGTGGAGACGAAAAACAAGGCCTTTTGCCACGTATGAAAAAAGGTCCTAGACAGTAATTTAATTTGTGTCAATATTTCATGATTATTTTTCTTAATATTATCATTGAAACAAGTCCTTAAATTTAGGAAAAAAAAGTGTTGGAAAAGTCCTTGATTTTTTTTTTGGGGGGGGTGAGGAAATATGTACGAACCCTGTACTACTTAATTGTTGAGTGTGACTGTATCACCCTTGTGGACCGTTGAGAGACCAGGCACCACTGGACCTACGACCGTTCAGAGTGGGTGTAGACTGCGTGACGTGTTGGCGCTCCCCTCATGTCAGCGCAGTGTGTGAAATGACCACAAAGTGGGGGATCAGCATTGTATGTTAATCAAGTCGTGCCAGAAACAGTATTCTGACCCTCCTGTTTCCTGTTAGAGAGTGTGTGCCAAATGTGTTCTTCCAACATGGATACCATCTTCCAGATCATATCTCCAGAAACTGTTCAGCCATCAGGCCACTTCAAACTGAATCGTTGCACTTTTTTTTTTAGAATACAAAATTGCTCCAAAGGTATTGCCGTGGAAATTCCTCAGTTGAAAAAAAAAGTCTTTAAAAGGAGGAGTGGTTAATGGGAGGTGGGTGGGGGGGGGGGGGGGGGGGGGGGGGGGGGAGCAGGAGGTCATTCATTGGGAAGGGAAGGTCCTTTCAAGGAGATTCCATTTTATATGAGCAGGTTCAAGGTGGTCGGGAACACCTGTGATTGTCATAGTGTGAACTTTGTAGTCGTTATAACTACAGTGTTGGTGGAAGAGATGAATTGAAGTTGGTATTTTCAAAATCGTCTTCTTGAATGAGATAATGGTATTTTTAACAATGCTCGTGAGTTGACCATGAAAAATTAATTTAATCAAGAAAGTATCCAAGCATCACTCAAATAAAACATCTGCAAATTTAGGTGACATTTGCATGCTGAATGCTATTTTGATTATTTTTGCCGCAACCCCCCCCCCCCCCCCCCCCCCAAAAAAAAACAAACAAAAAAACCTCCCATTAGCCAGGTAATCAGGGTGTCATGCTTTGTGGGTTTTCAGATCGTGAGAGGTTGAAGGTCACGTCAAATGACGATTTTCTCAGCTGCGTAGCCGTCTTATCTCACCTGTTTATCACCATGAGACTGACCAACGGGAAGTAATGCAGCCTCTGGTTGGACCCATCTTCGACTGTCTGGAGCTGATTATCATGAGCGAGACCATCGGGGACAGCGAGGCTGAGGTGTTTCAACAATGTGGTGAGTGGTCAGGGAACATTAGAAAGTGTTCATTGGAGACAGTGAGGTGTTCAGTAATGTGGTGAGTGGTCAGGGAACATTAGAAAGTGTCCAGTAAGCCGTGGGCCATGTGGCCATTTGTCATTAGCTTTGTTGACAACACCAGAACTGGCAGGGAGACACAGAACTTGACACATGCACAGGTAGACACAGAACTTGACACATTCACAGGTAGACACAGCTTTACACATGCACAGGTAGACACAGAACTTGACACATGCACAGGTAGACACAGAACTTGACACGTGCACAGGTAGACACAGAACTTGACTCATGCACAGGTAGACACAGAACTTGACTCATGCACAGGTAGACACAGAACTTGACACGTGCACAGGTAGACACAGAACTTGACTCATGCACAGGTAGACACAGAACTTGACTCATGCACAGGTAGACACAGAACTTGACACGTGCACAGGTAGACACAGAACTTGACTCATGCACAGATAGACACAGAACTTTACACATACACAGGTAAACACAGAACTTGACACATGCACAGGTAGACACAGAACTTGACTCATGCACAGATAGACACAGAACTTTACACATTCACAGGTAGACACAGAACTTGACACATGCACAGGTAGACGCAGAACTTGACACATGCACAGGTAGACACAGAAGTTGACACATGCACAGGTAGACACAGAACTTGACACATGCACAGGCAGACACAGAACTTTACACGTGCACAGGTAGACACAGAACTTGACACATGCACAGATAGACACAGAACTTTACACGTGCACAGGTAGACACAGAACTTGACACATGCACAGGTAGACACAGAATTTGACACATGCACAGGTAGACACAGAGCTTTACATATGCACAGGTAGACACAGAACTTTACACATGCACAGGTAGACACAGAGCTTTACACATGCACAGCTGCCTGGTGCTACACTTTTGGCCCAGCATGCAGCTGTTCCATTGACAGTGCTGTGCTGCTACGTTTTGTGATTGACAGACTACGCCCCAAAACAAAAACTGGGGGGGGGGGGGGGGGGGGGGGGGTCTTCATGGATTTAGCAGCGGATCAAATGGAGCTGTTACAACATAGATCTTTACACTTGAGACTTATTTCATCAAGGAAACAGCCCTGGAAATAGAGCTGTTACAACATAGATCTTTACACTTGAGACTTGTTTTCATCAAGGAAACAGCCCTGGAAATAGAGCTGTTACAACATAGATCTTTACACTTGAGACTTATTTCATCAAGAAAACAGCCCTGGAAATAGAGCTGTTACAACATAGATCTTTACACTTGAGACTTATTTCATCAAGGGAACAGCCCTGGAAATAGAGCTGTTACAACATAGATCTTTACACTTGAGACTTATTTCATCAAGGAAACAGCCCTGGAAATAGAGCTGTTACAACATAGATCTTTACACTTGAGACTTATTTCATCAAGGAAACAGCCCTGGAAATAGAGCTGTTACAACATAGATCTTTACACTTGAGACTTATTTCATCAAGGAAACAGCCCTGTTCTGCAAGGAGAGTAAGAATTTGCAAAGAAAATTTGCTGAAGACAATCTTAATTCTGCCACCTTTTCGATAGCAATTTTTAGTTGGTCATTTTATTTTTCTTTCTTGTAGGTTATGTAAAAACCAGGTGATAATTGACGAGATTTTTGTTATTTTGTTCGTCGTCATGTCATGCATGTGTGAGGGGAAGTGCGACTGAAAATGGTGTTGAGTCTGACTTGTAACAAGGCATATGAGTGATGCTCTTAAAGTTGGAATGGTGCGCTTATAATGTCGCAGTGCTACACTTTGTGCTTTTGATGCCCAGGCAGCTTTGTACATGGAGCAGATTTCTTGATCGGCATACACACAACATGATCACAAGCAGCAGTTGCACACACACACGCATGCACGCACCTCCACTGCTCGCACACACATGCACGCATGTACACACACATTCACGCACCTCCACTGCTCTCTTACACACGCACATATATACACACACTCGCACACATACACACACACACACACACACACACACTCACACACACACACACACACACACACACACACACACACACACACACACACACACACCAAGGTGGATAAGATGGTCCAAGCTACTATTTTTGATAATCAGAAAACTTAAAAGCATCTTAAACTAAACTTTAATAATAATTCACTTTTTAACTACCATTTTTTTTAACGTTAAATGAGCACCAAGTGAACTATTTACAAAAATACTGAACTAGGTGCTGTTTTGAAAAATCACTCCTCCTGCTCCCTTCTTCTTCCATTACACCAAGTTTTGTGTGAACATTTTGTGGAGGATGTGTTCATGTGTCAGTGTGCTGACACAGACCTGTTTACCTGTGCTGACACAGACCTGTTTACCTGTACGATGTCGGTGAATTGTTCATGAATGGTTTGTCAAAAATGCACTTGATGCAAAAAGAAAGAAAGAGAAAGAAAACTCCCACAGTTAACCTTCTTGCATTTGTTTCGCCCGTATCTGGCAGCTCTGTTTGTCTCCTCTGGTGTTTGTTACGGCCGCAACCGGGCGCACGTGCTGGGTTACTTTCCCTCACACACTGTGACCTTGTTTGAAGTCAAGGCTGGCCAAAATAAATTAGCATCCCTGAGAGGTGTCCAATGAAATCTTAGCAGTAGTATGGGGTGTGGGAAACGATTCATTCACACAGACTAGGCTCGTGAACTGACTGCATTCCATTGATTTCTCAAGAAAATTTGAAAACTAGGAGCAGTTTTTGGCTGGAAAGTGCAAATGCAAAAGGGTTAACCTTTACCAGCCGAGTCGTGACAAAAGTGGATGACAGGATTTCTCTCCCTTGAGGCGAGTCGTCCAAGTCCGGACGATGGACAGACAGCAATACATTCTGCCGTGTCGTCCACGATCAGACGACGGGAACATAAAAAATTCCTACACTTTCCATGAAATGGTCCAAGGGAAATAACCTCTGTAACTAGTCTTGGGGATGTTGGAACGAGTTGTCGACCATACTTTCAGTGGCCTATTGTGAACTTGGCTGACCCAGGAGCTTTGAAACAAAGCAAACTGACGGCAACGCCACGTGGCGCTCGCCACGTATTTCCTGTGCCAGAAAAAATGTCGGTCAGGCAAAGGGGTGGTAACAATTTCTCGTGCAATGAAGCGCTTGAAATCGTATTACAAAGTGGATCTGGTGATGATTGGAGTTGAGTGTTTGTTCTTTCCTGTGACACCTAACACAAGACCGTCAGTTGTTGTAGAGCTACCGTAAAAATAAATTAAAAAGTGGCCAAATCTGTGCGTCGGCAGGGAATGAGCGCTGTGCGCGGCGCACAGCGCCAGGGAATGAGCGCTGTGCGCCGCGCTCGGCTGGAAAGAATTAAAGATCAGGGGCATAAAGTTCATGAGAGGTCATCACAGCTGTGGAGTGTAACCACACTGTTGTCTCGGTGTACCCTTTCAAATGCTTTGACCAGTAAATGACGATGCTAACTCTCGCTTGCAAAATCTCGTCTTGTTCATTCTGCTTCTTCTTGACAACATGCCTGAATGTTTGAAGAACACTGGGGCTACAGGGTGAATATCGAAAAGAAAACGGAGAGAGAGAGAGAGAGAGAGAGAGAGAGAGAGAGAGAGAGACACAGCAGGTATTTCTCTGGAAGTATGCCAAGAAGCCAAGCATGAAGGAGTCGTCTGTTGAGGAGTGGGGGGAAGGGGGGGGGGGGGGGAGCCTATGCTCACTGCAGGTACTGTAAGATTGATTTCATCATGGTCCATTCTGGTCAGATCAACATCACCTACCATGTTCTGCCTTCCCACCCTCCGCCCCCCTTTGAGAGTATGTATACTTTTTAAAGAATATGCTCATTTTTTGAAAAAAAATTACGAGAACAGCATTTCATGGGTAAAGGGGGTCTGTGTCTATAAATAACCATTATGGGCCGCTTGCCTCATTTCATAGTCAGGTATCCATCTAAGACATTGATGCTGACTCCTCACTTTTTGGTCATCTCACCCATGGCCACTGACCTCTGAAGCAGGTGCTAAGACACCTGCATGATGAGCACTGCTTCCGAGTCATAGTCATGGATTCTGTGGTATCGGGACTGCTTTATTATCCATGATTATGTTACATTAAAGTTTTTTTAGGTGGGGTTTTTTTTTGTTGCTGTCCCTCTTCTGTGCCATCTGAGTGGCAGTGCATCCACACCACTCATTCCGACACCCCGTCTACAGCCACAGACTCCCCCCCCCCCCACCCCACCCCATCCTGCTGCCCAGGCCTCAGCAACCCACAGGGAGCAGTCAGTGTCAAATCGTCAAGAGGCAGTCCATCAGAGGAGACACTGCACTGCCACCGAGTCACTTCGGTGGTGTTCAGTGGCGCTGTTCTGATCCAACATACGCAGGACACCACCTACAAAGCCCCTATGACGACAATAATTGCTTACTCGCGGAGTCGGCGTGAGTGACCTCTCCCGCCGGAGGGCGCCACCAGTGTTACGGTATGTTAGTTTGATTCATAGTGTCGCCAGACATGAGCTGACGCGTGTTTGGAAACTTTTTGGGGTTTGGATTGAAGCGCTCGGCAAATGAAGGCCACTTTCGTCCTTGAAGCTGCCTTCAAACTCTGTGGCAGAAAGCTTGAATAAGCAGTGTGGGAATGAAAGGAAGGATTCAGATCATTGTGGTTATCGTCCAGCGGACTGCCAAGGGCCATGTCAGGATGGTCATCTTGTCAGAAATGTAAGGTCAGCGTCAATGAGTTGGTAAAGACTGATCTGGTAGTGGTAAGAGAGGGCCTGGTAAAGACTGATCTGGTAGTGGTAAGAGAGGGCCTGGGTAAAGACTGATCTGGTAATGGTAAGAGAGGGCCTAACATTTAGGTGATTTTTGAAAACATTAGATCTGCTAGTTCAGACTGAGTGCATGACATGCCTGTGTAGAACGTTGTAGTGTTACAGCTGCTGCTGATGATGGTCTTTCTTTGAATCCTTTCAGTTACTTCTCGTTGGACGAGAGTTGCAGGACAACGCGGACGAACGCATGCAGGAGTTGCTGATTTCTGTCCGCACCAGAATTATTGAAAAGAAGTAAGTCTTGCATGTGAAGAGTGTGAGACACAGAGACGGAGTAGATGGGGGAGAGGAAGGGGATGGGGGATGGGGATGAGTAAACAACAGAGACCGCATTCATGAGCACATGTATATCTGTATGTATGTTAGTACGGAAAAGAGTGCAGTTCAGTCCTGCATGGCCCAAGTTTCGGGGAACAAACAGAAAGTTTGTTATGTTAATCAGTGTAACCTGATCGCTTTAACCACGGTCACACAGACCCAGGTTAAAACGAAAGATATATCAAGTTTTACAAAGCGTTGGCAGTACGCCGAAGTTTAAACTTCAGCACCCTGCTTACAAACTGTGACAGCCAAAGTTATAAACTTTGGCAGGATATTGATTTTTTTTTTTTTTTCTTTTTTCATGGACACCTGAACTTCATTCTAGAGAAACTACCCGGCCAGCAACTTTGCCGTTCTACTGTCAGACCTTCCAACCGTCCCTTCCCACCGTATTTCGTACGGAGAAGAAGAAAAATACGGAAAATACGATCGACTGTAAATCAATACGGAGATAAATCTCCCAAAAATAAGCTCGAGAATGGCATAATAAAAACCGTTCCAGTCGTGTGTTTCGACTACACAGACACGGGTCGAGAGAGACAGAGAGGGGGAAAGGGGAAGGCTTGGCTTGTGTGCGACGAACATGGAAATGGAATGGCTATTTTTAGCCTCTGCCTGCCTCAACATCGACCATCGACCAATCGCGTTAGCTGTTGCGTTAAGCTATTCCAACTTTTGTCCAATCAACGAAACTTTTGAGTTGCTTCTGCTTTCCGGTTGAAAGTTCTACTATCCAGAGATTGCCCTTTGGGAAGTTTAATTGAGGGGGGGATGGAGAAAACTTTGCAAAAGGGGAAAATCGAGGAGTCAACGGCATCAGGCAGTGGGGGAAAAAAGCAACAGAAACGAGATCAGCACTTCCTGAAGTCGTACACTAAGACGTACCCGTGCATAGTGGAATCCAAAGTTGGATCAACTTTTGCCAGATGCACGGTGTGCGATTTCGACTTTGTAATTAGTGCCGGTGGCGCCAACGATGTTGGCAGGCACGTGAAGTCGGCAAGACATACGAAAAAGGAGCAGCTCTGGTGCAATCGTCCAAAGTTACCAATTTTTTCAAACTCTGTCTCTTCAAAGACAAATGTGATGAGCGGGATGTGATTCGTGCTGAAACCACTGTTCACTCACTTCCTCGTGGAGCACAACATTCCACTGATTTGCTTCCGACCATGCTGGGCCCTTTGTTCAGAGCTATGTTTCTAGGCAATAAAATTGCCGAAGCTATGCCTATGAAGTAGTATTATTGCAGACCTTCAAACCGTCCCTTTCCCCCACCGTATTTTCGTACGGGAAGAAGAAAAATACGGAAAATACGATCGACTGTAAATCAAATACGGAGATAAAATCTCCCAAAAATAAGCTCGAGAATGGCATAATAAAACCGTCCCAGTCGTGTGTTTCGACTACACAGACACTGGTCGAGAGAGACAGAGAGAGAGAAGGGAAAGGGAAGGCTTGGCTTGTGTGCGACGAACATCGCAATGGAATGGCTCAGTCGTGTGTTTCGACTACACAGACACTGGTCGAGAGAGACAGAGAGAGAGAAGGGAAGGGAAGGTTTGCTGTACGGTCCCTGGTGCTACGAACATCGCAATGGAATGGCTATTTTTAGCCTCTGCCTGCCTCAACATCGACCATTGACCAATCGTGTTAGCTGTTGCGTTAAGCTATTCCAACTTTTGCCCAAATCATCGAAACTTTTGAGTTGCTTCTGCTTTCCGGTTGAAAGTTCTACTATCCAGAGATTGTCCAAGTTTAATCGAGGGGGAAAAATGGAGAAAACTTTGCAAAAGCGGAAAATCGAGGAGTCAACGGCATCAGGCAGTGGAGGAAAAAGCAACAGAAACGAGATCAGCACTTCCTGAAGTCGTACACTAAGACGTACCCGTGCATAGTGGAATCCAAAGTTGGATCAACTTTTGCCAGATGCACGGTGTGCGATTTCGACTTTGTAATTAGTGCCGGTGGCGCCAACGATGTTGGCAGGCACGTGAAGTCGGCAAGACATACGAAAAAAGGAGCAGCTCTGGTGCAATCGTCCAAAGTTACCAATTTTTTCGACTCTGTCTCTTCCAAAGACAAATGTGATGAGCAGGATGTGATTCGTGCTGAAACCCTGTTCACTCACTTCCTCGTGGAGCACAACATTCCACTGAGTGCTTCCGACCATGCTGGGCCCTTGTTCAGAGCTATGTTTCCAGGCAATAAAATTGCCGAAAGCTATGCCTGCGCAAGGCGAAGACGACAGAAATTGTGAGAACCTGTGGTAGTCAAGTGTCAGCCGGACTTGCAGACTCCATGAGAAACAGCCCCTTTGTACTGGGCACTGATGGCAGTCAAGAAGGAGAGGAGAAATTGTTTCCCATCGTGGTGACTGTGGAGCGTGATTTCCAGATTCACACTGAGCTGCTGAGTATCCCATCTTGCGAAGGGTCGGCTACAGGCGAAAACATCTTCAGCATCATTGATGGGGAGTTGACCAAGATGAACATCCAATGGTCCAACTGCCTTTGTCTCGTTGTGGACAATGCCAATGTGATGACAGGTCAGCATAAGGGTTGTATGCTTTTGTGCGTCAAAAAGTTGCACAGGTTCATCTTGCTGGCTGTGTCTGCCATCTCCTAGACCTGGCAGTGAAGAAAGCGGTGAAGCAATCCAGCAAGTTTGATCTGAATGACATCCTGCGACAGATAAAACTGGTACCTTGATAAAAGCACCATCAGACTGCAGGATTCCAGGCTCTACAGGAAGAATGCCATGCCCCCCGCCACAAGCTGCTGCAGCATGTGCCCACCAGGTGGCTGTCACTAGGACCTGCGCTGAGCCGCATACTGGAGCAGTGGGAGCCACTCCAGCTCTTCTTCCAAGCAGAATGCCAGACAAAGCAGACCAGCTCTCAGTGCTCTTCACTTCTCAAGAATCTGAAAGATTTCTTCAGACGCAGAACAACAAAAATCTATGTGTCTTTCTATGAGGCATTTTCTTGAGATGTTTGAGATGACCAACAAGATGCTGCAAGCAGAGAATAGCAGGATCCACCTGGTGAAGAGGGACATGGAGCAGCTGTTCCGGCGGCTTGTCAACGCGTTTGTGAAGCCATCTGCTATGCACTGTTTGTTGTTCGAGGTGGACTTCAAGTCATCCTACAACATCAAGGCAGAAAAGGACATCTCATTGGAGAACAAAACCAGGAAGTTGCTAGAAGCTGGAATGGAGCCCAAAGAAAAGGAGGCATTCTTTATGAACGTCAAGTGTTTCTACAAGACTGCCTGCACCTACAGGTGACCAATCTCAACCCGGCCAAAGAAATGTTGTGGAAGCACGCAGAGGTGGCAGACATCCGCCTGAAGATGCAGAAACAGCAGAGAAACGAGGATGGGCCACAGTGGGAATCCCTCGCCTACTTTCTTCAGCGCTTCCCATGCATGCTATCCTCTGGTAGCTCTGTAGATGATGTGCAAAAACAGTTCCAGAGCTATCTGTCAGAATACTGATCTGTCTGCTGTTCTGACCTTGCCTACAGCTGCCGATCAGTGGACAAGGATGTCTACTCTCGTCGACCACAATGGGGCCATGCAGTACGACCACCTGTCAAAGGTCATGATGAGATCCTCTTGATTCCTGTCTCCAAACTGCAGCTGTGAGAGGATCTTCTCCCAAGTGCGCAAGACCAAAACAGACTTCCGAGGCTCCATGGGCAGCAAGACACTCAATGCAGTCCTCCAGATGAAGTCAAAGTCCAGCAAGTGCTTTGAAACACCCCTACCCCGTGATCTCCTGTCCAGGTGTAAGAAAGCCACTGGGATGTCCACAAACAAGTGAAGTGACTAAATGAAGCTGGTTCTCCTGTGTGTATGTGTGGTATGAAGGGTGTACCTGTGTAAAAAATGCAGATCTACGTTCAAATGTTGTTAATAATAATATTGACTAAGCCTGAAACTGAACCTGGATAGATTATATGAAGTAGTATTATTGTGACACTGAAACTGAATGGATTATTTGTGCAACAAAGACTGACCTTCCCTGTGACTAAACCAGAAACTGAAGCTGAATGGATTACTTGTACAACATTAATCTACAATTTAAAAGGTAGGCCTACTCCTTTGCTTATGTTTGTGTTTTTGTGCGACATCATGTTTTCCCCCCTGTTATCTCTTCTGTGTGTCTGTATGACTGCTAGTGAACCATGGTTCTTTTATAATGATTTTTAGCTATAATTTTAATAATGTCTGTGTATGTTGTGTGTACATGTACATTATACTATATGCAGGGGTTATGTTTATAGGTTTTTTTTCTCATTTAAATAATATAATAAATATCTAACATGATTATGCCGTGCATGCGATGAAAATACTGGCAACTGCTTGAAAATACTGAGAACAGTTGCAAAAGATACTGACAAGCCATTTAGGTATTGGAAGGTCTGTTATTGTGACACTGAAACTGAATGGATTATTTGTGCAACAAAGACTGACCTTCCCTGTGACTAAACCAGAAACTGAAGCTGAATGGATTACTTGTACAACATTAATCTACAATTAGGTAGGCCTACTCCTTTGCTTGTATGTTTGTGTTTTTGTGCGACATCATGTTTCCCCCTGTGTATCTCTTCTGTGTGTCTGTATGACTGCAGTGAACCATGGTTTTTTTAAATAATGATTTTTAGCTATAATTTTAATAATGTCTGTGTATGTTGTGTGTACATGTACATTATTACTATATGCAGGGGTTATGTTTATAGGGTTTTTTTCTCATTTAAATAATAAAATAAATATCTAACATGATTATGCCGTGCATGCGATGAAAATAACTGGCAACTGCTTGAAAATACTGAGAACAGTTGCAAAAGATACTGACAAGCCATTTAGGTATTGGAAGGTCTGTACTGTATGCAGTTTTTCACGTAAACTTAAAACTATGTAGCCTTCTCTCAGACACTGTTGTTGGGAAATAGATCTAAGGTTAGTGTTTGTTCTCCCACTACTGCATTTCTTGGTGACATTCAAATTCAGTGTGCTGAAGCTGAAAACTGACTTTTCAGCAGCTGATCGTTGGTCAGATCTCGGTTGACACGAGGTACACAGTCTGGTGTGTAATTTTAGCATTGGCATTCAGTTTTCGTGAGTGGTATGTTAATGGAGGTCCTAATCTAAATCTCCACCATCATATGGACAAGGTGGAGGGGAGGGCAGGGCGAGTGGGGGGGGGGGGGGGGGGGGGGGGTGCAGTTCAGACAATGTGCAGTTTCCTTTGCAAGTGTAGTGATGCAAGAACTTGCAGAAAGCGTCACATTTGTGTTTGTGATATGTCCGTCCCGACTTAACTTGAGATATGACTGCTCCCGATCTCTGTACATGCTTTACTTCTGTTAGTGTTCATACTTTTGATATCATTGCTCTTATTTACATTATCACTGCTCATCATCACTGACTGGTGTGGTGTCCAGGACCTGTCATTGTTCTTACTTAACGTTATCATTGCACTTATTTACATTATCACTGCTCTTATTTACATTATCATTGCTCTTATTTACATTATCACTTTCTTTTTATTTACATTATCATTGCTCTTATTTACATTATCATTGCTCATCATCACTCACTGGTGTGATGTCCAGGACTGTTTCTATTTTTGTTATCATTGCTCTTACTTACATAATCATTGGTATTATTTACATAATCATTGGTCTTATTTACATTATCATTGCTCTTATGTACATTATCATTGCTCTTATGTACATTATCATTTTCTCTATTTACATTATTGTTGCTCTTATTTACATAATCATTGCTCTTATTTACATTATCATTGCTCTTATGCACATTTTCACTGCTCTTAATTACATTATCATTGCTCTTATGCACATTATCATTGCTTTTATGTACATTATCACTGCTCTTAATTACATCATCATTGCTCCTATTTACATTATCATTGCTCTTTTTTTCATAATCATTGCTCATGTTTTCATTATCATTGCTCTTCTTTACATTATCACTTGCTCCTATTTACATTTATCCTGCTGTTCTTTACATTAAACACTGCTCCTATTTTTCATTATCACTGCTCTTATTTACATTATCATTGCTTTATTTTACATTATCACTTGCTCTTATTTTCATTATCATTGCTCCTATTTACATTATCATTGCTCCTATTTACATTATCACTGCTCTTATTTACATTATCATTGCTCCTATTTACATTATCCCCTGCTCTTATTTTCATTATCACTGCTCCTATTTACATTATCACTGCTCCTATTTACATTATCCCTGCTCCTATTTACATTATCCCTGCACAATTATCCCTGCTCCTATTTACATTATCCCTGCTCCTATTTACAATTTCCCTGCTCATCGTCACTGCTGGCGTGGTGTCCAGGGACCAAGCCTCAGGTGAGATGCTACCTGCTGGAGGTGCTGGAAACGTACGCACGGCGTGGCAGGTGGCGCCGAACGACATCACACGCTTCTACATGGATGTGGAACATGGACATTTATGCAGAGTTGGCCGTCGATCAGTCCTATCCTGGCTGCTGAGGAGAGGGGAGGCGGCTGGGAAGGAAAAGAAGAAGAAAAAAATCCTGCAGTGGTGTGTGTTCAAGTGTGAGATATTGTTTGTATGTGTGTGTGTGTGTGCGTATAGTGTGTGGGGAGACAGAAGGGAGTATGGGAAGAATGTGATCTGTGGAGGTGAAGAAAGAGAATCTGTTCTACGACATTTTTTTCCCAGTTGTTGTTGTGAAGATGCAAAGCACTTTTTTAGGTATGGGAAATACATGTGTCGCCTTGAGACAGGGAGAGGAAAAAGATTAAGAATGGAAAAAAAAATCAGAGGAACATTTTCAAGTTTCACAGGAAACTGGAAAATGTTGTTAGAAAACTCATAAAGTAACAACATTGAGTACTGCTTGCAGGTATGAAGGCAGATAGAAGGAGAAAACACAGAGATTTTTCCCTTCCTTTTTAAAAAGGTCTTTAAAACTGAAAATATCAACTACAAGTCTGTCATGAATTAAACGACTCTGTTACGATTCTTGATAAAACTGCATTTGTTTGAAAAGACATTATGAATAACTCTTTCTTGGTAAAACTAACGTTTGTTTGAAAGGACATGTAAATCACGTTTTCTTGAAAAAAACTTGACTTTTGTTTGGAAAATGGACAGACATAATACATTACAGAATGGAGAACAAGGTCTTGAAGGCTGTCCCCATGAAGCCTCGACTTCAGTCAGTGTTGTACTTGCCACACCACAAGACTTAGGGTAGACTTTTGGATGTAAATTTTCTGCTGAAATATTTGTGAGAGAATCCCTTTGAGAAGGATTCCCCCCCCCCCTCTTTTTGCTCTGAAGGTTGGTGGAATTCTACTGCATGATTTTTTTTGCCCAGAGGATGGACGGGAAGGGGATTGGTGGGTAGCATGTTCACATAGAGAGCAAGAACGGCTTGGTTCGTGGTTTAAATCTCGCTTTTGTACCTCCCCTTTTCTTTGCCCGAGAAGATGAAGTGCAATCCACGTGGGTTTGGACAACAGGAACGAAGGTGGAAAGGCTAATGCGTAGGATAAGGACGGTGGCACTGTACTGTGGTGGCCACTGTTTTTTGTAGTGAGGGGTCAGAGTTTCCCACAGAGAAGTCTTGTCGTTAGGAGAAAGTATTGGCAGAGGCTGTGTCGCCAAAGGTAAAAAAGATCATTTGTCGATGGAAAGAAGTTTCAGGAATAATTAAAAAGCTGCTTTCCATTGGTTGATCATCTTCTCACGCTTTACTTGGCTGAGTTCTTCCATTCATGGAGTGTCTTCTCTCGCCTATGGGTGCACAGCCGATGCCAAAAGGTATACAAATCCATTCTGATGTTAATCCAGGCGGACATTTTTTTCTTTTCTTTTCGTCATTGCTGTTTTCTATCTTTTGTTATCTACGGAGTCTCCTGTCACTAGTGTCAGGAAGAAAAAAAAAGCATTTTCACACAACGTCATTTTTGAGTGTGTGTTGTTAGGTGATTCTGTGTCGGGGAATTGGCTTTGACGGGTGACGGCTCTGATATGGCCCCTCGCTGTCGGCTGGGCTCTAAACGACATGAATTGAAAAGACTGTTAGGTGACTGTGTGTGTGTGTGTGTGGTTTGTTCGTGGCACCATCGTTTTGAGTTCTAGCAAACCCGGCTACAGTCGGAGAGTGGTTGAGGAGGAGGACAGACTGAACAGAATTGTGTGCGCTTTTCCTCTGTGTGTGTTTTACCGTAAAGTTCGGTCTATTGAGCGCACCCCGTATATAAGCACGCACCCACTAAATTTTTAAAAAATCTGAACTTTTTTCACAAATAAGCCGCACCGGTTTATAAGCCGCATGATATATATAACACAGTCGATGTGCCGCAGGCGGCAGCTGGCCGAGCGACATAGTGTCGAAAATCATCACATACAAAAGTGTTCAACTGCATTCATTGGCGTTTAAATAGGTCAGAATACAAGAGCATGTTTCCAGCTTTTCTTCAGTCTTTTTTTTTTTTTAGTACGATGTGTTTTAAAAACAATTAGAATCGAAGTTTTTATGAGGCATCTACAAGTGTTGTCTTTCCAACATCATGCTTAAAAAAAAATACCGAAAAAAAACAACGCATTAACGATGCGCTAGAAAGGCAGTTCTCTCCTGCATTCATTGGTGTATCAAGCTAAGTGATTGGTTGAGTACTCGAAAGCGCAAGCAATCAAAGCGAAGGTATCAAATGCAAACCTTCACTCCCTGTCCACGATTTCAACAATGGCGGGGTCGAAGCCATGTCTGACAATGAGTTGAATGCGCTAATCGTTTTTGAATTGCAAGACGCACTTGGTAAGTAAACGCATATAATAACAAACCAGAACATTAATGAAACGATTCGATTGTTTTATTTCGCTTAATACCGTGCCAGTGCTGAGTATTTTGTTCGTAATTCAGCTAGTGTTAGTCAGATTAAACAGGTCGGAAACGGCCAACACATTGCGCCGTTCGAAGCGATCGTATTTTTGTAGAAGACAAACTGATGAAAAAAGATATCAGTAATGGGCTTTACTTATGTCGATTCCCGTATTTCTGAACGGGTTACTGATTTTCCCTTAAACGATTACCCCAGAAAATCGTAGTTAAAAGCATAATAAAAATTAATGAACAGTAAACACGATATGGTGAGTTACAGAGAAGCTAAGAATAGACGAGGGTGTGATGCTTCTGAAATCGGAAAAAATCCGCAAATAAGCCGCATCGTTGTTTAAGCCGCAGGTTAAAGCTGGGGAAAAAGTCGCGGCTTATAGTCCGAACTTTACGGTATGTGTGTGTGTGCGCGCTTTTCCTCTGTGTGTGGTGTGTGTGTGTGTGTGTGTTTTTTTCTCTGTGTGTGTGTGTGTGTGGCGTGGGGTGTGTGTTTTTTTTTCTGTGTGAGTGTGTGTGTGCGCTTTTCCTCTGTGTGTGTGTGTGTTTTTTTTTTTTTCCTGTGTGTGTGTGTGTGCGCTTTTCCTCTGTGTGTGTGTGTGTGTGCGCGCTTTTTCCTCTGTGTGTGTGTGTGTGTGCTTTTTCTCTGATGGTAAGATGGTGTCATATTCAGGGACTTGAGTCTGTGGTTGGTCTTTTTGTTTCGTTTCGTTCTGTTTTCCTTGTGGAGGCTCCGCTCACGCCGTCTCCTTTCTCCCTCTGCCTCTGTTGCTCGCTCGCTTGTTCTTTCTCTTTCTGTGCGTTTTGAATTTGTTTGTGTACACGCTTCCCACCCTGTTACTACAGTTTGCTGTCTATGCTCCTTTACGTTTTCTCCCCGACCTTCCATGTCCAAGGGCCTCGCCTCTCGCACCATCTGTCAACGGTGGTCATCATCTGGTTTTTCCTGCAATAGTGTGTTGTCGGAGTGGGTTTGGCTATGTACGCTGGGTTACTGTTCTGCCTTTTTCTGCCAGTCCCCTGTCGTCGTCATGCCCGTGCAGGGTGACCTTTCATTTCCTTGCCCTACAGGTCACTGTTTCGATTTTAGCCCCTCCTGAAAGCTTTTTTAGAATAATATTTCAGTCAGGTGTGTTGTGTGTGTGTGAGTGATAGTGACAGGGAACTATTCTGTAAACAGATTGCGGGCAGTTCAGCTGCCCAGGCACTGTTGAAATGGTCACAGTGGCTCAGAAAGATGCGTAGACTGTACGGGGTGGGAGGGGGGTGGGGGTGCGCACGCAAAATGTCATTGGCTTCAAACACCAGTGGCAATGTGTGAGAGATGATCTGCTGCAGTGTGTGTGTGTGTGTGTGGGGGGGGGGGGTACTCTCTTATGATACTGAGGGTCTGCAGTGTGTGGTTGATGCCTTACTGGATCTGTTCTTGTTCTCATGTGTTTAGGCACTGAGGAAGATACCAACAGTCTGACTTGCAAGGTGTCGGGGTCCACTTGCAATACGTTTCTTAAACCTTAGTCATCAGCATTCTACACAGGATTTCCATTTGACTGTCAAATTTCCCAAGAATGTCAATCTTCGTTACATCTCTCTGCTTGTGCTTTTTGCTTTTGCTCGTGAAAACGGTTGTTAAGGTTAGACCACTGGGGAGCTGAACAGTGAAAACGGTTGTTAAGGTTAGACCACTGGGGAGCTGAACAGTGAAAACGGTTGTTAAGGTTAGACCACTGGGGAGCTGAACAGTGAAAACGGTTGTTAAGGTTAGACCACTGGGGAGCTGAACAGTGAAAACGGTTAAGGTTAGACCACTGGGGAGCTGAACAGTGAAAACGGTTGTTAAGGTTAGACCACTGGGGAGCTGAACAGTGAAAACGGTTGTTGAGGTTAGACCACTGGGGAGCTGAACAGTGAAAACGGTTGTTAAGGTTAGACCACTGGGAGCTCACAGTGATCGTTTAGAAAGTCGAAAACAGCCAGAGGTTGTCGCCGAGGTTGGAATAGTTGAAGCCAACGGTCATTGAACACTGAAAGTGTTCATAGGATTTTGTTCCCACCTGCGCGGTTATGGAAGTCATACTCCCCAGGCTGAAGGTTGCTTCCAACGATTTCTTGTCTTCTGGTCCTGAGGCTGTATATTTCATTGCAGAGAAAATTGAAAAAGGCAGAAGTTGTCGCTGAGGTTGGACTAGTTGAACCTAACGGTCGTGAAACACTAAAACTAGTACAACGTTTCATAAGAGTTTGTTCCCTTCACAGATACGGAAGATACTCCCTGGCTGAAGGTTGTTTCGAACGATTTCTGGTCTTTTGGTCCTGAGGTTGTATATATTTCATTGGGGTTTTCCTATATATATTCAGTTGACAGCTTCTTTTTTTTTTTTTTTTAAGGTTTAGCTTTGTTGTTTGATTATTGACTTTTGGTCGTCTTGGGTCAAACTTGTTTTACAGCGCCGTGGATGAGCAGGTCAGAACAATGGTCAGCAGATGCAAGCGCAGATTTCATTGGCTTAAACTTTGATGAAATTACTTTTTTTTTTCTTTTGTGAACTGTCTATGTGCGGTCATTCTTGTTTGAATGGAGGAGGAGGGGGGAATTGTTTTGCCCAGCACAAGAGAAAAAGATGTACAATGATTTGATTTTGTGTGATCAGAACATTTGGAGTTTGAGTGAGTGTGGTTGAGTTCCATATTTATTTTGTAGATACACGTAAGGAGTGAAAAACTCATTTGTTTTTCTGTTGTTCTTGTGTGTTACTTGCTTATTTACAGTGATACAGAAAGTACATTTTGTTGTTTTTAACCAACTTACACAATTATCTGAATACATTTGTATTTATTTGCTACAAGGTTTTGTCAAATTGTAGGGGAATTAATAAGCTTCAGTTTTTCATTTTAGTATTTACTTATGTGTTATGCGTTACTGTTCTAATGTTGGAGTGTTTGTCATCGTGTTTGATGACTGTGTGTGTGTTTAGTGTGTGGGATATGTACTGGTGTGTTACACACGACCAGTGCACTACGAAGCAGGGTATGTGTACATGCACATGCATGTGCAGGTTCATGGGCTGATCTTTCATCTGCTTTTACAGCTCTGCTAGTCAGTAAAGTGTGGGAGTCTTTATATACCCCCGATTGGCTGGTCCATTGCAGGCTTAGATGTCCCTGTTGATAATTCCATTGCCAGTAATTTCCCCTGGTCTGTTACCCTCGTTTACTCTGCTTTTAGGTTTCATTTTTCTCTTCTGTCGTTCACAGTGCTTATGTCTCAGCGGCTCATTCCCCTGTTGGTGTTCCTGAAGATTACTACCTTTTTTTTTGGTCTGTTTATTCCATCATTACGGTGTACAACTTGCCAGTTTTGTTGTCGTTGTGATGGAGTGTCTAGACAGTGACGGTGTTAGCACTGTTCAGAATGGACCCAGATTGTCTGTTCTCCAGTGTCTGTTAGCCCATAACGTCTTTTTTTTTTCGTGTATTTTTTGAGGCATTGTCTTTGACTCATTTTTCTTAGTAACTGAACAGGGGTTAGCTGCAAAGGGAGGCATGATCTTTGACTCATTTTTCTTAGTAACTGAACAGGGGTTAGCTGCAAAGGGAGGCATGATATTTGACTCATTTTTCTTAGTAACTGAACAGGGGGTTAGCTGCAAAGGGAGCATGATCTTTGACTCATTTTTCTTAGTAACTGAACAGGCTGGTTAGCTGCAAAGGGAGACAACTGCAGGCGGAAATCTACACAAATCTTTTTTTTTAAAATGAAGTACTGTATCCGCGAAAGATGAACAAACGAATCACAAGACAAAACACGACATGTTTCAGCCTCTTACTAGTCTTAAGTCTTCTTCAGGCAAGATAAAGAACACTCGGGACAACGAAAATGAAGAACGAGCCATCACTTACTGAATTCGGCGCAAGATGGGTGTTGAATTCAGCGAGGTAAGTGATTGTTCGCTCTTCGTTTTCGTTGTCCTGAGTGGTCTTTATCTTGCCTGAAGAAGACTTACGACTAGTAAGAGGTCGAAACGTGTGTCGTGTTTTGTCTTGTGATTCATTTGTTCATCTTTCGCGGATACAGTACTTCATTAAAAAAGAAAAAAGATTTAGATAGGGCGTGACACATGTTTTGTTAAAACCTCTGTTGTGATTGTGGATTTTTCTTGTTGAGGACGAGAGATTTTTTTTTCTCTGTGTTGCAAAAACCGTGTATGTAGTTGGCTGGGCGATGGAGTGAACAGAAACTGGATCTTTATGTGCGAAACTGATGAAACACTGAAACGAAAGGTGTTTACCTGGTGAATGGTGTCTGAAGTAGAATGTAACCTTGATTTGTGCAGGGAATGCCTTACACGGCAAGATTTGCATTCTGTTTGGAATGTTTGTTTTTGTTTGATTGTGTTTTTTTTAATTGATTGTACCGTTTGCTCATTTGATTTGTATGTATACACGTTATCTTTGGAACGATAGTCTTGTTGCGTTTATGTATGGATGTTGTGTGCATGTGTGCCTATTTGGGCGTCTGTGGTATTTTCCAATTTGAATTTCCAGACGTTACACAGGAAAATGGTTGTGCGTGTGTTACACACATGATCCATTTGGCGGAGAGAGGAAAAAAAAAAAAAAGTCATTGTGTTAAAAATCTGTTTTGTTACATATCCACCATTGATTACAAATCACTCTTTTTTCTTTTTTTGTGCTATTGATTGGAAAATTTGTTCTAAAAAAAAAAAAATGTTCCTTCCACTCTGTTTTGTCTGCAGATTGTTTCCCCTGACATGATTTCGTCGCCATTTCTCTGTCAGTATCCTCAGAAATTTTTTTTTTTTTCATACGAAGAACCGAGCAAAGAAAGAAAGAAACCTCTGCAGTTCGTTTGCTTAGAAGGCTTTGCTGTTTCTAATGTAATTGTGAGATGGTGACTTGGGGCACAGATGAAAGTGAAGAATGTACGTTTTTGGTTTCACTTGCAGTTTATCTTTTTCTTCTTCTTCTTTTTCTAAAGACCGTCTTGTCAAGAATGATGCATTCTGATATTTAAGTTACCGACTGTCCACACAGTATCTTGCTGGTGTTTGTTCAGGAGTGAACTTTCAGGTAAATTTCGAGTCGGTGTTCAGTGTTAGTTTGAATTTGATGCATTTATTCATGTTTGTCAGATTTTGATACTTTTATCATATTCCCCCCCCCCCCCCCCCCCCCCCCCCCCTAATTCTGACGCGTGGAGTTTGTGTGTGCCATAACACCAGGCGGAACCACACATTCCATTATCAGTGTTACTGCAGCTCAGTGTTGTTGTTTTTTTTCCAGTGGGCTGCATGGCCGTGCTTTTGTGCCACATTTCCGGGAGAAGCGTCTCCAGTTGTGCATGTGTCTCTCTCTCTCTGGACTGATGAAAAGGCCACTTATTACGATGTACCAGCCTTTCCCAATTTTTTTGGAATTTTTTCTAGTTTAGAAATTATTTCCGAAATCCCGAATTTAGTGGAAAAAATTCTGACTTTTGAGAATTTTGTTGAACAGTGTGAGGTTTTGGGGAAGGGAGATGGTCATTTTTGAATAGGGATGACAATGTTTGGCAGAATGTAGCCCAAATGATGGGGATAGAGGCAGATCTATACAAGGAAAATGCATTTTCTTTTTTAACCCTTTGTTTGTTGACAGAGCCGTAAAGGGATTAGAAATGCTTTCATCCAAAGGCGGAACTGCCCCCCCCCCCCCCCCCCCCCTCTTCTGCCCACCCTCCTCCCCCTTCATCCCCAAGCTCCTGAATTTTTATTACAGATGGTTGGAAGCCCTGCGATATGTGACTTGACAGGTTATAAGTTTTGTGTCAGAAATAGTCTGTTTGTTTGGGATGAGGTGAAGGTATTGTTCTGTAAAGGTTTGGGTAGGGTGAACCGAGTAACAACCTCTGCAAATTTTTGAAAATGGGAGGTCAGTATAGCATAGTTAAAATACAACACACACACACACACACACACACACACACATACACACACACACAAACACACACACACACACACACATACAATCATCAGAGCAAGAGCAGTATTGGTGGATGGTACATCTGGTAAAGACAACAAGAGAAATAAAAATTGTTGCAGAAAAAGTCTTGAATGGAAGGGGTTTCATTGAGAGGGTATTTATTTGGCGGTAGAACTTTGCTGCCAATCATCTTGGCGGTAGAACTTTGCTACCAGTCATCTTAAAGCCTTGCTAACATAGAAATGGTTGATTTTATCCTGTTATTGTTTTGAAAAAATATGACAGGCGTCAGTCTCATGCTATTGTTTGTGTGTGTGTGTGTGTGTGTGTGTGTGTGGGGGGGGGGGTTGTCTGATTTAAGATGAAGGATGAATAAGGCCATTCACAGTCAAAATAATAATTTTTATAATAAAAAAGAGGGAAAAGTAAAGCCAGTAAGCATATTGATTTTTGCATTGAAAAAAACCTTGGAGGATTAGTAAGGCCATTAACATTAAATATAAGTGTGATTATTTATTGAAAAGGAAGATAACATAAGGCATTATTTATTGAAAAGGAAGGTAACATAAGGCCTTTAATGGTAAACATTCTGATGATTATCGAGGTTTCCAAATGATACAGGGAAAAGTAACCCTTAACAGCAGAGAGGAGACTACATTTTATCAGTGTACAAACAAAGTTTTGAAAATGTTTAAACAAAGTTTTCTGTCTTGGCTCGTTTGTCACTTTTTTTAGTTTTTCCATTTAGCTTCTAACTCCACTTTCTGAATTTGTTTTTGTTGAGATAATCCTTTCCTCTTTCCCCCTCCTTGTTTGAAAACAAAACAACAACAACAAAAAAAAGGTTATTTTTTGTTTATATGAGTTTTTTTTTTTTTTTTTTTTTACATTTAAGATGACCTGTGTTTTCTCATCACACACCAAAGAATATCAGAGTAATTATATGTATATACATTTGAGAGATGGAATTTGTATTATCATTGTTGCTGTCGCCATTACAGAAAAGTGTAAGTTAGTTGTTGATGTTGTCTTGTTGTTTTGTCATCCTGTGAGGGGTCAAAGTGAAAGCTGCTCTTAGAACAGGCGTTTGAAGAGACTGTTTAAGGTGTACGTCATAGGGAAGGAAAGGTAAGCAGTGTGTCTACCAGGTAAACTGGTGTTTTTGTGTATTGTTTGGTGTGGTTACCAAGTTGTATCCTTTCCACAGAATCTCTGGCCATGAAGGACTAATTCCATCTTTTGCAAATCTTTTTAAAGTTTTGATGATGAAAAGACCCCCCCACCCCCCCCCCAAAAAAAAAAAGAAGAAAAGAAGGAGAAAAATGATGTAGTTCTGAAGAGTTTCTTCTTGTTCACAAGTTCGAAAGTCTTGACTGGAGGTTTTCATATAGTTTGTATACTTGAGTGGGCTTTGGGTGATATTTTATATTTCGTTTGAAATGTTATCTGCACATTTTGAAGATTGTGCTCAACATTTTCTTCTTTTGGTCACTGTGAAATGTTAGCAGCACCTTCTGAAGATTGTGCTCAACATTTTCTTCTTTGGTCACTGTGAAATGTTAGCAGCACCTTCTGAAGATTGTGCTCAACATTTTCTTCTTTTGGTCACTGTGAAATGTTAGCAGCACCTTCTGAAGATTGTGCTCAACATTTTCTCCCTTTGGTCACTGTGAAATGTTAGCAGCACCTTCTGAAGATTGTGCTCAACATTTTCTCCCTTTGGTCACTCTCCAGTCTGTTGTTGACCTTTTTGGCTTTCCTGTAGACCTGTCCCACTCACCACCCCTCTTTCCATACACCTTTCTCACCCCCCCCACTCAACCCTTCCCCCTGATGGAACTGCAGGCTGGCTATTTTTACTTTTGCTGTTTTGTTTCTCAATGAAATGGCTTGTGTGTCATGATTAGATTTTTTTTTTTTCATCCCTGCCGAGCCCTGCAGTTCAAACTTTCTGATTTTCTGCCATTCTCTTGAACTTTTTAAAAAAAAAATTTAATTTTAAAGTGTTTTCCATACTGTCCATTACGGCATTAGTGAGGTGTGTGTTTTTTTTTTGTTTTTTTTTTCCGCCTTTGTGGTCCATTCTTCTGTCTCTGTCCCAGAATGCCTTTGCCTTTTTTTTGTTTGTTTTCCTTTTTTTTTTTTTTTTTTTTCTTTTGGTCACAGTTTGAACTATACAAGCATGTTTGTCACAGTCTGGCTACTAGGTATGAGGTAATACGCACTGTCCACAGTGGACGTCAACTGTCCTTTGAATAGGGTCTGTTTGCCCATGTTATGGTTTTAGTGCTTTTTTTTTTTCCTTTTTTTTTTTGTTTCAAACTTTTGGGTGTGTTGTATGAATGTATACTTTGTGTGTTGTATAAAGAAAGAGCTGAAAATTAGAATGACTAGCGCCCTTAGCATGATGTAGTTTCTACTTTCAGGATAGTAGGATAGTTCATCTACCACATAGGTAATCGCTGTCTACATGTACTTGTTTGTGTGTTGTGTGTGTGTGTGTAGTGTAGTGTGTGTGTGTGTGTGTGTGTGTGTGTGTGTGTGTGTGTGTAGTTTCTACTTTCAGGATAGTTCATCTACCACATAGGTAATCGCTGTCTACATGTACTTGTTTGTGTGTTGTGTGTGTGTGTTGTGTGTGTAGTGTAGTGTGTGTGTGTGTGTGTGTGTGTAGTTTCTACTTTCAGGATAGTTCATCTACCACATAGGTAATCGCTGTCTACATGTACTTGTTTGTGTGTTGTTGTGTGTGTGTTGTGTGTGTGTGTGTAGTTTCTACTTTCAGGATAGTAGGATAATTCATCTACCACATAGGTAATCGCTGTCTACATGTACTTGTTTGTGTGTTGTGTGTGTGTGTGTGTGTAGTGTAGTGTGTGTGTGTGTGTAGTTTCTACTTTCAGGATAGTTCATCTACCACATAGGTAATCGCTGTCTACATGTACTTGTTTGTGGGTTGTGTGTGTATGTGTGTGTGTAGTGTAGTGTGTGTGTTGTGTGTGTGTGTAGTTTCTACTTTCAGGATAGTAGGATAGTTTCATCTACCACATAGTTAATCGCTGTTTACATGTACTTGGTGTGTGTGGTGTGTGTGTGGTGTGTGTTTGTGTTTGTGTGTGTTGTGTGGTGTGTGTGTGTATGTGTTGTGTGTGTGTGTGTGTAGTTTCTACTTTCAGGATAGTAGGATAGTTCATTTACCACATAGTTAATCGCTGTTTACATGTAGTTGTTTGTGTGTGTGTGTGTGTAGTGTATGTGTGTAGTGTAGTGTAGTGTGTGTGTGTGTAGTTTCTACTTTCAGGATAGTAGGATAGTTCATCTACCACATAGTTAATCGCTGTTTACATGTACTTGGTGTGTATGTTGTTGTGTGGTGTGGTGTGTGTGTGTTTGTGTTGTATGTGGTGTGTGTTGTGTGTGTGTGCAGTAAAGTGTTTTAAGGATGGGACTGTGCAGACAGCCCTGAAAATGGCCTTTGTGATCGGCTACAATCCTAAAAGTAAAGGACAACTAACTGAACGACAGGAGTGACTTCTCATTCCTTTGTGCTGACGGTCCTGGTGTAGAGCTGTGAGGACAGTGCGGCTGGATGCGGTCAGTGAGACAAGGGCAGTGCTCGACGCGCAGGACATTCTGGACTGCATGTTTTGGTCAGTGTCACGGTGTGCGGATGGTTCTTGTCGACATGTTTTCAACCATGACACGGGCTTCGAGGTCAGCTTGCAAACCCGTCATGGTAACCTGCACATGCATGTTGTTTAAGTGGAAGCCAGGGCCTCACCGATGCGAGGAACAGCTTGTATATATGTACATAGTCACAGTCATAACTGGGGAGTCCCACTGTCACCACCAAACACAGGTATGTCTGAAGGGTAATCGGAAAGAAAGTCAACGGGGAAAGAAAGTCAACGGAGGGTTAGGGTTAGGGTTGGGGTCAGGTTAGGGTTAGAGTTAGGGTAGGGTTAGGGTCAGGTTAGGGTTAGGGTTAGAGTTAGGTGACTTTCTCTCCGTTGACTTTTTTTCCTGTTGACTTTTTTCCTACAATCGTCTGAAGGGCCAGGTGTGCCCTTCATAGTTTCTTTGTGTGGCATGTGCGTGCTGGTTTCATATTAGCAGGTCAAGGGGGAAAAAAACCCTAAGTGACGGAGAAGAGAAGGAAAAACAGAAAAGGAAAAAAAAAAAAGAAAAAAAAATGAAGCATGTAGCGGTATTTGGCTGTGAGTGGCAGAAAAGAAAACGAAACCAAAAAGGAAAAAAAGCAAAAACAAAAATGAAGCATGTAGCAGTATTTGGCTGTGAGGCTGTTGAACCGATCAGCGACGGCAGTTGGGTCAAATTTACCAATCATATTGCAGCTTACAAAGAAGTTGTGCAGCCGGGCAAGTAACACATCGTTTCCGAGTCACTTTATATATATATATATTTACCCCCCCCCCCCCCCCATTTTTTTATCACCTACATCAGTATCCAACTAAATCTTCAGGCTTCATATTTTTCATCACTTCTTATATATGTAATCCTGTTTCCCTTGCATGTAATACATTATTTTCGTTAAACTCGGTAACATGATAAAGTTGTCACGGTGAAATTCGGTCAAGTTCATTCGCAAGTTACGGATTTGTTTGTTTTTTTTTCTTTTTTAAACGTTTCCGTAGGTGGAACTAACACCAGAATCCAAAAATAATTATTGCCAACCCCTTAACTGCACTACAGTGGAGGTTCCCACATTGATTTCGGAGCCTCCCAGAGTGTAATGGAAAAGGATGAGTCACGTGCTCCATGTTGCTCCAAGTGTAAAATCTAGCGTGACATGTAGCAGCTCCTTGCTGTCCCGTTATGAATGGAGGAGGGTTAAAAGATTGTTTTTAGGCACTGCAAACACTTGGGTAAGGAGGGTCATTTTTCTCGTTGTCTGTCTTTTATCCTGTGTAGCTATGATGATTGCGATTTCTTCTGTTACAAAAATATATGGAAAGTTTAGATGAGACGTATTCGGAGGAACCCCTTTCAACAGATATACTGAGGTGCCAACCCTGATCTTTTCTCTGTATTGTTATCTGCTGGATTGAATTTTGTATTGGCTTGCGGTCGTTCAGTTTAGTACACACAGACAAAAACTCATGCGAAAGTCTAGCCAGGGTCTAGCATTGTAAGCCTTTCGGCGTATATACGCCGATTCATAGACCCCCATACGCCGATTTCGATTGAGCGTACGCCGAAATCGTTTTTATTGCGAAAAAAAAATTCGCATCTGGCGCGCTTCTTATTCGGAACGCTGTCGCCTATTCCAAATCGGTCGGGCTCGCCGCCATCTTTGTACACTTTCCCTTGTTAACTTACAGCAGCGAGCATCATGGCGCGAAGAGTCGATGTTGTTCAACGCGGAAAGCCGTTTTCTGACCAAGGATGCCGCTACCAATGGAGATGGGACTGGCTTGATGCCGATTTTGTCATTTTCGACGACGACGGAAATGAAAAGAGCAAGTGCCGATATGGTGAATTTTTCAGGAAACTGACTTGTGCTGGCAAGGCCCATTGCACGTTGTGCGATAAGGAGATCGCGTACTCAAACAAAGGTTTCGTTGCGCTGAAAAACCACTGCGAAACGGACATCCACAGTTAGAAGTTTCAGTTACTGGGGTAGAAAATCAAAAGAAGGGGTGTCAGTTTCGCTTGAACCTTTCGCTTTCCACAGTATTATTTGCACACGTGGGTCTGGGTTTGTCTGTGTTGTTGTTGTTTTTGTTTGGTGTTTTTGGTGTTTTTGTTTGTTTGTTTTTTTTTTGGGGGGAAGGGGGGAGGTGAGACATTTGATTGTCTTGAATTATTAATTTTTACTTTCTTTTTTTCTGTTCTAGAGCTTTTTCACAGTGTGTGTATTTGTAGCATGTTTTTGTCTGAGTGTGCCTTGTAAATATTTTTTTTTTTTTTTGGGGGGGGGGGGGGGGGGGGGGGGGGGGGGGGGGGGGGGGGGGGGGGGGGGGGGAGAATGTGTTTCTTTTAATTTTCCCACCGTGTGTATAACACCCTCAGCTGCCTGTTGACTCTTTGAACTCCATACTGCCACCCTCAGCTGCCTAGGCGGCCCCTGGACCTCGGCCGAGTAAGCCTAAATCACTTTTTCCAATGCAAGGCTCTGCTAGCGAATCAGAGCAGGATCATCAACGACTTGCATAATTTACTGAAACATCGAATCGCCCACAGCTTTTCAAACAATGCTCGGCTACCAGCCAAACATTTGCATTGAAGTGATCGGCAGCCAGTGAGAACGCTTGATGCTTGCAGCTAGCACTGTTTGTGAGAGTGTCACAGTCCACGCCTCTTTACCTGACCACAGATGTAAGGAGAACAAAGTACCGGAAAGAAAAATAGCATCCTATTTTCGTTTTTTTTTCCTTTTGTATTATCAAAAGAACATCATATTTCCTCTTTTGTGTTCTCTTATTAAAATGACTTCACATTTCCTTTTTTTTTTTAACTTGTTTTCTCTTCTCTTGATTTGATAAATGTGCTCTTGGTGTTCGTGGCGTGGGAAGAAGTGGTTTGTGCAGTGTTGTTGGTTTAATTGTATGGCAGTAGTTTTTCATCACAGTTTAATCGTGTCATTGTGAGGTTTCGTTGTCTTCGTCAATGGTTTCATCCTGTGGCCGTGGTGTTGTACTTCATCACGGTTTCATTGTGCTACTAAGAGATGTGAAAGGTGTCGATGTCTTCGTTAGCGATTTCATCGTGTGACTGTGGGTGGTATTTTTCATCGTGGTTTGTTTCATGTGCGTGCTTTTGCTGCTGTTCTGTCAGCCATTGTGACAAGTTGATCAGAGTGCAGTTGATGTGAGAATGATGTGAGAAATAAACACTTGAGAGTGTGGTTTACTTGACTTGTTAATCTTATGAATGGGTGGATAAATTCTTGGAGTCTCTCTCTCTCTCTCCCTCTCTCTCTTCCACGTTAGAGGTAACACAGTTATAACAGTTCAAGATTTTAATTTCAAACTTTTTAACTTCAGCAGTTACAAATGTATGAGTTGTGTGTGAACTGGTAAAGTCACAGCTCTGTGATATGGTTGAACATCTGCAGTTTTAAACACTGAAAGTAATTTTAAACAGAAAAACATAAAGAACTAGCATAGTAAGAGGAAGAAACAAAACCTCAGAGGTCAGTAAATTCTAAAGTGAATATCAAAAATAAGTTATTTCTCTTAAGATGAGGTACTTCAGTTTGTAAAGTATTTCAAAATCATTCCTGAAGAAGAAAAAAAAAATGAATCAGAAAATGCTACTTCCATTACATGACATGCATGATCAAAAGCAAAGAAAAAAGAAAAAGAAAAGTAGTGACAACATGAAATGGTGAAATGATAATACTGAAAATCAATTGACACACAGATTCAAATGTTGTATCTGTGGAGAAAATAGATGATGGTAGAAATGCATTGTTCTGCAAATTTCAAATGGAAGATTTTCAATCAAAATATAACTTGTTCTCATTCTCTCTCTCTCTCTGCTCTCTATATACACTCACACCACTCTGTGTGTTATACTTGGTAAGCATCATGCACAAACAGGGTTTTTACGTAAACTAACTGTACAATCATTCACAAAAAAGCATTTTAAAAAAAGCAGCACAATGTAAGCCTATTCATCAGAAATGAAGCGGCCATCTATCGGGTTTTTGTACCCAATGAATCTTCTCTGTTCGTCTTTTGTCTGGTTAATAGAACAACACTGCATGTGAGGATGGGGGGTCAATGATAAAAAGAAATAGTAATGATATATAAACATTGAACTCCTTTGCAAAAATAATGATGACATAAAAGCATTAAGGGCAACAATGAAAATATGCAAGAAAAATCTTTGAAAAGGCAGTACAGACTCCCATTGATTCATTTCAAACTTCCAGATATCACAAGGTATTTCCAAGTCCCAGTTTTGGGGGGGGGGGGGAAGGTCCAAAAATGCCCCCACTCCTACCCTACAAGAAAAAGAAAGAAAAGAAAAGTGCACAATGTCTTCAAACATGGGGAAAAAAAGAATAGATAGGCGTAATTATAGTAGTTACTTTCAGTTTCTGAAACAAACATGAATATAAACATAATCTATCTAATACGCATAGATACTTTTACCAATATAGAAGAGGAGCGACAAGTTATGGGATCTTCAATATGCATGTCTGATCCGCGTGCATCTGTCGCTCTCTCAGCTCTGGTTCCTTGTGAACTTAGGTTCCACGTTCAGCAAAGTGTGGAAATAAGAATCCTTGGGGAAAAACAAATGCAGAAAGAAAGGGGAAACAACTGACCGTCAGGTGCGTTCGCATTTTACTGTTTGCTCGCAGACAACACACAGCCATTCGAAGGCTCATTAAGCTTTGTTCGTAAGAGTGAGCAGTCGCCGTTTCGTCTACTCGGTCGTAGGCAGTCATGTTCATTTTGTCTCCCCAGTCGTAGCAAAGTCACGTTCATTTTGTCTACACAGCAAAGCAAAGTCACGTTCATTTTGCCTACCCAGTCGAAGGCTAGTCATGTGTCATTTTGTCTACCCAGTCGAAGGCAAAGTCATTTCATTTTGTCTACCCAGTCAAAGGCAAAGTCATGTTCATTTTGTCTACACAGTCGAAGGCAAAGTCATGTTCATTTTGTCTACACAGTCGAAGGTCTAAGTCATGTTCACCGAGTTGAAGGCAAAGTCATGTTCATTCAGTCTACACAGTCGAAGGCAAAGTCATGTTCATTCAGTCTACCCAGTCGAAGGCAAAGTCATGTTCATTCAGTCTACCCAGTCGAAGGCAAAGTCATGTTCATTCAGTCTACCCAGTCGAAGGCAAAGTCATGTTCATTCAGTCTACCCAGTCGAAGGCAAAGTCACGTTCATTCAGTCTACACAGTCGAAGGCAAAGTCACGTTCATTCAGTCTCCACAGTCGAAGGCAAAGTCATGTTCATTTAGTCTCCACAGTCGAAGGCAAAGTCATGTTCATTTAGTCTCCACAGTCGAAGGCAAAGTCACGTTCATTTAGTCTCCACAGTCGAAGGCAAAGTCACGTTCATTCAGTCTACACAGTCGAAGGCAAAGTCACGTTCATTCAGTCTACACAGTCGAAGGCAAGTCACGTTCATTCAGTCTCCACAGTCGAAGGCAAAGTCACGTTCATTCAGTCTCCACAGTCGAAGGCAAGTCACGTTCATTCAGTCTACACAGTCGAAGGCAAAGTCATGTTCATTCAGTCTCCACAGTCGAAGGCAAAGTCATGTTCATTCAGTCTACACAGTCGAAGGCAAAGTCATGTTCATTTAGTCTCCACAGTCAAAGGCAAAGTCATGTTCATTTTGTCTACCCAGTCGAAGGCAAAGTCATGTTCATTTTGTCTACCTAGTCGAAGGCAAGTCATGTTCATTTTGTCTACCCAGTTGAAGGCAAAGTCATGTTCACCGAGTCGAAGGCAAAGTCATGTTCATTCAGTCTACCCAGTCGATGGCAAAGTCACGTTCATTCAGTCTACACAGTCGAAGGCAAAGTCATGTTCATTTAGTCTCCACAGTCGAAGGCAAAGTCATGTTCATTTAGTCTCCACAGTCGAAGGCAAAGTCATGTCACGCTCAGTAGTGATGCGTCGGCCCGACTCAGGAAAAGTGAAGACATTGAAAAAAAGCTGTACGAAAAAGAGCCTCTGGTTTTGGTTGGACCAAATGGTGGACCATACACCACTCAGTGCTTACGTCTGTACCACACTGCCCCACTCTGAAATCAAGTTTCGTTTTCAATTTATTTTATTTTATTTTAAGTGAGGCGACAGTCAGGCAGAACCCCTTAGAATTCCGGCGATGTCTGCCTTTCCTTTATGGGATCCCTGTATAATATAGTTGTAGGATTGAAAGAAAAAAAAAAGAATCCCATTCTACACTTAATCCACCATGCTTTGCCAGGCTCAAACCCATGCCCTGACTGAGCAGCAAGTGCTTGGCCACTCGTGCACTCATTACAATCACATATGTATTACACTAAAAAGAGTGCACCGAAGATACGCATGCATCCATACACTGCCACATACAACATTTCCAGAACATCCATAAATACAACATAATAACATCGCCCAGCAATAGACGCAGAGACAAAACGTACATACTTTCTGGAAAAGAAAGACAACAAGGCTAAGGCTAAGGCAGAAGAGAGGCGACAGAAAAAGAGAGAAACGAAAAAAATGACAGAAAACATGAAACTACACCTTTGTGGGACATTGAGGAAACGGAAAGAGACCCCCACGGTATCTCGGCACTTGAATTACTTCCCTCTCCCACAAATCTCAAACGCTTCATTTAAAAAAACAAACAAAAAAAAACAATTGTGTGATCAAGTGCAGCACCACCCAATCCCCGACAAGAGATGAAGATCTAAGAACGGGAGCAACAGCACAACATCTGTGTGGAAGACTTGGGTGGTGGGGAGTCGCTGGATACTACAACCTCATCCCTCTCCAGCTTGCCGTTGCTGTGGTCGGGGTTGGTTTTGGCCTGGTTCTGGATCAAGTGCTTGTTCTCCAGGATGTAACGGCCCACTTCCTTGAAAGCCTTCTTGACATCTGCCCAACGAAATTTCATGGTGTCTGTCTTTTTTTTTTGTTGCTTCAGTTTGTTTTGACTGTAACTGGTCACTTCTTCAAAGGCCTTCCTGACGTCTGTCAAACAAAGTTCACAGTGTGTTTGATTCTGTTTTGCTTCAGTTTGTTTTGGTTGGGTTATGATTATATCTGTCCGATTCCTCAAAGACCTTCCTGACATCTGCCAAACGAATTTCACGAATGTGTTTTATTTTGTTTTTTTTGCTTCAGTTTGATGTGATTGTAACAGCCCACTTCCTCAAAGGACTTCCTGACATCTGCCCAATGAATTTCACCAGTGCATTTGATTTTGTTTTGCTTCAGTTTCTTTTTGACCGAGTTATGTAACTGCCCAATTCCTCAGAGACCTTTCTGACGTCAGCCAAACGAATTTCATTATGTGTTTTTGGTTTTGTTTTGCTTCAGTTTGTTTGATGGAGTTATGTAACTGCCCAGTTCCTTGAAGGCCTTCCTGACAACTGCCAGAACGAATTTCATGTGTGCATCTGGTTGCAACGTGAGGCGATTGCAGGCGGAGATCTAAACACATCTTGAAAAGTGTGAGTAATACATCTGCCAAACATGAACAAACAAATCGCAAGACAAAACACGACGCGTTTCGACCTCTTATGTCTTCCTCAGGCACGATAAACAACGCGCAGGAAAACGAAAAAAATGAAGAACGAGCAATCACTTATCTCGTTGATTCAACATGATCTTGTGACGAATTTGACGTTTGCTCGTTCTTCAGTTTCGTTGTCCCTGAGTGTTGTTTATCTTGTCTGAAGAAGACCTAAGAGGTCGAAACGCGTGGTGTTTTGTCTTGTCATTCGTTTGTTCATGTTTGGCGGAGGTATTACTTAGACATTTTAAGACGTGTGTATTTGATTTTGTTTTGCGTCAGTTTGTTTTGATTTTAACCGCCCACTTCCTCAAATTCCTTCCTGGCGTCTGCCAAACGAATTCCACTGTGCGTTTTGATTCCGTTTTGCTTCAGTTTGTTTGATTGAGTCATATAACTCCCCACTTCCTCAAAGACTTTCCTGACGTCTGCCAAACCAACTTCAGTGTGCGTTTTTGATTCCGTTTTGCTTCAGTCTGTTTTGGTTGTCCTTTTTTTCCATTCTCACCCATCTTTTGACATTGCTCCTGTGCCACTCATTCCAACGCTCCGTCCACAGCCACATCCAGGCCCAGCCTCCCCCCCCCCCCCCCCCCCCCCCCCCCCCCCCCCTTCTCGCTGCACCGTTACATTCACGAGGCAACCCGGC
>CM031624.1:52017926-52020426 GCA_018398815.1 Conus ventricosus | reverse complement strand
GGTTCTTTCTGACAAAAGTTACTTTGAAACCTGATTCATCAGCACGCTTTGGATCCAGCTCATGCTCTCCTGGCCGGTTACCCCCCCCCCTCCCTCCTTCCCCCCCCCCCCCCCCCCCCCCCCCCCTCCCCCCTATTTCAGAGCATGTTGTTGGAGAGGAAAACGTCTGACGCGATCGATTTTACGCGCGGAAGTTAGGGGGAGTTGTCACTCTTTGGTCAATGGCCCCTCCCCCACCCTCTTCCTGGTTATTTTCACAATTTTTTGCCTTCGTCTCCGGATTTTTGTTCGCCTGCGCACACACACACACACACACACACACACACACACACACACACACACACACACACACACACACACACGCGTGCGCGCGCGCGCGCGACGCACGCACGCACGGACACACAACACACACACACACACACACACACACACACACACACACACACACACACACACACACAACACACTCATTCACAAACTCATGCACACACACACATATCCCATATCTTCTCGTCGACTCTACTTGGTCTGTATACAACCTACCTCTAGCCGTTAAATCAACCAAAATCAACTCGCCTCACCCTTAACCAAATCATTTCACAATCTTAGACATCAGAGTCGATGGAAAAAGAACATGAATGGTGCCTGATTATCATTATTATTATTGTTATTGTTACTATTATTATCATCATCATCATCGTTATTTTTTCTTTCTTTCTTTCTGCGTACGCAAGCTGATACTCCTGCGGACACTCCCTGCATAGCCAGGCAGTGGAGTTTTGTGTGTATGACCCTTTTTTATCCCGCCATTAAGGCAGCCATACTCCATCTTCGGGGAAGGTGCATGCTATGTGTCACGTGTCATCCATACCAACGGCCAAACTGGCCTTCTCTTCCGAAAGTTGGTGATGGGATTTTACGTGTGTGCAAGATGTTATGCGTACGTTCACACACGGAACCTCGGTTTATAGTCTCATTCGAAGGACTATATGGGGAATGGAGTCAGAACCAATGTTAACTCCGAGGGAAAAATCCCCCTATACCGAAATTCGAACCCGCAACCCCAGGATCACGAGTCCGGCGCTCTACCAACTGAGCTATCCGGCCCCCATCATCGTTATTATCATCATCATCATCATCATCATCATCATCATTATCACCATCATCATTTCATTACTACAGATGATGATGGTAACGATGGAAAAAGATCACGAATCGTGCCTGATTATCATTATTATTGTTAATATAATCGTCATCATTATTAGAATGATCATTTTCATTGTTATCATTATCATCATTATCACCACCATCATCATCATTTCATTACTACTGATAATGATGATCATTACTGATGATAATGAAAACAATAATAATGAGAATAGTAATAATGATACTACTACTATCACTATCATTATCATTATTAGTATCATTCCTTATTTCTTTCATTATCGTTGTAATTATTGTTATCATCATCATCAATGTTACCGTTCTATTTACTTACTATTCATTGAATCATTCATCCATTTATTTAGTTACATTCATTTACTTGTTCACGTATTTACTTACTTTACTTACAATGATTTATTATTAGTATCATCATCATCATCATCATCATCATTATTATTATTACTAGTAGTAGTAGTAGTATTGTTACTATTACTCTTATCGTATTATTGTTTTCATTATCATCATCATCATCATCATCATCATCATTTGCGCGCTGGTGACCTACTCGTTTTTGAGTGAACCAGCATTTTAGGAAGAAGAAGAAGACGAAGATCATCATCATTATTATCACTATTACTAATATCATCATCACTATTGTTGTTGCTGTTGTTGTTATCATCATCATTATTAGTATCATTATCATTAATATAATGATGATGATGATATCATCATCATCATCATTATCATCGCTGATCATCATCACCACCATCATTATCTTTACCATTATCATCATGATATCCTCATCATCATCATGACTATGATCATCATTTACAGGCCTAAAAGGGCGAGACTGGGATCGGCTGAGCTGTATCACCAGACGCTGGTGAAATGGGAGCCGGGCAGCTGACACAGCGAGCAAAAACGATCGTGGGCCGCTCCATCAGCACATCATGATATCGTAGCATATCATACTCACTGCACAGCCCCTTTGGGGGAGACTGGCTCGTGTCGCATTGCAAACCGTGAGCACAACCACCTGTATCATCACAGGGCTTTTCCAAGTTCGACAGGTCTACTGGTTCATCACCACCACCTCCTCCTCCTCCTCCTCCGCTATCATCCGTGCCTCCTCCGCCATCATCCGTGCCATGCGATGTGCCGTTGTCTTGAGCGATCACGCCTGCCACACAACGAACAAAAGAACCCCCGGGTGAGAGGGGGAAAAAAAAAAAAAAAGCACCGCGAGACTATCACCTGCTCAGCAGATTAATTTAAAAAAAAAAAAAAAAGAAAGAAAAGAAAGGGGGGAGGATGGTGGTGGTGGTTGGCGGGG
>CM031624.1:51977926-52007926 GCA_018398815.1 Conus ventricosus | reverse complement strand
AGCCGGTCGGGGCGGAAAATCCCACATGGCTCTGATGGATTCGAACCCATGACCTCCCGGCCGGGAATCCGCGACGCTAACCACTTCGCCATGGCGGCTGGTACCTTTGACACAGTTTGTAAGTAGCCTCGTGCCTTGGGTATAAGGCATTTTAAGTGACTGGACCTTGTATCTGAATGTGAACAGTTTCTATTCAGATAAAACAAGTTTGATCACTGAAGTCCCACAGGAAGCGTCCGAGGTCTCACTCTGTTTTATAAATAATCTTTTTTTCTAAGTGTGTTAACTGTGATGTCTCTCTCTCTCTCTCTCTCTCTCTCTCTCTCTCTCTCTCTCTCTCTCTCTCTCTCTTTTTTTTGTAGAAGACAAGTAGGCCAACTCCGCTAATTATGATAGTGCTGAATCTAGACCAAAGGCTCAGAAATGTGTTGGATCATTGGTTACATGGTCAGAAACGTGGCTTTTCAGTGAAATTTCATGTTCAAAGGCGCAAAGTAATGCGTTTAGGAGAGAGAGAGAGAGAGAGAGAGAGAGAGAGAGAGAGAGAGAGAGAGAGAGAGAGAGAGAGAGAACGAACGAACGAACGAACGAAAATGTTTTATTGAACATCGGCCACGGGCCACCATTCAAGTGGAAAAAGGGGGAGGGGGTGGGTGAAGGGGACAAGGGGACGAGGAAACGGGTCGGGACATAAGCCTGCGCATTACAAATTTGAAACAAGAAATAAATATTATAAGATTCGAACCACAAAAGAACAAGAGCATAAATAAGTATATGATAAACTCCTCGGAAACTTCCTATTTGATCAATATAGATGATAGTAAACATGAATGCATTTACAATTACATGGGAAAAATCATTATCTTACTATCTTCATGTTTTCATGTATTATCATTTAAGCAGTCAGGCTCTGTCTCCTTCGAATTGACAGAAATATAAATTTTGAAAGTGGAAGGGTTCTTTGATACTGATGTGCCTGAAGAAGAGTGGACATTGGTAAATGAAGAAGATTAGATATAAGTGCTGCACGAAAATCTGTATACAGTGGGCAACTATATATCAAATGATATTCATCTTCTATTATATTAACACAATAAGGACAATTTTTGTCATAAGAATTATCACTGAACCTATGAAGATTATTGTTCAGAGGTAGAACATTAAGTCTAGCATGAGATAGAGCAACCCTAAAACAATATATATCAATGTTACAAAGGTACATTTCTCGTTCAAAAATAGATTTGAACGATTTGTAACACGCGTACCTTTCCCTGTCTCTTATAGATCCTGCCCATTCTTGAGTAAACATATCAACTAGTCTTTGCCTAAAAATTGCCAAGAATCCGCGAACATCACCCACACCCTGTTGTAGCTATACAAAGTTAAACCCAGTCTCGCATAGCAATTCTCTTATTTTTGTCACCCAGCATTTCTTTACGTTTTGATCTAGAGTTAACTGCATTTCGTATGCTTGACGGGAAGCCTTTGTTGGTCCATTCTAAGCAGCTTAAACCAATATCTCGTAGCACATATATAGGAGTTGATATATAACGGATATCTTCCCAGTTCCCCATATACCATTTTGTTTGGTGTCTTACTTGGACACCCAAGAAAAGTTTCCATGCAATCAAATGAATCTTTTCTAGGCATTGCAAACGGTTTAGGCCCCAGACTTCAGATGAATATAATAAGATTGGTTTAATTTTGGCATAAAAAATCTTAAAGTATATCTGATAACTAATATCCTTATTTTTCTGGAAAGCCCTTACTAGATTAAACATAGCTTTTTTCCCCTTGGCAAACAAATGTTCAGTGCCGATCCTCGGGCTGATTTTTGTGGAAAAAATGAAACCCAGATAACAGTATTTGTTTACTACTTCTAATTTAGTATTGCCAAATAACCATTGTTCATTTTTACCCAGAAAACCCCCTTTTCTAAAGACCATGACCTTAGTTTTGTCCGTGTTAACTTTCATTTTCATATTGGTGCAACATGTCTGAAGCACGTTTAGCTGGTTTTGCAGACCAACTGGGTAGATGCTAATAGAACAATGTGATCTGCAAACAGGAGAATAAACAGTTCCATCATACCAGGTACCAATTGAATGCCATGTCTACCTTTTTCAGATAAGTGATTCGCTAACTGGTTAATAAACATTTCAAATAGCGTTGGACTCAACACACACCCTTGTCTGACTCCCATTGGGCAGTCAAAGAAGTCTGAATATTCAAAGTTGGATCTTACACAAGATACTAATGAGCTATACATTGCTTTTAAAGAACAGAAGAATTTCCCCTTAATGCCTTGGTTTCTAATACACTGCAATAACTTATCGTGTCTTACGGAATCAAAAGCTTTTCTGAAGTCTACAAAAGCAACATAAAGCTTTTTACCACGATGAGACAAGCATTTTTGAACCATAGAATAAAGACAGTAGATTTGGTCTATTGTAGAATAGTTTTTCCTAAAACCAGCTTGACTTTCAGAGATCAGGTTGTTATCTTCAAGCCATGCGTATAGACGATTATTTAGAATAGTGCTATAGCATTTTGAAATTGAGCTTAATAAGGATACACCTCTATAGTTATCTACATTCTCTGTATCTCCCTTTTTGTGGATTGGGATAATGATAGCCTTTGCCCAAACTTTAGGATAAATGCCTTTTGCAAATATATTGTTGAAAAGCCTTTTCAAAAAGGGAATAGTAATTGCACTTCCAGCCTTCAGCATTTCAGAAATGACTCCATCTGATCCACATGCCTTACCTGACTTTAATTTGTTCACAGCAATTGAAATTTCACCTTCGGTGATTTCAGCATTTAGCACGTGCTCTTTGTGCTCAGTCAAATCAATGTTGTCACAATGTTCACCATCCGAATTACTATCATCAATTGAAAATACATTTTTAAAATGATCGTACCATTTATCAATTGAAATGTCATTTGCATTTTTTGCTCTTTGCTTCCCACACCCCATTTCGGTTAACTGTTTCCAAAATTTGGATGAATCAGAAATATTTGACGCTAACATTTGGGCCTTCCTTCGTTTAAAACTTCTTTTTTTAAACTTCAGCAAATTTTTGTACTTTGTCTTTGCTTGTACATGCTGTACTCTGTGTCCTATTTTTCTAGTTCTTCTGAAAATTCTGAGTGCACGCTTACTGTAACGTTTGGCTTGTCGACACTCCTCATCAAATCATTCCGAAGACTTTGAGGAGGCAACCAAATAGACTTTCTTTACCATGAAGCTGCTAGCCGATAGCAGGCAACTTACAAAAAGATCTATTGCACCATCAACATCATCTTCCAAAATGGCGTCCGCCCGTTGTAATCTGTCATGAATGTCTGTTTTTCTCAGATTCTCTAGAAAGTCTTGTTCACCTTGTTTATCCCAAACATGTTTTTCGATAAAAGAATTGCTCTTACTTTCATGTTTGCCGCTTCTGCTTGGGATGGTCAAAGGAAAAGAAAGTACAACTGGCAAGTGATCAGATTCGATAGAATCTTCAACAACGAGTGACATGCCATATTGTGCATTAAGTAAGTTTTGTGACATAACAAAATAATCAACAGTACTGCATCCTAAACTGGATATAAAGGTGTAACTACCATCGAAACCATGTTCACAAAGCCCATTCAAAATAACAAGGTCCAAAGAGTTGCATAGTTCTAACAACTGATCACCAAATACATTTTCAGATTCATCGTGTGAAGTTCTACAATATGGCGACTGGTCATAGTTATCTATAAAATTGTCATCAACATCGATGCCGACATTATTTTTCGAAGCTGTTCTTGCGTTAAGGTCCCCAGATAATAACACATAAAAATTGTATGATTCATACATATCCAACAAACATTGTTCTAATGGTTCTATGCCAAAACCATTCGTGTTATTTCCCCGGGCATTTGACTCCATTGGAGGTATATATGTACAAATCCAAAATACATTCATGTCGCTATCGAAGAGCTTCTTATCAATATTCAAAATGATCGTATTTTCAGACTTATAATCAATCCGTGTAACAAAACTAGAAAAAGTGTTTTTAATTAAAACAATTACTCCTCCTGAATATCGTCCTTGGTGGGAAAGCTTCTTTGCTTGTGAATTATAAATCACGTAATCATTGAAAAGTGAGGATTCGAAATTCACACCAACAAACGTTTCAGTTAAACACACAAAATCATGTGATTTGATATAACTTACAAAATCGTTGTTCTCCAACTTAGAAAGCAAACCATTTACATTAAAGTTTAGAAACTTGATTGAAGTGCTATTATTTTTAGGTATTTCTTGTGGAAATTATTTTTATGGACTGCTTTGCAGTAAAGTTTGCACCACCGTTTTTCTGTTCAACTTTCAAGGCCCGGCCGATATCCTATTTGGAAAAAGAATCGAGCTTGGCGCGGGACCTTGTGCGTCCCCTTTCCGTAATGTCCCTGCCACGTTCCTTGGACTGTGCACGTTTGAAACTGTCCAATATAGTGTTCTGACTGGCATCCCTTGGCCTGGATTCTCCCTTCTTTAGGCGCTGTTTCTGTTGGTTGTCATCTCCCTGAACACCAGGATTTGAAAGTGCCACGTCACTGTCGGCGTTCGTCGCACTGTTTGTGTCAACAGACGGAGTTGCTATCAGTTGTTCTGTCCGCTCACCATCCTGTCTGTCTGTCCTGATAACTGTATGAGAAGATGGACGGGCCTGTGCTGAGTGTGTATTTTGTATGTCTGTGTCCCCATGGGTATTTCCTGGATCCCCATGTGTGTCACATAACATCGCCTGTTCATTCTCTGTTTCACTTGGTTTGTTGATAGTAGCCCCCTGTTCATTCACTATGAGTTCATCATCATTCTTCTCTTCTACTGCATCAGGTTCAATAGCATGAGAGATTCTGCAAGAAGTTTGAGTCACAGTAATCGTAGGGGTTGAAGCGACTTCAGTCTCGCATGCAGTGCCACCCTGCACGTCTTTGTCGTTGACGATTGGCACTGGGAATTCCACCTCATTCCCCCTTACGTCACTGAGATTCTCACTGATGTCCTGTCTTCTGTCGGGACTGTTTAGGTCACCATTCAGTACATCGTCCTTGTGCGTATGTCGTGAGTCTCTGTAAACGTGAGGCTGGTGAGTCACTTGTCTGTGGTGAATATACTGACTTTGTCTTTGTGCTTCTTCGGTGTACCTCGTTCTGGGAAACATTCGCTGCTGACCTTGGTTCCTGGATCGTCTATCGCGGAAGGCTTCTGAATCTTCATCTATCGGCAGTCTCCGCTGGGCTGCCTGGCTGTAAGATGACCAGCCTGGAGCAACTGGTCTGGCGTGACGGCCGACACGGTCAGCTGAAGACCTGTCATTGCCGCCCTCTCCTCTGTACCCTCTTCTTTCCTGCTGGCTGTGAACGTGGACAACCGATGATCTGTTGTGTTCACCATCTTTTCTGGGAGCAGGAGGATGTCTGTCTGGCACCCCCAGTAGCAGTTGACTGCTGTCTTCTGTCCTCTCACCTCGTCCAGTCCGGTAGCGCTCGTTCCTTGAGTGGTGCAGTTGTGGCCACTCCTCACCCTGCAGTAGATGTCGGTCGTCCCGTGAAGACTGCAGGTTGTAGGAAGAGTGGCTGTGAGAAGACGGAAATCGGCCATGCGAAGGCTGTCTATCTTTCACATGAAGTCGTCCATTATAAAAATAGGCCATTTTGCCCTGGTCTCTGTGGAAATCTATCATCTGCCTCTGCCTTGTGGTGAGGTCCGCAGTCACCCTGATGCTGTTACGCCGCATTGCATCACGCAACTCTCGGTCCCTGAGGATGGACATCCTGTCTCCCCAACGACAGAACTGCACCAACAGTGGGCGGGGAGCGCCGTTCTGGCGTGGACTGCCTATTCTCTAGGCACGTTCAATGTCAGATGCATGCCACACAACATGACCGGAATGAAAGTTTAGAATGTCCGTCACGAGTTCCTCATTGGACAGATCATCCCTCTGTCGTGTTTCATCAACGCCGAAAAATGTTAGATTGCGTTTCTTGGTTTCTATTTCTAAAGCTTCCACTTTTTCTTCCATACGATCGAGACGTTCCAACAAGTTGACACTGTCTTCCTGAAGTTCGATGATTTGTTCAGCATTGTTGTCCGCACATTTCTTCACCTTGCCTATTTCTGAGTTTAGACGACGAAGAATTTCTTCTTGCATCTGGAATTTGTCGTCTATCAGTTTGTGCATATTGACTGAATGGAGTTGGAAACCATTCATCAACTGAGCAAGTCTCCAGTCAACCAGTTGCAAAACGTTATTTTCTTCAGGTCCGGGGTTCAGCTCGACATCTTTACTCATCAACAGAAGGACAGAGCACAACCAGTACGCCAGCCTACACGACACACGAAGCAGCTTGCATGTGAGCATCGTGTTCACTCGAGAGAGAGAGAGAGAGAGAGAGAGAGAGAGAGAGAGAGAGAGAGAGAGAGAGAGAGAGAGAGAGAGAGAGAGAGATTCTATGTGTACGTATTAAATGAAAAAATGGCGATGACATGAGGGTACCTGAAAGTGCAAGTGCAGAGATCCTGAAGGAGTTGTTGACCCATCTTTGACTTATGGATCTCACATGAATGATTTAGATACAACATCTCGTCGCATGGTTGGTCTCTTTATTACGGGGGTAACGAATATACCACATATGATTGCCTGGTCCTGTTTGAGGCGTCAGTACGTCCTACTTTGGATTACAGAAACCCTGTTTGTAGTCAAAATCTTCGGAAGCATGTTGACTTGCTTAATGATTTTCAATCTATATTAACAAAGAAAATTGCTGGCATCAGAAAACTGGTTCGCCAGGGGATCTTGTATTTTCTAGGGTTACCATTCTTCGACCGTGTAGTAAGTTTACGATCAGTATACGATCCTGTCCGACTATAGTTACAATTTACCAAGCTTGTTTGACGCTGGGCGGAAAAAAATCCTCGAGGACACAATTTTGAATACAAAAATTAATTGACCCCTGTTTAACACAAACTTTTTTTCAACGGTTAAAATCACTAGCCAAAACACAAATAAATGCACAAACAAAGCGTAAAGTAACGCAGACTTTATGGCAGCAGGCCCCGATGGACTATCGCCCAGAGATCCTCTCTGTGGCAGCTGATGAACTGGCCGAGCCTCTGGCGCATCTGTTCAGACTCGCCCTAGACACTGGAGAACTTCCTTTAGAATGGAAGACGGCGTATGTGAGCCCCATTTTCAAGAAAGGCAGCAGAATGTCCCCCAACAATTATAGACCTGTGAGCCTCACTTGCGTCGTCTGCAAAGTCATGGAAAAGTTAGTGAGAAGAGCAGTGATGGGCCACCTCGAAGAAAACGACATTGTCACTAGTGAGCAATATGGTTTCGTTTCAGGCCGGTCATGTATAACGCAGCTACTGGAGGTCATGTACTCATGGAAAGAAGCAGTCGACGAGGGGGGAAGTGTGGACGTTATTTACACAGACTTTCAAAAAGCGTTTGACAGTGTTCCTCATCGTCGACTCATGGAAAAGGTCTCTGCTTGTGGCATTAGGGGTAAACTTCTTCGATGGATTGGCGACTTCCTTGCAAACCGAACACAACAAGTAGTGATCAACGGAGTGATGTCCCAGGAAGGCAAGGTAACCAGCGGCATTCCTCAAGGAAGTGTACTGGGGCCCATCCTCTTTGTGATCTACATAAACGATTTGCCTGCTAACGTGAAGAGCCAAGTAAGGATGTTCGCCGACGACACGAAGTTGTTTACAAGAGTAGATGTTCCGAACAACCACGAAACCATGCAGAACGACTTGGACGAGCTGATGCAATGGTCTGACAAATGGCAACTGAAATTCCATCCAGAGAAGTGCTGCGTCCTGAAACTAGGCCAGGAAAGAGAAACGGAGTACTTCATGAACAGTAAAGACAAAGACGGCAACTCAATTAGAGTAAAACTGAAAGAAACACAGGCAGAGAAAGATCTTGGGGTGACCATTGACAAGGCGCTCTCTTTTAAGCAACACGTGGCACAGGCAACAGCAAAGGCGAACCGCATTGTTGGAGTCATTCGCAGGACATTCGACTACCTAACACCAGTAACTTTTGTCCAGCTGTTCAAGGGATTAGTCAGGCCACTTCTGGAGTACGGTCACTGTGTGTGGAAGCCAGACGAGAAAAATCAAAAAGGCCTTTGCGCTGAAGTGGAAAACGTCCAGAGGAGGGCGACCAAAATGTTGGGCCCTCTGAAGGACCTCCCGTACCCCGAAAGGCTACGTCGGCTGAAGCTTCCATGTCTGGAACACAGGAGAAAGCGGGGAGACGTAATTGAAGTCTATAAGTACTTGCATGGCTTCTACAAGGTGTCACGCCCTGACTTCCATGTCGCCACAAATGAACTGAGATCCACCAGAGGCAACTCCCAGAAACTTCGAGAAACCAAGGCATCGTCTCAACGTACGGGGCAACTACTTTGCAAACAGAGTTGTGAACCTCTGGAATAGCCTCCCGGATGATGTGGTAACAGCGTCATCGGTAGACGCCTTCAAGAGAAGACTGGACAAGCACTGGGCAGCACTACCTTCAGTGTACGACCCAGAATGCCTAGTTTAATTGTTCAGTAGGTGATCTGATTGGCACCAACCTCAAACCACCCAGGCCAATCAGTTTAGTTTGAACCTGAACATGGTCCAATGGAAGGACCTGAATCTTGTATCTTCAAAGTCAAAGTCAAAGTCAAAGTACAAAAAAAAATTAATACAAAACAGACACGCAAATTTTCGACAAATACGTCTCTTAGATTTTGCAAACAGTATACAAAAAAAAAAACGCACAAAACAGTACACATTGTTTCTCTCTGTCTCTCCGTCTCTGTCTCTCTGTCTCTGTCTGTATGTCTGTCTGTCTGTCTGTCTGTCTGTCTGTCTGTCTCTCTCTCTCTCTCTCTCTCTCTCTCTCCTCTCTCTCTCTCCTCTCTCTCTCTCTCTCTCTCCTCTCTCTGTGCGCGTGCACGCGCGAGGGTGCGTGTGTGCGTGCGCGCACATGCGCGTTCATTACCTTATGGTAACGGTGCAGTCTGTTCCTTTTTTTTCTTTCTTCTTTTCCCATTAAAAAAATGTCTTCTTCTTCTTCTTCTTCTTCTTCTTCTATCATTTTTTTTCTATGGTCACTGCATGGGGAAGTCTTCAATTCAACTATAACTAACGTTGATGTATGCCGGCTTCAAGATGTTAATGTTGATCCATATTTCCGTCAAAAGCCGGTATTGGCGGTTCTCCCTGCTTTCCAGAAGGAAATGAAATTAATTTCCCTGCAGCAAAATAGGGAAACGGAAATCGGTTACGATCACCATTATCCTTTTATGACCACGCCTCTTTTCCCTAGGATAATAACTGTTTTCCCTTGTTTTTCTCCCCAGAAAAACGTTACTATCCCGAGAAAAAAAAACCGTGCTGTCATCACAAAGAGGTCTGTCTGTTATTGTCGTTGTCCTTCTGATCCTCTGACACAGGCATGCACACTGATGTTATTGATGTTACTGCGCTTGAAGCCAGTAATCAGTTAAGTTGTATGTGTGTGTGTGTGTGTGTGTGTGTGTGGTGTGTGTGTGTGTGTGTGTGGAACAGCAATGATCCTGATACAATACGGCGATGATATGTCCTTTCCCTAATGTGTTGATTTCATGAAGGAGAAAGAACTGTTTCCAATAAATGGAAAAGAGTCGTGATTCTTAGAAATTACAGCGATAGTAGCCTTTTTCTTCATCATCGCTGTTTTCTTGCCTGAGGGATAATGCTGTTTTCTTCAGAAACACAGAGAAAACAGTTGTGATCTTTCGGGATACCGCCAATGTTCGCTCTTTCCCCTATCATCGTTATTTTCTTGGAGAATGATACCTCCGGAAAGCATGGAAACGGCTATTAATCGGCTTATGAGAGGCTTACTTCGTTTCAAGTGAATTGAACTAAGTGAAAATCAAAACGAGTCTTTCAGTTTCATGTTTCACTGACACAGCAAAGGGCTTGTGAATTTATAATGTTACTGTCCGCATTCATACACGTGAAGTTGCACCGACATTGGAGAGAGTTCTGAAGATTTGGGAGAACAATTATATGTTCGGGAAGATTCATGTTTGTAGACAGAAAATTGCAGACGTCGATAACGAGTGTCCACACACACACACACACTTCACTTCTCCGGGACTAGCGGCGTGTTGACAATACATCGCACAGTTAGCTGCACAGTTCTGTTACATGTGAGCCGCTTACACTGTCCGCTGGCAGTGCAATCCAGCAATCGAGGAAAACAGTTGTGTTTTCTTGTAGAATCGAAACTCTTCAACTATGAAGCGTTACATGGTACTGTGGGGTGCGTTTGTTCTTCTTGGTGATGTTTACGTCGTTGTACTTGATGATGGAAACTGTCACCAACCAGCCCTCAGGCTACGCGAAAACGGTACGTCATAGAAGATAGATAGGCAAGATTTTCAGCTATTTGGGCCGCCAGTCACACGCCAAGATCTAATCATCTGATAGTTGGGTATTATTAACGATGGGATTAGTTTCAGACAGTTGTGAGGGTAAGCAATAATAATCTGACACAGTGGCAAAGTCATAGTTTCAGGGCCCCCGGTCTGTGTCACCCTGGTTGATTTCGCACTCTCAGGTAGAGAAACTGTCTCTGTCCGAGAGAGAGCCAATCAATGCATGCGAGAGAAAGGGAGGCTTTTGAATTTGGACATTGTCCACAAAGTAAACTACTCAGCCCCCTGCTCATATCTCAGGCCACTGGTTTGTTGATGCACATGTATCTACATACTCTCTCTCTCCTCTCTCTCTCTCTCTCTCTCTCTCCCCTCTCTCTCTCTCTCTTCCCCCGCCCTCTCTCTGTCTCGCTTCCTTCAATCTTCAAATCAATAGCCACGTCGTCTCCATAGACTTTAAGTGACTCGGGTGTGCGCATAAAAAAAGTCCTTCTTTCTTGTTTAAAAGACAGTGTTCATACAACACCCCCTCCCCCCCCCCCCCCCCTAACTAACCTACCAGCTAGTCTAAAAACAAAACAAACCCCAAAGTGTGGAGCTGCAGGAAGGCTACCCACGTTCACCTTTTCAAGAGGGGTTACTCCACTCCCTATCCTGCCCCAGAACAAGCATTAGGCTAGTCCATGCCCGCCAACCATTCACACACCTTCCACACGACAACACATGGCTGGTGTTTTTATAAAGTAAAGTTTGCTGAGCTCCCTCCTGAAGCGTGCCAGAGAAGGGGCCTCGGCTCTTCTTTCTCTGTCACACATGCACCTACACAGAGATGAGTGAAGTCATTGATGTACCATAGATGGCAGTCACCATGCTACTGATACTGGTAATAGTAACAGATTGCCCCAAATTTGGGAAATGAAATCTAGGGCAAATTATGATAACATCATCAGTGAGGAAGGGCGGCCTGAGTAGGAGGAACTGAATGGGTGGGGTAGGGTGGGGCAGGAGGGAGACTGGGCCCCCATTGGGGGTGGTTGGGTGGACAAAATACAAACAAACAAAAAAAGAGGTAATGGAAGTTCGGCAAATCAGACACACCCAAGCCCCATCAGTCACGCTTTGACAGAATGGTATGAAACTGTGTCATTTTGTTACTGAATGTTGTTTTTCTTGCCTGAAGAAGACCAAAGAGGTTAAAATGTGTTGTGTTTTATCTTGCAATTTGCCCCTTTTGTCCGTCGGAATAATGATAATATTTCATTTAAATTTTCTTACGATTTGATTGTCTTGCTAGAAATTACCTCAGTTTTGAACAGACTCAGACTCTGAACACTGTCTCTTCCATCTTTGTACTAAGTAGTAGTAGTAGTACGCTCAGACAGGAGCCCCAGAGGCATTTTCATCCTAAACACACACTCTTCTCTCTGTCTCATTCTTTCTATCTCTATAGTTATACTCATCGCTGTCTTTGTCTCTCTATAATCATTATAGTCAAAGTGTCTGTCACTTATTTCTGTCTCTCCACTTGAAACCAAAGGCATGTAACTGCTTTTAAAAGAAACCCAGTGTCAGCCTTTCCAGAGCTTGCACTAAAAAAAACTTACCTGTTCAACAGTTGTTTTAAACAATAAATCACTTAGATTACTGTCATACATGTATGCATGTATTCATGCCGTTGTAAATGTACTATATATATATAATATATATATATACAGAATTTTTGTAATCACATAAAATGACGCAAGTGCACATTTCTGCATATATATATATGTCAGTGAGACAACTGCTAACATGTTTTAGTGGTGTTTTCCTGTCCTTGACAAGTAAGTTTGTGTCTTTTAAGTCAGTTGTCACTTTGAATTTTTACCTGAGTACTTTATAAGTTATAATTTATGTGTTGATGTGTTTAGCTGTTTTGATAGTTTCCTCTCTTTATTTTCTGTGATTTTAAAGGGAAATGCACCAGATACTATTCTGGATTTAGGGATGATGTGAATATTGATTTTGATTACTGTTATTGTTATTATGTTATTTATGTTTATAAAAGTAGAAATAGTAGTAGTAGAAGTAGTAATTAGTGTTATCATTAATTTTCTTCCTGTCATTGTTATTTTGATTCTTTATAGCCACACACACACACACAAAAGAACATTTATTTCAGTAGGGAGGGGCAACAGCTACATGCAACACAGGGTAGTACTAGTAAACTGCTGTGAATCGGTGACAGCCAAGGCAAACCATGGGGGAGTTGTGTGGTCAGAATGTTTGAGTCCTTTGACTGTGAGGGTGGCATGTTCAAGTCCAGGCAGAGCCTGCTGTGTGGAATGCGGAGTAGGATGTGTCCCACTGGGTCAACATACATGTATACAAGCCTGCCAGCAGCTGCACCACATTTAGATTGTGTGAACCATGTCAGCATTTGGTTGGTTTGGGAAATGCAGAAATTCATATTCAGCATAGAGTGGAGAGGGGTGTGGCCAAGCATTGGCCGTAACCCTCTGAAAAGCTGTGATGATTGCTGAGAAGATGGTAGCGCTCATATTCCTTGGACGCCGCTTATTGTGTTGGCTGGGGAACCTGTACAACTGCTATGTTGTGGGATGATTATGATTAAGATGATGAATGATGAGTGACACGGCATGCAAGAGAAAGAGAAGAGAGAGAGAGAGAAAGAGGGCTTGCATGCGTGCATGTGCGTGTGTTGTGTGTGCAAGCCTGTGTGTGTGTGTGTGTGTGTGTGTGTGTGTGTGTGTGTGTGTGTGTGTGTGTGTGTGCAAGCCTGTGGTGTGTGTGTGTGTGTGTGTGTGTGTGTGGTGTGTGTGTGTGTGTGAGAGAGAGAGTTTGTACATGTGTGTGCATGTATAATTTGTGTGTGTGACTGTATGTATGTGATATATCCAGTGTATGTGTGTATGCATGTGTGTGTGCATGCACACACATGTGAGTTTGTGTGTATTGTGAATATTTGTGTTCATCAGTGTCTTTTTTTTATCAAATTTAATTTTGCAGTGTGTGTATTTGTGTATAGGATAGTATTGTGTGGTTGACAGAACCAGGTGGAACTTGGGAGTTATGTTTGTGTGTGCATGCGTATGTGCGTGTGTGTGTGTGTGTGCGTGCGTAAGACCTCGCAACCTTTCTCTACACGTCCTGCCCTTCCACCCTTTCTTCCTGGATCTTTCTAGATCCCTGTCCACGCTGGCCTTCTTTCGCACTCACAGCAAATCCCATCCCTGGTGGACATTTTCCTTGCAGCATGTCATGGAGAACATCGAGGTGAAAATCCACAAGATGGAGAAGGACCTGGAGAGGAACCAAGTGCTGATTGCCGACATCAAGAACTGGGTCAGCCTGCTGGCCAAGGAGACGACAAAGCCTTGGGCCACCTGGTGGAGCTGGTCAAAGACCAGTCGAAGGATGTTGGCCAGGGGCGGGAGATGAGGTGAGAAAGGTCCCGGCCTCTGTAAGACTCTAGGAGGAAAGAACCACGTAAGAAACGAGACAGATCCTTGGGAGGGGATGGGGGCAGAGGGTGTAGTAACACTGACAAAGTGTGATGGTAACCAGCCACAGTCTGTGAAATGTTTTTTTGTTTGTTTGTTTTTTTGTTTGTTTGTTTTTTGTGATAAGTATGATAGTTAAAACAGAGTTCAAGCTGATCAGATCACTGGTTGAATTGTGATGGAATTATGGCTGGTATGGAACTAGAAGCATTTTTTACTCGTAACCCAGCCCGGCTTTACTCTCTCTCTCTCTCTCTGGAACAAGGCGGCCAATGTCAGTGTTATCAATCCCTCTGTGATGAGTCGCTCTGTCACTTTTTATCTCACCTTTCTCTCTCTCTCTCTCTCTCTCTCTCTCAATACCTTCTGTTCCTGTCTATCTTGTTCTCTGTCTCTCTCTGTCTCTCTCTCTCTCTCTCTGTCTCTCCATCTTTCTGTCTGTCAGTCCAGTCTGTCTGTCTGTCTGTCTGTCTCTCTTTCTCTCCCTCTCTCTCTCCTCTCCTCTTCTCTCCTTCTCCTGCCTACCCCGCCCTCTCATCCCACTCCTCCACCTTCTGTCCCCTTCCCTGGCTCTGTCTCTTCTGTGTGGGTCACGATGTATATAGTTTCTTTCATGTTGACATAGTTGTGTGTGGCCTTGTCACTAAGCACATCTGTTTCATGTAACCTGCCAGCTGCCATGTCTCTCCCTCTATCTGTCTGTCTGTATCTGTCTGTCAGCTTCTGTTTGTCTGTCTTTCAGTCTGTCTGTCCGTCTCTCTTGTCTTATCTAGCGCATCGGTCGCTCGGAGTGTGTTGCAAAGTCGCGAATATTCCATGCAAAATCATGTTCATACGTGTACTCACTTGCACAAGTAGAGTATAACACTTTTTTTTTTCACATCACAGAACCACTATCTTCAGCACCAGGCTTGGCATATATATATTTGTTGTTGTTGTTGCTGGTACTGATATTGGTAATCTTCACAACCCTGAAGGACACTCGTGGGAAGAACCGGCTGGTAAAATCTGTGGCACAGTCTCTAGGGTTAATGGGAAGAGTTGAAAGAGAGAGAGACAGTGAGAAAGGAGAGAAGAGAGCATGTATCATTGTATCGCACTCACAGTAACACTGACATACATACAGTAAACAGAAACAGGTTTTCGTCTTGTACATAAGTAGTTTGGCTGAAATCTCCTGTGACTGCTTCAAAGTCCAGCATGGTTCCACCGTTGGAAAAATCTGCGGGACTTATCAGTGTTGCATTATGGGTTGTCTGACTAGTTGTTTTTTTTAGATCATATAGATGACAACGGACCATAGTCTTCAACCAGGGGCCTGGGTCCAAAAAAAGCTGAAAGTAAAATATTTGAAGTTAAACACTGGCTGCAAAGTTGTAGAGCCACTTCACTTGTCAGTGTGGGCAAGTTGACATCTATCTATAGGCATTGCAAAGGGCTTTTGTAAACTGAACTAAATATTGAAAGGCATCAGTGTGTTGTTTTGTTTTCTTTAATGGGAGGGGGTGGGGGGAGGGAGTGGCGGGGTGGGGGTGGGGTGGCAGGAGGAGGGGAAAGCGGGAGGATTGCTTTCAAGATTGCCTAATGTTATGAAGACTGAAATAGAAAGAACATCTGTAATTTAAGAAGAAAAAAAAAAGGGGGGGGGGGGTTGGCCTTGTCTGTTGAAAGACACAGCTGTTTTCAGTTTGACTGAATTGGTTATGTTATTTTTTTTAGACAGAAAAAAAAACTTTCTTTACGTACATAAGATAAGATAAGATAATGTTGCTTATAGCCCAGCCGACCGCAAAGAGCCACATCAGGGCTGTCACCACTTTAAAATCAATTCACCAGTTTACGTACACAAAGAGATAAATAAAAAATCACACATTCGAAGTGAAATGGAACTTACGAACAATTAGATAGTATTAAAATTTCATATAGCGATGCCATCTGTAAGATATACAAAACCACATGTTGGTCAAGTTTGAAAGGAAAATCTATAAACACTAGATCATCACCAAATGAAATTAAAGGAAAGGTTTTTTTTTTTTTTTCCTTCTTCTTCCTTCTTCAGCATTGTGTTCCTTGCCAGTTTGAAAAATTCTTTTCCTTGAAAATAAAAGCCTGACAGGAGTGATTCTCTCTGTCTCTTTCAGTCTGTCTGTCTCCTCTCTCTCTCTCTCTCGCTCTCTCTCTCTCTCTCTCTCTCTCTCTCTCTCTCTCTCTCTCTCTCTCTCTCCTCTCTCTCTCTCTCTCTCTCTCTCTCTCTCTCTCTCACTCTCTCTCCTCTCTCCTCTCTCTCTCTCTCTCCCCCTCTCTCTCTCTCTCTCTCTCTCTCTCAAAAACATTAAGCTCCCAGAATTAGCCTACTAAGGCAGTTTCCTTGTAACTGAAATTAAATTCAAGTGGAAATCAGCTTTAGACCAAACTAGCAATGCTGGTTTATAATAATACATGAGAAATCTTTCCTCCTCCAAACTTCTCTTTTTTTTTTTTTTTGCAAATAAAGCATCATTTCAGTATCATGTCAAGAGTGTGTACTCTGCATGAAATGTAAGTTAAACTGTTGTTTTTTGTTTTGTTTTTTTATTTATAGAACGGACCATTGACATTCAAAGTGACAGTCCTGTATAAATCTGTTTCAAAAGGCTTCGCTGAGACCCAGGACTTCACCTAAGCACAGACAAACAGGAGCTGTTTGTGAAGAAGTTTTGCAAACACACTGTGGGTTACTGTTACAATCACTTGACAGTCACAGGCACGGATATAAAACTGTAAAATCATTTTTTTTTCCCAAGTGTTGATCAAGGAGGCATTGTACCATGTTGCGTTTGGATGGGGAGAGGGGTATGGAGGGTGGTCCCCCTCCACTCCTTCCTCTACCATGTTCCATCCCCTTTCCCTGTGTGTTCCCCCCCCCCCCCCCCCCCCCCCCCCCCCCCCCCCCATCTCTGGTCCCTTTTGAAATTAAGAAAAAACCAAACAAACCTGTAAGCACCTTGAAAAATGCATTCTGGGTGGTGGGGGTTTTTCTTGTTTTGTTTTTTTTGATTAATAAAAGAAAAATTGTTATAGAAACAAAATCAGCTGATTGAAGGCAATGGCGTGGATTAGACACTTTATAAGTCCTTTCTCCTCTAACCATCAAGGGATGAGATACTTTATAAGTCCTTTCCCCCCTAACGGTCATAGGGATGAGATACTTTATAAGTCCTTTCCCCTCTAACCGTCATAGGGATGAGATACTTATAAAGTCCTTTCCCCTCTAACCGTCATAGGGATGAGATACTTTATAAGTCCTTTCCCTCTAACCGTCATAGGGAGTAGATAGTTTAAAAGTCCTTTCTCCTCTAACCGTCATAGGGATGAGATACTTTATAAGTCCTTCCCCTCTAACCGTCATAGGGATGAGATACTTTATAAGTCCTTTCTCCTCTAACTGTCATAGGAGTAGATACTTTATAACTCTAACCGTCATAGGGAGTAGATACTTTATAAGTCCTTTCCCCTCTAACCGTCATAGGGATGAGATACTTTATAACTCTAACCATCATAGGGGGTAGATACTTTATAAGTCCTTTCTCCTCTAACCGTCATAGGGAGTAGATACTTTATAAGTCCTTTCCCCTCTAACCGTCATAGGGAGTAGATACTTTATAAATCCTTTCCCCTCTAACCGTCATAGGAGTAGATACTTTATAAGTCCTTTCCCCTCTAACCGTCATAGGGAGTAGATACTTTATAAGTCCTTTTCCCCCCTAACAGTCATAGGGAGTAGATACTTTATAAGTCCTTTCCCCCGTAACAGTCATAGGGAGTAGATACTTTATAAGTCCTTTCCCCCGTAACAGTCATAGGGATGAGATACTTATAAGTCCTTTCCCCTCTAACTGTCATAGGGATGAGATACTTTATAAGTCCTTTCTCCTCTAACCGTCATAGGGATGAGATACTTTTATAAGTCCTTTCCCCTCTAACCGCATAGGGGTAGAGATACTTTATAAGTCCTTTCCCCTCTAACCGTCATAGGGATGAGATACTTTATAAGTCCTTTCTCCCCTAACCGTCATAGGGATTAGATACTTTATAAGTTCTTTCCCCTCTAACCGTCATAGGGAGTAGATACTTTATAAGTCCTTTCTCCTCTAACCGTCATAGGGAGTAGATACTTTATAAGTCCTTTCCCCTCTAACCGTCATAGGGAGTAGATACTTTATTCCTTTCCCTCTAACAGTCATATGGATAGATACTTTATAAGTCCTTTCCCCGTAACAGTCATAGGATAGATACTTTATAAGTCCTTCCTGTCCACTTATAGTCCCCCCACATTAGGGATGAGATACTTTTAAGTCCTTTCCCTCTAACGTCATAGGGATTAGATACTTTATAAGTCCTTTCCCTCTAACCGTCATAGGGATGAGATACTTTATAAGTCCTTTCCCCTCTAACCGTCATAGGGAGTAGATACTTTATAAGTCCTTTCCCCTCTAACCGTCATAGGGATGAGATACTTTATAAGTCCTTTCCCCTCTAACCGTCATAGGATTAGATACTTTATAAGTTCTTTCCCCTCTAACCGTCATAGGGAGTAGATACTTTATAAGTCCTTTCCCCTCTAACCGTCATAGGGATGAGATACTTTATAAGTCCTTTCCCTGTAACAGTCATAGGGGGTAGATACTTTATAAGTCCTTTCCCCTGTAACAGTCATAGGGATGAGATATTTTATAAGTCTTTTCCCCTGTAACAGTCATAGGGAGTAGATACTTTATAAGTCCTTTCCCCTGTAACCGTCATAAGGAGTAGATACTTTATAAGTCCTTTCTCCTCTAACCGTCATAGGGAGTAGATACTTTATAAGTCCTTTCCCCTCTAACCGTCATAGGGATGAGATACTTTATAAGTCCTTTCTCCTCTAACCATCATAGGGAGTAGATACTTTATAAGTCCTTTCCCTCTAACCGTCATAGGGAGAGATACTTTATAATCTTGCCCCTCTAACCGTCATAGGGATGAGATACTTCCTTTCCCCTCTAACCGTCATAGGGAGTAGATACTTTATAAGTCCTTTCCCTCTAACAATATAGGGAGTAGATACTTTATAAGTCCTTTCCCCTCTAACCGTCATAGGGATGTAGATACTTTATAAGTCCTTTCCCTCTAACCATCATAGGGATGAGATACTTTATAAGTCCTTTCCCCTCTAACTGTCATAGGGATTAGATACTTTATAAGTTCTTTCCCCTCTAACCGTCATAGGGAGTAGATACTTTATAAGTCCTTTCCCCTCTAACCGTCATAGGGATGAGTTTACTTTATAAGTCCTTTCCCCTGTAACAGTCATAGGGGGTAGATACTTTATAAGTCCTTTCCCCTGTAACAGTCATAGGGATGAGATATTTTATAAGTCTTTTCCCCTGTAACAGTCATAGGGAGTAGATACTTTATAAGTCCTTTCCCCTGTAACCGTCATAAGGAGTAGATACTTTATAAGTCCTTTCTCCTCTAACCGTCATAGGGAGTAGATACTTTATAAGTCCTTTCCCCTCTAACCGTCATAGGGATGAGATACTTTATAAGTCCTTTCTCCTCTAACCATCATAGGGAGTAGATACTTTATAAGTCCTTTCCCCTCTAACCGTCATAGGGATGAGATACTTTATAAGTCCTTGCCCCTCTAACCGTCATAGGGATGAGATACTTCCTTTCCCCTCTAACCGTCATAGGGAGTAGATACTTTATAAGTCCTTTCCCCTCTAACCAATATAGGGAGTAGATACTTTATAAGTCCTTTCCCCTCTAACCGTCATAGGGATGAGATACTTTATAAGTCCTTTCTCCTCTAACCATCATAGGGATGAGATACTTTATAAGTCCTTTCCCCTCTAACTGTCATAGGGAGTAGATACTTTATAAGTCCTTTCTCCTCTAACCGTCATAGGGAGTAGATACTTTATAAGCCCTTTTCCCCTCTAACCGTCATAGGGAGTAGATACTTTATTTCCTTTCCCCTCTAACAGTCATATGGATGAGATACTTTATAAGTCCTTTCCCCTGTAACGTCATAGGGAGTAGATACTTTATAAGTCCTTTCCCCTGTAACAGTCATACTTTATAAGTCCTTTCCCCTCTAACCATCATAGGGATGAGATACTTTATAAGTCCTTTCTCCTCTAACCGTCATAGGGAGTAGATACTTTATAAGTCCTTTCCCCTCTAACCGTCATAGGGAGTAGATACTTTATAAGTCCTTTCCCCTCTAACCGTCATAGGGAGTAGATACTTTATAAGTCCTTTCCCCTCTAACCATCATAGGGATGAGATACTTTATAAGTCCTTTCCCCTCTAATCGTCATAGGGAGTAGATACTTTATAAGTCCTTTCCCATCTAACCGTCATAGGGAGTAGATACTTTATAAGTCCTTTCCCTCTAACCGCCATAGGGATGAGATACTTTATAAGTCCTTTCCCCTCTAACCATCATAGGGATGAGATACTTTATAAGTCCTTTCCCCTCTAACCGTCATAGGGATGAGATACTTTATAAGTCCTTTCCCCTCTAACCGTCATAGGGATGAGATACTTTATAAGTCCTTTCCCCTCTAACCGTCTTAGGGATGAGATACTTTATAAGTCCTTTCCCCTCTAACCGTCATTGGGAGTAGATACTTTATAAGTCCTTTCCCCTCTAACCGTCATAGGGATGAGATACTTTATAAGTCCTTTCCCCTCTAACCATCATAGGGATGAGATACTTTGTAAGTCCTTTCTCCTCTAACCGTCATAGGGATGAGATACTTTATAAGTCCTTTCCCCTATAACCGTCATAGGGATGAGATACTTTATAAGTCCTTTCCCTCTAACCGTCATAGGGATGAGATACTTTATAAGTCCTTTCCCCTCTAACTGTCATAGGAGTAGATACTTTATAAGTCCTTTCCCCTCTTTCCAATATAGGGAGTAGATACTTTATAAGTCCTTTCCCCTCTAACCGTCATAGGGATGAGATACTTTATAAGTCCTTTCTCCTCTAACCATCATAGGGATGAGATACTTTATAAGTCCTTTGCCCTCTAACTGTCATAGGGATGAGATACTTTATAAGTCCTTTCTCCTCTAACCGTCATAGGGAGTAGATACTTTATAAGTCCTTTCCCTCTAACCAATATAGGGAGTAGATACTTTATAAGTCCTTTCCCCTCTAACCGTCATAGGGATGAGATACTTTATAAGTCCTTTCTCTCTAACCATCATAGGGATGAGATACTTTATAAGTCCTTCCCCCTCTAACTGTCATAGGGATGAGATACTTTATAAGTCCTTTCTCCTCTAACCGTCATAGGGAGTAGATACTTTATAAGTCCTTTCCCCTCTAACACATTCATAGGGATGAGATGCTTTATAAGTCCTTTCCCCTGTAACAGTCATTCTGCTCCCTGGTCAGTTATCTTTTAATGAGTGTTCATGATTTAGTAAACGAGTATAGTCCAGGTCGGGGGCTCCCTGATCAACAGTTTTGTTGTTGTTTTTGGCGGGGGGGGGGGGGGGTATGTAGTTTTGTCTCCAAACAAGAATGAGTTCTGCCCTCCTCCCACCCCCATCCTGTCCTCCCCACACAATGTTTTGGCTGCTGCAGCCCTTCAGCAAGAAATTGGAAACACCACCCCCACCCCCACCCACCCCCACCCCTTCCCCTCCTCCTCACCCACATGTACCCATTTGAGACAAAGTGATCTGCCCCTCGTTCTGATTCTGTAACGGTTAGTGCTGGGACTGCAAAGCCAGAAAATTAAAAGGGACAGTACTGTAGTACATAATACATATAATGGTTTTTGAGCGATAGGAATTTGACTGTTATCACATGCATGATTTAAGTGAAATAAAACAGCAGATCGTTTGTTGAAACAAAGAACGACAAGAAATGCGGAAAATATTTGTGTGTGTGTGTGTGTGTGTGTGTGCAAAAGTTGCCACTGCAATGAAATAAATACTCATGAAAATAGTTTGTTACTATAATCCTGAAGAAAAAAAACACTACCATCTGTGTCACTGTCAGTCGGCTTGCCTGTTCCCACAGCACAGACTGCAGTCAGATCTTAAAGCCACAAAAGAGAGAAAAACAAACAACAAACAGAAAGAAAAGACAGTGAAATAAAATACTATAAATATGTTTGAAAACGGAGAGTCATCCCCCCCCCCCCCCCCCCCTGTCTCCAGTGTGGAGAGGGCATCGCTTATCCATTGTGCAGCCTGCCATTCTTTCATGAAACTGCACATGTTAATTGTCACATAGTGTACAGAATATAAAGTAGGGAAATTGTAATTTGAAAAAAAAAAAAAAAAAAAGGGGGAGGGGGGGGGGGGGGGGGGGGCTTTTTTTTTCCTTTTTTTTGTCTTTCAGTTGAATTGCAATTATACCAAGTAATTTATCAATTCTCAAATGGTGTGCGTTATATATGATAGGGAAATTGCAATGAAAAAAAAAGGGGGGGGGGGGGGGGGGGAATTTTTTTTTTTTTTTGTCTTTCAATTGCATCATGATTATACCAAGAAAAGAAAAAAAAAGAGGCCCACATGGGGATCCAGCCAACCACATCTGTGTTAGCAGTGCGGCCGTTCCACCCAACTGACCAAACGGGCCAGCCTGGCTTCGCAGGCTGTGTTTGATCGTTCTCATGGCTCCATCATGCTGATGAACTATTTCACATGTTAAGGCAAATTACGTCCAAACAGTGATCCTGAAATAGCTAGAAAGATTCCTCCAAAATCTTGGAAGTGAGTAACACTACAGTTAAATAATAAATCAGTTTGATATTTCATCATCCTGTGATGAGAAGAGTGCAGGCCGCTGAATTGGGCAATGTCGGGTGTGTGTCCCATACTGAGCATGCATTGTCAGCTGAATTGGGCAATGTCGGGTGTGTGTCCCATACTGAGCATGCATTGTCAGCTGAATTGGGCAATGTCAGGGGGGGGTCCCATACTGAGCATGCGTTGTCAGCTGAATTGGGCAATGTCAGGTGTGTGTCCCATACTGAGCATGCATTGTCAGCTGAATTGGGCAATGTCGGGTGTGTGTCCCATACTGAGCATGCATTGTCAGCTGTTGTGAAATCCTTCCACCTGGCCTCGCTTGCTGAGCTGTTCTGTTTCATTTACTTTTGGAAAACTACGGTCTGATATTACTACATGTATGGAAGCTTCCCACAGTCAAAGTACAAGCTAAAAAGGTCACAGGTCACAGGTTAGCTGAAAACATTTCCATTGGAAGAAGTTGTTTGTTTGTTTGTTTGGTTTTTTTTTTGTGTGTGTGTTTTTTTTTTTTTGGGGGGGGGGGGGGGGGGGGATGGCTAAAAACCAAAAAGAAACAAAGGAAAAAAAAAAAAGAAGAAAAAACAAACAAACCTGAAATCAAGTGGTTAATGTGAATGGACTTCAGATTCACCTGCACATCAAATTTCAGGTAAAATCATTCAATGGGTCAGGGATTTGCATTTAGTTCACTTATTCTGTTTGTATCAGCCCTGATGTGGCCCTTTGCGGTTGGCTGGGCTATAAGCAGCATTATCTTATCTTACCTATTCTGTTTGTATAGATATTGCTGCTGCTGCTACTACTACTACTACTCCTACTACTACTACTCCTACTACCAGTACACTGATGCTTATACCATTACCACCGTGCCAACACCAATTTAAAGGATAAATCAGTAATAGATTGTAGTAGATGGATTGATGAACATGCCTGAAGCAATAAGTGAATATATACGGCAGCACTGAGGAAAGCTGGAATTGGTGGTGTTTGAGTGTTACCACAGACAGTAATACAGCTGCAACACAAATAAAACCAAAAAGGATGTAGCAATTTCAAATTTTTGTCACAGCAACATGTCAACTCATGTAAATTACAGCCACCCAAAAATCGTGTGTGTGTGTGTGTGTGCGTGCGTGTGTGCGTACACATGAAAAGACTGCCATGTTTTTCAGTGGTAAGCTTTGTGGTTCTTGATTTCAACATGTTTTGAACTTGAATAAGTTGTGTCTTTCAACAGCAATTTCAAGAAATCCCCAACAAAATTTGTTTTCTTTTTTTTTCTGAAGGGTATTTTGTTTGTTTGTGTTCGTTTGTTTGTTTGTATTTCTGAGAAGTAGATGTAGTTTTGTAGACGAAGAAGAAAAAGAAAATTCTCTCTCTCTCAAAAAAAAAAAAATCTTTCCAGATAATGAGGATAAGTGGGCCGGGGGGGGGGGGGGGGGGGGGGGGGGCTAGTTTATGTGGAGTTTATTGGCCTGGTAAGTTGCTTCTGTATGAAGCTACGCTTTCACTCTGAAGAGTGCGTGACCTGTCTGTGAATCGCGGCACACTGACTTGTGGCGTTGTGTAATGCTGAACAATTAAGTAGTGGGGGAAAACAAGCGCAGGCTAACAATTCTTCAGTCGTTATAGTAATGACTTGGCAAAGATTTAAACTTATAGGTGGAAAAAAAAAAAATTGGAAAATGGAGAATATGGGGAATGTATTATAAATATGAGAAACCCTTCACTAACTGCCTGAGGGAACCATCGTAATCCCTCTCGAAGGCACATGTATTTGTATTGCCTGCTCCTAGGCCTTTCGTCCGCTGGATCGGATTCATCAGGGAGACACGGCTGGTTGTGTCTGTGCTCTTGGTGTCAAATAGAGACACACCACAGTCCATAACTCTGTGGTGTTCTCACCACCAAGGGTTGTGTAATGTTAGATAAGTCGTCCCCGAGTGTTTTAGAATTTTGAGCTGTGTTTCACGATATTGATCACAGAGTATTGACCCTGCGTGGAGTAGTCATGGAAGATAAGGCAGCCCCGTTGCTGTAGGCGTCTTGTTTTGATAAAAAATGGAGTACTCGGCGGTTGGCTGTCTGAAATGTTTTCCCAGTGTGAAAGGAAATTTATGTGAGCATGAACTCCTTTTGTAAAGTAAATAGACCTGGATGTAGATGCTCTGGAGACGCAGCTGCTCAAGATATGGCAGAAACTACGCCCCTGTGACTATCGATTTCACTCTTATTCAAACTGAATGAGTGTATTAAATATCTGTATGTCTGTTTCTCTATCTCTGTCTCTGTCTGACTCTGTGTGTGTGTGTGTGTGTGTGTGTGTGTGTGTGTGTGTGTGTGTGTGTGTGTGTATACATATACATGTATATACACACACATACATATTATATATATATAGATAAGATAAGATAATGTTGCTTATAGCCCAGCCGACCGCAAAGGGCCACATCAGGGCTGATATATATATATATATAGAGAGAGATACATATATATATATACACACACAGATCATGCTTCTTCTTCTTCCTAAAATACTGGTTCACTCAAAAACGAGTAGGTCACCAGCGCGCATGTTAAAAAGTAAAATAAAATAACATAAAATAGTGCGACTCAGACTGTTGGCCCCTGGAGCAAATTTGGCAACAAGGGGTCGCACTCGATATTCAAGAAGTTAAAAGCAATGGCCAAATTCAGGCCCAGGTAACAGTAAAATATCTGGGGAAGTTAAAATAGAAAATCGTCAATATGCAGATCTCAAAACTGTCGTATCAATTTGTTTTTTAAATGAGACTGCATTTGTGGCAATCTTGATGGCACCCGGCAGTGAGTTCCACAGCCGTACAGCAGAACTAGGATAAAATGAATGTAAGTGGCTGTCAATATTTGATGCAGGTATGGTATAACATTGACCGCCATTCCTGGTGCTACTTTTATTCAATACTAGTTGTTCCATTGGAATATCAATTAGTTTAGCTCTGCCTTTGAAGAAGATGTTGTATAAAAGCTCTTCTCTCTTCTAAGGGTTTCCATTCTAATTTCCTCATGTTCTTCCTAGTATTCCCCATTCCTATCAAAAAGTTTTCACTGACGGTTCCAAGTCTGAGGATGGAGTGGCCTGTGCAGCCTACTGCCCTGGGGCTCCTTCTCAGATATTGTTGGAACATATACATTCAGATGCTTCTGTCTATTCTGCTGAACTTACTGCTCTAGTACTGGCTTTGAAGATAATCTCCCATTCTTCGAGGAGGGACTTTCTGGTTCTGTCGGATTCGCTGTCAGCTTTGGAGGCCATAGCTGGCCGCAACCTTCAGCATCCAGAACTTTTACTTTTTTTTGAACTTTTTAGCAAGTTGAAGGCGGACGGTTACAACATTACTCTTGCTTGGGTTCCTGGCCATGTTGGCATCGGCGGGAACGAAATGGTTGATCGTTTAGCCAAGAACGCCACAAGAGAGAAACTGTCCAACACTTATATCCCCTGCTCAGATGTGAAACCCAAAATTAACGATTATGTGAGAGACCTCTGGCAGGAGGATTGGAACACACAGACGAATAATAAACTCTTTCAGATCCGTCCAAACCTTAAAGACTTCCTCCCATCTACGTCGGGTGGTCGTAAAGAGGAAACGGTTCTGTGCCGGCTGCACACCGGCCATTCGTATTTTACCCATTCTTACCTTTTAAAGAGTGAAGAAGCTCCGTGGTGCATTCCATGTCATGCACCACTCACAATGAAACATGTTCTTTTAGAGTGTTGGGACTTGCACGATGTGAGACACAAACATTTTACAGCGGAGTCCATGAAGATCCTGTTCAGGGATGTCCCGCCTGACGTGATCCTTGGGTTTTTGAGAGAAATTAACATTTTTCATCTGATTTGAGATTTTACGGAAGAAGGATTTTTAACAAAGTTTCTGGTTCGTTTGTAGACGATGTCATTTAACGAGATGTGTGAAAGTTTTTTTTTTTTTTTTTTTTTTTTTTTTTTTTTTTTTTTTTTTTTTTTTTTTAAATGACTGGTGAGTTGATTTTAACGTGGTGACAGCCCTGATGTGGCCCTCTGCGGTCGGCTGGGCTATAAGCAACATTATCTTATCTTATCTTATCTCTGATGTGGTTCCCTGTTACGAACCGTGCTGCTCTCTTCTGAATCTTTTCGAGGTTATCAGTGTCCTTTAGATGGTAAGGATCCCAAACTGAGCAACCATATTCCAGTACTGGTCTAACCAGTGTTTTGTAGCAGTCGTCTTTAACCTTTTGGGGGCAGTCATTGATATTCCTGTATAAGAAAGCTAAGATGTTATTTGCTTTCTTACATACTAAATGCTGAACAATATGCTGAGCAATATATAGGTATGTGGAGACACACACATACACACACACACACACACACGCAAGTATGCACACACGCACGCACACACGCACTCATGCACACACACTATAATGTCACCAGTTTGGAGTTAGAAAGATAGACATCAAACTGATGTTACTTTTCATGTTTTTTTTTTTAATGAAATTTAACTGCCGTAACTCAAATTTTTTGTGTTTTTGATAGTTTTGGTATACTATAACAGCGGGCCAAGTCCCAACCACATTATCCTAAAAATAAACATGCTGTAATCAAAATGCTTGTACCATTTAACTCATCTCGCAGTGTATCTTGTGGGGATAAATAATCAGGGTTTTTTTTGTCTTCTGTAAAATTTGATTTTCAGACTCACAGCAGTTGCATTTCCGGGCAGTGATTTATTGCACATACAATTGACATAGAGCCAAATTATCATTGTGCTGTATAGTTGAATGTGATCCCTCTGGTACACCTAAGCATTTATGACTTGGCTGGAGAGAAAGAGTAATTTTTTTTCTTCGAATTAATATTGGTTTAGGCCCAAAATAAAGCACTCTATAATGTAAACAAATACCTACAATGGTGCATAATGAATTATCTGAATTATTTAATCAAAATATCTACATGCAATGTTGTGTAAAGGATTATCTGAGTAATGAGACAGTGATAACCGTATTAAATCTAAATGATTTAATCAAAATAACGACAATGATGTCTAATGGATTCTCTGAGTAATCACACAGTGATAACCATATTTAACCCTCAAACGACCAAGCTACCTACGAAAACGACCAAGTGGGGTCCGTTTGGACCCCAGTAGATTTTCTGCTGAAATGCTAGCTTTACTGAGTCAGTTTTCCTTAAATTATAGTTTTATTGCATCTTTCAACTTTGTCTAATATTGTCTAATATTCAAATGCAATTATGGTTTCAAAAAAAAATAAATAAATGAAATGTGGACCAAAAAAGTGAGTGATTTCTCTCCCTTGGAGTCTTTCTTATAGAACAACGTATTTTCTTTCTTTTCATAAAACAAGAAATAATGAATAAAGAACCTAAAACTAGTTCTGTTGTCCATGGTATACTGTTACACAATACGAAACATTCAGTAGATGTGAAAGGTTTGATCAAATTGAAGACAGTAACATCATATGACATAGTATTATTTCTTGTTGGGGTCCAGTTGGACCCCAAAGAAATTTTCACAACAGTTGTCAAACCCTTATGCAGATTTTTGTAAAAATGCGTGTGAAGTTCAAAGAGACGTACTTGACAAACTCATGGCAGGAAATTTTTTTCTTACAAAATCAAAAAACGGCACATGAAAATATGCTGCTGGGGTCCAAACGGAGCCCACTTGGTCGTTTGAGGGTTAAACTGAGAGAAAATAGCAAAATAAGATAAACAAAAATATTGTGATGAAAATCTAGGCAGTTGTAGAAAGAACAAAAGAACAAAATCTACTTTTTTTGCTTATAGTCGGGTTTTTTTTTTGTTGTTGGTGTGTTTTCATTTAAATGATTTCTTGCAGTCTAGTGGCATAACAGATGTAGTGCTGGGTTTGTATTTAGACCGCAGGTAGCGACGCTTTCTTTTGAATTTGAAACTCATTCGTTTTTATCTGTGTGCCTTTTCTGAAGCCAACTATCATTCACCGGAGAAATTGTGTCAGGCATGGAATGACATAAATTTGATGACTAGCTCTTGATCTGGAAATAGATTAACCGGTGACACAGCGACTGGCTTTGTTGCCTTCATTATAAGCATGGTGTGTTTTGTGCTGTGCTGATGGAATATCAGGGCCGCTTTACTGAACTGTCATTACTCTGCACATAAAAAGGGCACATATGTTATATGATTATATATTATTGTAATGAATACTTACATAGCGTCTATTCTCAGCTAGAGACCAAGCTCTGAGCGCTTTACAATCCACACTCGTTTACACAACGGGCTGCCTACCAGGGTAGTGCCGACTGAAGAGCTGCCAGCTGGCGCTTCATTCAGTCGTTTCCTGTGTCATCCAGTCCATTTCATTCAATATCGGTCACTCAGTTTCCTTACTTCCTTCATTCTTTCCACTTCTTACGCAGGGTGCATGCTGTGTGTAACGTGTCATCCATACCAACGGCCAAACTGGCCTCTTCCAAAAGTTGGTGATGGGATTTTACATGTGTGCAAAATGATGTATGCGTGCATTCACACACGGAACCTCGATTTATAGTCTCATTCGAAGGACTGTATGGGAAATGGAGTCAGAACCAATGTTAACTCCGAGGGAAAAATCACCCTGTATCGAAACGGCTCGGCGGAAATTCGAACCAGCAACCCCAGGATCACGAGTCCAGCGCTCTACCAACTGAGCTATTCCGTGTTTTTCTGTAACATATTTGATTGTCATTGAGTTGGATTCATCCCACGGCACACGATTCATGGGTAAACAAGGGCTGAACCGAATCTTCCATGACTTTTCGTCAGCACTTCTCATTCCCACACTTACAATAGTTACATCGTCTGTTTCTGATAAAGTGCTGATGAAAATTGATTGTGACGTAGTCAAAGTAAAGAAGATAATGCTTATGCAGCTAGGTAAAGGTGCATGGGTTGTTTGTGGAGATCATCTATTATTATCTCATCAGAAAGTTGTCTCCCTTCATTGACTCATAGATCCAGAAGAAAAAACAGTCAGTGTATGTGTGTGTGTGTGTGTGTGTGTGTGTGGTGGATTTTTCATTAGACTTGTTTTTAAACCATGATGTGCTCTAAGTAAGATTTCTTTATTATGACTGAGTTTTACATAACATAGTGTTTGTAATAAGCCTGTGAAATCACAAGAGAATTTCCGTTGGATTTAATGTATGAAATGATTCGAAATTA
>CM031624.1:51960426-51972926 GCA_018398815.1 Conus ventricosus | reverse complement strand
ACTCATCCATTTTTAAAGGGGATGAAACTCTACTGTGTGGTCCCAGTCTTCCCAAGTGAGGTCATAGCAGAGTGAACTCTGGATAGGAGCCAGCCATGTGCAGAAAAATCTCCAAATGGAATGGCTCTTATAGGAATCGAACCGACAACCTCCCAGCCAGGTGTATTCGACGCTAACCACTTCACCATGGTGGCCATCTGATACTGTTTGGATGTTTTTTTAATCTGAGTATTTCTCTCAGTGTGTGTGTGTGTGTGTGTGTGTGTGTGTGTGTGTGTGTGTGTGTGTGTGTGTGTGTGTGTGTATCTGTGTGTGTGGTATCTGTGTGTGTATGTGTGTGTGTGTGTGTGTGTGTATCTGTGTGTGTGGTGTGTATGTGTGTTTATGTCTTGTCTCTCTTCTTTTTCTTTCCTTCTTTCACTCTGCGTTCCTCAGCTGGAACCCAGAAGTTCACCGTTGCAGTATCGGTGAGACCTTTGCCTGTGTGTGGAGACTGATTCTCATCCCACATTACTAAGGAAGCCATATTATGTCTTCTGGGATGAAGTCTGAACAGGACACAGTTCATGTTTGATGCTCTTGCTCCCACCCATCCATCCATCCCACTGGCACACAACGCCCGATTCTCCAAATTTCTTGAAATGCAAGCAAGTTTATTTTCATGCATGCAAGGGATCTCGGTTTGGAGTCACATCTGGAGGACTTGGAGGGGTAGAGATCAGCAGTTTTCATCTGATCTAGGATTTTTACGGAAGACAGATTTTTTTGCGAAAAATTCTAGTGTGTTATTAGGAGGTGTGTGTGTTGTGTGTGTGTGTGTGTGTGTGTGTGTGTGTGTGTGTGTGTGTGTGTGTGTGTGTGTTCCCCTTTTTTTTATTAAGACTTGAAAGTTGACTTCAGTGTGGTGACAGCCCTGATATAGCCCTTGCAGTTGGCTGGATTATTAGCAGTATTCTCTCTCTCTTTCTCTCTCTCTCTCTCTCTCTCTCTCTCTCTCTCTCTCTCTCTCTCTCTCTTCTCTCTCTCTTTCTTTCTCTCTTGCTCCCCCTCCCCCTCCATCCCCTTAGATAGGACTCTCCTGTGTGCACAGATGTTAACTCTTGAAAGAAATTCTCTTTTCAAGCTGGCTGTCTCTAACAGGAAATAAAACTATAGGCCTTGGATTCAAGAGCCAGCCAGGCTCCTTCTTGTCGTGTATTTCAGTGTATTTATGTGCTTGGATATATATATATATATATATATTATATATAGCAAATGAGAACAGGTAGTCGTGGAAGGGAAATGATTTAGTCTGGGTTTGGGTGTTAAAATGGACTGCTGGACATTCAGATTCGTTTTACGTACATGTAAATGTGTGTGTGTGTGTGTGTGTGTGTGTGTGTGTGTGTGTGTGTGTGTGCGCGTGCATGCTTGCACACGATATACACTTACATTACACACATATGCATACATGCACCCATGCACCAAAGCACGCAGGGACAATCACACAGATCACACACACACCCCACATACGCACGCTTATGAACACGACCCCACACACACACACTTTGGCGGGGCGCCACACCCCACACCCACACACACACCCCAAAACACACAACACACACACAACACACAAAACATACGCGCCAAACACTCCCCGCCAACAAACTTTCACACACACACACGCCGAAAGGCACGCACCCACGCACAAACAAAACCCCACACACACACCCCACACAAAAACCACCCCATTTGGGCTCATGTTTTTTTGTTATAAATAAACTTTTTAAAACCCCAAAAAATCAGTATTTTTAAATTTTGTGTGTGTGTGTGTGTGAATGAATAAGAAAAGGATTATATTATTGGACAGGAAAGGGTAAAAATTTATGGAGGGGGTTTTGACCCAAGGCCAGGGAAACCAGGCCCTGAGAAAACCCGAGGTAAAAGTTAAAAGGCCCAAGAAAAGGGGCCCCCGCCGGGCCCGGCAGGAGGGGGGAAAAAGGGGAAGATTTTCGAAGGGGTGGGCCCGGGGAAAGCAGGTCCCATTGAAGGGCGCGAGGGTTTCGCGGCCAGAAACCGCGGGGTTTTTAAAACCCAGACATTGATGTGGTATTTTTGGGAGGGATTTTTTTTTTTTTTAAGTTATTTAATGGTGGTTTGTTAGCATGGGGTTTGTTTTAGCATTGAAAAAAGAAAATTCGTTAAGTTTTGTGGTTTTTTTCGATGAAGATCGAAAAAACGTTTTTCCCCCCCCCCCCCCAAAAAAAGAGTGTTTTTTTGGGAATTTTTTTTTTCTTGGTTAAAATTTTTTTTCAGGTTCGGGGTCGGGGGGTTTTGAAATTCAATACAATTACCCCTATTTGGCTTTTTACGCCCTTCTGTAGTATATTATCCTTTTTTTTTTTTTCTCCCTTTGGCCCCAGTCATAGGTAGCTCAGACTTATTTTCCAAAAAATTTTTCTTTATCAAAATTTTTGTTTAATAATTCATGTTTATCTTTTAAAGGTTCCCTTAAAACCATTAATACTGGGTGCACGTTTGATGTTAAGTGTTAGTTTATTCCAAAAGTTGGTTACTCTATTAGTAAAAGTAAATTTTCTTAAATTCGTTCTAGAATATTGTTTAAATATCTTATCTTCACTGTTCCTTGTAACATTCTTCTGCGGAGTACAAAAAAAGCGTGCTTATCAACATCATCAATTTCATTAAATATCTTGTATGCCTGAATCAAGTCACCTCTTATTCTTCTTGCCTTAAGTGTTGGAAGTTGCAAATATTTTAATCTTTCCTGATATGAGTAATCTTTTATATTATGAATCATTTTGGTTGCTCTTCATTGTACCTGTTCTAGAGCTTCTGATTGTCTCTTTAGCATTGGATACCATACAGTGTTGCCATATTCAAGAACAGGTCTAACTAGTGTCTTATATAATTGCAAAAAAGTGTCCTTTTCCATAAATGTAAAGGTTCTTTTATTATTCCAATCATTCTGTTAGCTTTATTAATACTATTTACAATATGATTGTCAAATGATAAGTTTTTGTCAAAAGTCACACCTAGGTCTTTCTCTTCTTCACATTTAGATACTTTTATTTCCTTGCCCCCAATTTTCATTATATACTCCTTTTGTGGGTTTTGTTTTACCAATATGAAGTACTTTACATTTTTCTGCATTAAAATATAGGTTCCAAGTATCAGACCACTGTACTAATGTTTCAATATCCTTTTGTAATTCCTTATGTAATTTTGGAGAGTTATACAGTTTTTGTGTCATCTGCAAAGACTTTGCATTCTACAGGGAGATCATTATAAACAACCGTAAATAATATTGGTCCCAAAATACTACCTTGTGGTATCCCACTAATACATCAGCACTATGAGAGAAGGAGCTACCAATCCTTACCTTCTGAGTTCTTTTTGATAAAAAGTCTCTAACCCAACCAAGTATATTTCCTATTATTCCATAAGACTCTAATTTCTTTAAAAGTCTTTCATGTGGTACTGAATCGAATGCTTTTCTAAAGTCTAAATACAAAATATCTATATTCTCTCCTTTATCTATCTCCTTGTGAAGTCTTCCATCACTTCTAAAAGTTGAGTCACACAAGATCTTTTTGCACGAAATCCATGCTGACACTCAGCATATAATTTATTTTCTGTCATATGTTAATAATAGCCTCTCTAATAAATGATTCTAAAATTTTGCATATAATGCATGTTAAACTCACTGGTCTATAATTTCCTGGATTTGTTCTTGTACCTTTTTTGAATACTGGAATGACTGTAGCTGTTTTCCAATCTGAAGGTACTATCATTTCTTTAACAGATTTAGAAAAGAGTATGTAAAGTGGGAAGGCCATTTCCTCGTTTAGCTCTTTTAGTATTCTCGATGGGATGGCATCCGGACCACATGCCTTATTAGGGTTTAAAGATTGAAGTTTCTTTTTTATTGCATCCACTGAAATATCTACATTTTCCAACACTATGCCTTTTGACCTTATTAGTATCTTCCCTTGTGAATACACTAGAAAAAAATGTATTCAAAATATCTGCCTTCCCTCTATCTGTCTCCACTGTGTCACCATCCTTAGTCTCTAAAGGGCTCACTCCAGTATTCATCTTTGTTTTCGATTGTACATATCTCCAAAAGGCTTTTGGATTTTGTTTACATTCCTTTGATAACTTCTTTTCAAATTCCTTTTTTGCTTTTCTTATTTTTTTGTTACAAGTATTTCGTGCTTTAATATAATTTTGATAATCTTTCCCCTGCTTTGTGACTAAGAATCTCTGATACATATTATATTTCTTTTTTACAAATTTCATTGTCTTTACATTCATCCACTTTGGTTTCTGTTTTTTATTTTTCTTAATAATTTGTTTTGGAACGTTGTTTTCTATTAAAGAATTTAAAATACTTTTAATTTCCACCCAACATTGTTCTGCACTAAGATCATTGAGTTTATTCCAGTCGATCTTCTTCAATTTTTCTTTCATTTGTATAAAATTTCCTCTCTTAAAATTATATGACTGCTTTGATTCTTCTTTCCCTTGCTCCTCTCCTAGGTACAAAGAGAACATTAAAACCTCATGATCACTTTTGCCTATAGGAGCTAAGTGCTTAATGTCTGATATCATATTTTCATCATTAACAAGTACTAAATCTAGTATATTTGATTTTTGTCCCTCCCTGTGTCTTGTTGGTTGTTTCACCATTTGGTTCAGAAATGCATCCTGTAGGTAGTTTATGAACTTTTGACCTCTTTCTCCAGAGCCAGTACCATGCCAGTCAATATCTGGGAAATTAAAATCTCCAGTTATACAAACATATTTGAATCTTTCTAATCTAATTTGTTTCAGCAACTCAAACATTTTTTCTTCATTTTCAGTTGTTGAGTTTGGACTTTTGTAAATAGTTCCAATCAGTATTTTCTGTCTATCCTTATTTAAAAAGGTAATCCACAAGTTTTCATCAAAGTCATTTCCTTTTGTAAACTTGTATACTTTTGCATTTATAGAGTCCTTCACATATACAGTTATACCTCTTTTGGGATTTTCATTGAAAAATAGTTCATAACCTGGCATTGAATATTCGACAGAATTTACCCCTTTTGGTTTTTTCACTATAGATTCTGTTATTACTATAATGTGAGGTTTATTTTCTTCAGCTTATCTCAGAATTGCTTGGTAGTGAACATCTTTCATTCCAACGCCTGGTTTTTGGTGTCTCTTAAAGAGCTTTTCAAACCTGCGCTCAAACATGGCTTGGTAAACATGTACTTTAGAGTACGAAATTCATGGGGCTGTTTGTACGCACTTTTTCGTGTGTTTAAGGTTCGGAACGATGCAAAAGCACATCAGACAGTCTTACCTCGGATGCCCATTCACTCCCCATTTACAATTAACACTGGTATTGGTCAGAAAATATTTATTGCAAGGAGATAAGATAAGATAATGTTGCTTATAGCCCAGCCGACCGCAGAGGGCCACATCAGGGCTGTCACCACGTTAAAATCAACTCACCAGTCAATTTAAAAAAAAAAAAAAAAAAAAAAAAAAAAAAAATTGCAAGGAATGAAAAATAATGCAAATGAAATTTACAACCAATAGTCCAACAAGGAATATACGAACTGAAAAGACACAAAAAAGAGCCCCCCCATCCACCCCGCAACCCCCCAAAAGTTCAGCACTCTGCAAGGAAAATCAGATTAATGTGAAATAATAATTGAAAAAAAAAACTAAACAAAAGAAAAAGAAAACAAAAAAATTACTTCTTATTATTTACTATTGAGGTGAGCACTCAAGACTGTCTGACGTGCTTTTGCATCGTTCCGAACCTTAAACACACGAAAAAGTGCGTACAAACAGCCCCATGAATTTCGTACTCTAAAGTACATGTTTACCCATGGCTTGAGCCTGTAACCAGGTTGAAACAGAGTGGTTTGCGACCTGATGGATATGGCTAAAACTGGAATAAAGACACAGCTAAAACTGGAATGAATGGAACTGGAATGAATGGAAATAAATTTTGAAAGGAGGGTATTAGTTCTGCCAGACTATAGAGACAAACAGGTTACAGACAAAAAAAAAAAACCCACAATGCTTTTCGACCTTTTGGATCGTCTTTAAGCAAAATCAAACATTTAGGAAAATGAAAAGGAAGAATCAGCAACCACTAATCTTCTCATATTCGACACAAAATGGCTGTTGAATGTAAACGAGGCTGTTGAGAAGGGCCTCGTTGGAAAATGATTCAGCACTTTAACCACTGATTTGCTATGGGTTGATTTCGTTGGATAAGTTAGTCAGGTTGATCTTTTTTTTTATATTTCTTTTTTTTTAATTTAATTTTTTTTTTTTTAGCAGGTCCAGATTAGCAACTATGAGGGGCTAATGATGAAGCAGGCTCTTCTCAAGGTCATCGAGGATTCTCGCATGATTTTGATCAAGAGTGCGATGATTCTGATCAGGATTGATTAGGAAACTTTCCAGCCATGATGATCAAGGAAATGTTGACTTCATCAAAAGCAGATCTAGGGTGACAAAGAAGTGAAACCGTAGTAATGCAGTGTTCATAATCATTCATTTTTGCTTTGTGATGTACCAGAGAGTTAGGAAAGCAACCTGTTTTATGGCATTTTAGTATGTATAACAGAATGAGCATATTGCAGTAGCCATCCAGTTGTATACTTGCCTGCCCTTTCAAATAGTGAGGTATATCAGTGTAGAAAAGTGCCCATCACAACCATATGGATCAGTCAAAACATGCCAGGAATGGCTGCACAGATGTTTAGCTCAAAAAGGGTTTTAAAAGGCTTCTAAGAGGCTGCCTGTGTGCAAAACTCACTTTTGCTTGCCTGCTTTTTTTGTTTTCCTTTAAAAAAAAAAAAAAAAAAAAAAAAATTTCTGCCACCTCTTTGAAAGGTCGCTGTGTGTTTGACATTTTTGACACGGTTTGCTACTACAACAAACAGCAGGAGGGAGAAAGGGAGTGGTGGAGGGAAAAGAGAGAGTGCCTGGAGGGGGGTGAGGGTGTAGGCAGACTGCTTGTTTCTGTGTTAAAGCTTGCGTTTGTGTAGACTCTGTCGAAGAAAATCTGGAGCGGGATGTGAAGACGTAAAGAGTAAATAATATATAAAGTAGCTGACTTTTTCCTGTTAAGACTCGCACATGACTCTGGATTGCTTTTGGTACCCATTCACCCAGTACACATGCAGAAAATAGTGTCCAGAAGTGTCCAGGACATGCAAGGGAAGTTGCCTTTAAAAGAAAGAAAAGAAAGAAAAAAAGAGGAAAGGTCCAAGCATGTCCTTGAACTGTCAGTAATAAAAGAAAAGAAGTTCAGGCGTGATTCGTAAAGAAAAGATTGGATTATTAACATTAGGATGAATGGCTCTGATGACTAAGCCATTATTCGTGATGATCAGGGTGTGTGTGTGTGTGTGTGTGTAAAAAATGTCTTCTTTTTTCTTTTTTTTTTCTTTTTTTTTTTTTTGGCGACAAGAATCTTCATCATTTCAAAGCACTTTGTGACCTCTGCTGGGCTGTGTTTTGTCCATCTGATGTTGACTGTATGTGTCATGAAAAGAAGGGAAAAAAAGGAAAAAGGTACCAGCGATTGCCCGCTGGGAAGAGTTTGTCGTTGTTGCTTTTAAAATCTGTTGGGAAAATGTAAGTTTGTCTTTGAGATCAAGCATTTTGCAGTAAACGTGGTTTGGGTACTTGCGTAACAGAAAATTGATTTGAAAAAAAAAGAAAAAAAGAAAAAAAAAGACACAATTGGAAATGCTAACTTTGAAGATGACCACACTTTTGCCCATTAGACGTGTTTTTGTTGTTGTTGTTGGGATAATCATGATTAGCCCTTGCGAGCGTCTCCTTCTTCCTGTCTGGAAACACAATCAGTATTGATCAGTTTTGATCCTTACAATGCTGTTACCCATGTCTGGCTGTACATGCTGTGACATGGGTCTGGTGTTCACATGGAGAGCAGGTGGCTGCAGCCACTCTGACAGGCGTGCTGCTTAGAGGCAGGGTGTAGAATGGAATGCAATTTTTAATGGTCTGTGCAGTTTGTGTTGTTGTTAGTATAGTCGGGTATTTCAACTTATCATGTCAGGCATCATGCTGACGTGGTGCTGCCTGTGCACGTCTGTCTTTGTGTCTGTCTCTGTCTGTGTCTGTCTGTCTGTCTCTGTCTGTCTGTCTCGCTGTCTCTGTCTGTCTGTCCGTCTGTCTGTCTGTCTCTTGTTCTTTCTCTCTCTCTCTATCTTCTTTTTTTTTTTTTTTTTTTTTTCTTCTCCAAATCTGGCATGCCATGCCAGTACAGTTTAGATGAAGATCTTGTTTTCATTTCTACGTGTTCATTTGAATACTGTATCTTATATTATACATATATATAATTATATATATATGTGTGTGTGTGAGTATGTATCTTTGTATCTATACTGTTTATTGGAAAGCTGATTTTGAGTGGTAAAAGAGTGAAGCAGCAGTTATGATTGTTAGTGTTATCATTAATGTTATTCCAGATCATGATAGCCTCTGTCGTTCTTGTCATGAATCTGTTAGTGTTATCATTAACGTTATTCTAGATCATGATAGCCTCTGTCGTTCTTGTCATGAATCCTGTCCTCCACATGGTGCCTGCAGATGCAGACGGTGATGGACGACCTGCCGTTCGACAACCCCGACGGGGGCGTGTGGAAGCAGGGCTGGGACGTGAAGTACGATGCCCATCAGTGGAGCAACCAGAAGCTGAAGATCTTCGTGGTGCCCCACACCCACTGCGACCCAGGTCAGAGAAAGAAAAAAAAAGAACGAGGAAAGGAGCAAGATCACTGTTCAAGACACACCAGACGTAACAGCCATAGTAACGATAGGTTCAGCTATGTATGATTACAGGAATTGGAACAATAATTGAAAATTGTAAACAAAGCAGGTGTAGCACAGTTTGAATCATTTTGTTTTCATTTGCGAGAAGAAGAAAGAAAAAAAAAAGATAACTGCGACAACAACGGGAGATCCATCAAAGTGACTTGGTAGTAATGCAGTGTCGTCTCTGGTGGGTTTCCTCATGATGGCCTGATATTGATTGCTCCTCGTGGGGCGGCCCGAACACGGATGTGGCTGTGTATGAGGGGAGTGAAGTGAGAGGTGCAGGGGTAGTGCCTTTCTCTGAGCGACATGAAGATGAAGGAAGGAAGGAGTGGCCAGTGTTGGGGAATATTGGGAACGACGGTCAGGATGTCCACGTATTCCTTTGTCATAGAAGTCAGACTGTAGTAGTTAAAGCAGTTCTTCCAGTGTGTATGAATCAGAACCCTTTTTTTTCTTTTTCTTGCTTTGCCTTTATTGTCTGGACCTGGCCCAGCTTGGCTGTGGATCGTCCACCGTTTTATCAGCGTTTATCTGTTAGCGGGTTCAGTGGACAGTGTGGAAACAGCTTCAAACGCCTGAAATAGCACTTTGGTGCCGGAATAGCTCAGTTGGTAGAGCACCGAACTCGTAATCTTGGTGATCCTGGGGTTGTGGGTTCGAATCTCCGCCTGGCCGTTTCGGAACAGAGGGATTTTTTTCCTTGGGAGTTAACATTGGTTCTGACTCCGTTTCCTAAACAGTCCTCCGAATGAGACTATAAACCGAGGTTCCGAGTTTGAACACACGCATAACATCTTGCACACATGTAAAATCCCACAACCAACTTTTCGGATGAGAAGCCCAGTCTGGCCGTTGGTATGGATAACACGTTACACATAGCATGCACCCTTCATGAGAAATTGAAAGAATGAAGAAAATTGAGTGAACGTCATTGACTGGATGACACGGGAAACGACTGAATGAAACACTGGCAGGCAGCTCTTCAGTTGGCACTAACCCAGCTAGGCAGCCTGTTGCCCACACGTTAGTGTGGAGTGTCGGCACTTAGAACCTTTGGCAAGGCGCTTTATAAATACTATGATATAATATAATAGTAATTAAAATCATATTTATTCATAGTGTACAAATGTCCCTTGGCTGGATTGGACTATAGTCTGCATGTGATTTGTGTTTAGGGTAAGCAAAAGATATGGAAAACACATGACGGATCTGTCTTATGGATGTTGGGATTGCCACTACGTTAGGATGGGTACAGTCTTCTAGTAGGTGCTATGGCCCTAACTGAATGGATGAGTGTAACCATTTCGTAGGCGCTGTAGCTGCTGTTATATCAGTTTGGCATAGCCAGTCTTGTAGGTGCTGTGGGCCAACTGTAGTAGGATGAGCATCATTATTTTTAGGTGCTGTGGCTGCTGTTATGTTAGTATGGGTATATCCGTCTTGTAGGTGCAGTTGCTTCTACTGTATTAGGATGGGTATAGCCATCTGTAGGTGCTGTTGCTACTACTACATTAGGATGGGTATAGCCGTGTTGTAGGTGCTGTTGCTACTACTACATTAGGATGGTATAGCCATCTTGTAGTCTGTTGCTACTACAATATTAGGATGGTATAGCCATCTTGTAGGTCTGTTGCTACTACTTTATGAGGATGGGTATAGCCATCTTGTATGTCTGTTGCTACTACACATTAGGATGGTATAGCCGTCTTGTAGGTGCTGTTGCTACTACTACATTAGGATGGGTATAGCCATCTTGTAGGTCTGTTGCTACTACAATATTAGGATGGGTATAGCCATCTTGTAGGTCTGTTGCTACTACTACATTAGGATGGGTATAGCCATCTTGTAGGTGCTGTTGCTACTATTATATTAGGATGGGTATAGCCATCTTGTAGGTGCTGTTGCTACTACAGTATTAGGATGGGTATAGCCATCTTGTAGTGCTGTTGCTACACTACTATATTAGGATGGGTATAGCCATCTTGTAGGTCTGTTGCTACTACAATATTAGATGGGTATTGCCATCTTGTAGGTGCTGTTGCTACTACTATATTAGGATGGGTATAGCCATCTTGTTGGTCTGTTGCTACTGCTACATTAGGATGGGTATAGCCATCTTGTAGGTCTGTTGCTACTACAATATTAGGATGGGTATAGCCATCTTGTAGGTCTGTTGCTACTACTATATTAGGATGGGTATAGCCATCTTGTAGGTGCTGTTGCTACTACTATATTAGGATGGGTATAGCTGTCTTGTAGGTCTGTTGCTACTACTTTATGAGGATGGGTATAGCCATCTTGTAGGTCTGTTGCTATTGCTAAATTAGGATGGGTATAGCCGTCTTGTAGGTCTGTTGCTACTACTACATTAGGATGGGTATAGCCGTCGTGTAGGTGTGTTGCTACTGCTACATTAGGATGGTATAGCCATCTTGTAGGTCTGTTGCCATTGCTACATTAGGATGGGTATAGCCGTCTTGTAGGTGTGTTGCTACTGCTACATTAGGATGGGTATGGCAGTCTTGTAGGTCTGTTGCTACTGCTACATTAGGATGGGTATAGCCGTCTAGTGGGTGTGTTGCTACTACTACATTAGGATGGGTATAGCCATCTTGTAGGTTTGTTGCTACTATGATATTAGGATGGTATAGCCACTTTGTAGGTGCTGTTGCTACTACTGAACTAGGATGGGTATAGCCATCTTGTAGGTCTGTTGCTACTACTACATTAGGATGGGTATAGCCATCTTGTTGGTGTGTTGCTACTACTACATTAGGATGGGTATAGCTGTCTTGTAGGTGCTGTTGCTATTACTATATTAGGATGGGTATAGCTGTCTTGTAGGTCTGTTGCTACTACTATATTAGGATGTGTATAGCCGTCTTGTAGGTCTGTTGCTACTGCTACATTAGGATGGGTATAGCCGTCTTGTAGGTCTGTTGCTACTACAATATTAGGATGGGTTATAGCCGTCTTGTAGGTCTGTTGCTACTACTATACTACTATATTAGGATGGGTATAGCCATCTTGTAGGTCTGTTGCTACTACTATATAAGGATGGGTATAGCCATCTTGTAGGTGTGTTGCTACTGCTATATTAGGATGGGTATAGCTGCCATGCAAGTGCTGTTGCTACTACTATATTGGGATGGGTATAGCCGTCATATAGGTGCAGTTGATACTACTATATTAGGATGGGTATAACCATCTTGTAGGTGCTGTTGCTACTGCTACATTAGGATGGGTATAGCCATCTTGTACATGCTGTTGCTACTGCTATATTCGATCGGTACATCCGTCTTGTAGATGCAGTTGGTACTACTATATTAGGATGGGTATAGCCGTCAGATAGGTGCAGTTGCTACTGCTCTAATAGGATGGGTACAACCATCTTGTAGGTCTGTTGCTACTGCTACATTAGGATGGGTATAGCCGTCATGCAAGTGCTGTTGCTACTGCTATATTAGGATGGGTATAGCTGTCTTGTAGGTGCTGTGGGCCAATTGTAAAAGGATAGATTCATCTTTCAGGTGCTGTGGCTCAGCTAATTTAGAATGGGTATGTCTGTCTGGTAAGTGCTTGGCTGAACTACATTAGGATGGGTAAAGCTGTCTGGTAAGTGCTGTGGGCCAATTATATTAGGA
>CM031624.1:51950426-51957926 GCA_018398815.1 Conus ventricosus | reverse complement strand
CAGACTCACACACACACACACACACACACACACACACACACACACACACACACACACACACACATATACACACTCACACACACACACACACACACACACACACACACATATACACACTCTCACACACACACACACACACACACACACACACACACACACACACACACACACACACACACACCATCTGCACACAGCGCACTTGCATACACCAATATCTTCTCTCATCAGAGCTAAGTCATTAACAAAATAAAAGAGGGTGTTTGTGGGATTGTGTGTATACTTCTGTGTCAAATCTGTGTGTGTGTGTGTGTGTGTGTGTGTGTGTGTGTGTAATGTGTGTGTGTGGTGTGTGTGTGTGTGTGTGTGTGTGTGTGTGTGTGTGTGTTCTCTCCGATGCTTGATTGCATGTTTTTGTGTCATCTTTTCTTTCATCCCTGGTCTTTCTTTCTGATTTCTTCCCCCACCCCACCCCCTCTTCCTTTTCCATTCTTCCCCTCTCTCTCTCTTATCTTTTCCTCTTCCCTGCCTTCCCTTTCCATCCTTCCCCCCCTCTCTTCCCCGCTCTGCCCATCCTCGCTTTTTTTTTTCCTCCATCCCCCCCCCCCCCCCCCCCCCCCCCTGCCTTTTTGTCCTATCTCTGTCCTTCTTTTCTCTCTCTTTTTCTTTCCTTCCACTCACCGTTCTTCCTGAAAGTTAAGGATTATGTCAGAGACTTCTAGCAGGAGGACTGGAAGACACAGACGGATAACAAACTCTTCCAGATCCATCCAGACCTAAAAGAGTTCCTCTCGACTACCTCTTGAGGTCGCAAAGAAGGAAGGGTTTTATGCAGGCTGCACACCGGCCGTTCGTATTTTTACTCATTTGTACCTTTTAAAGAGTGAAGAGGCTCCGTGGTGCATTCCATGTCATGTACCACTCACAATGAAACACATTCTTTTAGAGTGTTGGGACTTGCATGATGTGAGACACAAACATTTTACCGCGCCGACTCCATGAAAACCTTGTTCAGAGATGTTCCGCCTGACGTGATCTTTGAATTCTTGAAAGAGATGAACATTTTCATCTGATCTGAGATTTGACAGTGGAAAGATTTTTTAAACAAAAATTTCAGGTGTGTTTTTAGCAGATGTATTTTAAAAAGAGTTGTGTGAATGAATGACTTGTGAGTTGACTTCAACGCGGTGACAGCCCCGATATGGCCCTTTGTGGTCGGCTGGGCTATAAGCAACATTATCTTATCTCCACCTTCTCCTGTCCTTCCTTCCCTGATCTTCTCTTCCCTTTTCCGTTCTTTCCCTCGTCCACAGTTCTTCCTGCCTCCCTTCCTTTCCATCTTTTCCATTGTGTTCCTGTTCTCTTTCTTCTTCTGTTTTTTCCATCCCCGTCCTTTTCCTGTCTTTCCTCCCTGTTCCTCGCTTTTCTTTTCCTCTTCGTGTTCTTCTCTTTCTTTTTGTCTCTTCCTGTTTTTTTTTTTTTGTGTGTGTGTGTGTGTGTGTGTTTTTCTTCTTATACCTTGTTTCCCTCTCGTTCAAGCCTTTTTCCTTTTTTTTTCCCCCTTGCTTCCTGGTCCTTTGTACTTCTCCATGTCTTTTCATTCGAGTTGTTCTTCTTCTTATTCCTTCCCTCTCTTTTTTTTTTTTCCTGTCTCTTTTTTTTCTTTTCCATTTATTTATTTCTTTATTTTTTGCTCTCTTCAGCTCTCTTTCCTTGTACTCACTCTCTTTCCTTTCCAGGTGTTTCCTTCCTGTCTTCAGTTTTCTTCTTTCCACTCTCTTTCCTTCCTTCCATTCTCTCTGTCTTTGTGTTGTTGGTCCCATCCTCTTTCGGTCGTTTGTCTTTCATCCCCCCACCCCCCCTCTCCGCCCACAGCCCTGATGTGGCCCTTTGCGGTCGGCTGGGCTATAAGCAACATTATCTTATCCCTCTCCGCCTTTGTGCACCCACTAAAAAAAAAAAGCTAGATGTACAGTGCTTATTACTGTATGTTTCCATGATTGAAGAATTATACAGTCAAAGACCTTCTGAATGATCAAGGAGCTCTAGGTGTTTAAAGGAAAACACAAATCTGGCTCAAAAGGCATACATCAAACTCTGCTTTGAATTCACCACCTCAATTCACTCCTTGCCTGTGCTTTATTCACCTCTTGCTTCCCCCCCCCCCCCCCCTTCCCTCCTTCCCCTTTATCCTCTCTCCCCACCCTCACACATATACACTCTTTCTGTCTCTCTCTCACATGCACGCACACACACGTGTGCACACACATGCACATAAATGCACGCAGGCACACACACACACACACACACACACACACACACACACACACACACACACACACACACACACACACACACAGACACACACACACACTTGATCGCACACGCACGCACACACACACACACACACACACACACACACACACACACACACACACACACACACACACACACACACACCCACACATGTATGCGTGCATGCAAGCGCACATGCACATGCACGTAGACACTCACACACACACAAGAACAAGAACAAGAAGAATGTTTATTCCTTTTGCCCCTTTTAGGGTAAGGAGGAAGTGTGAACAAGCCAAAATAAAACATAAGTTGCTAGTCAATGCTGACAAAGACCAACAATTTACAACACTTGAGATAATCTAATATACTTTGACAATAGAAGCATTTGTTTTCGATTAGAAGAAGACATCATTTGACAAAAATTACAGACAGATTTTGGGGAGAGATCTTTTTGGCAAATACCTGTTGCTCAAAGTAACCTATGATGAACATTCCATAACAAAATGAAATTCATCACCTATTGCAGACATGTCACATTTATTACATAACCTTTCTTCTGTTGGACTAGGAAATCGACAATCTACTTCAATTGGTAATTTATGATTAGAACATATAAATTTGATAAGAGGGTAAATATTAATATCTGGTAAGCTAGAAATATATTTCTCCTCCTTAAAATCAGATTTATAAAATTTGTAGAAAAAACATTTACTGCTAGTTTCAATGTCATGTTGCCACGTTTGATGAAAAGAGCATTGCAAACTATGTTTGACATTCCTACATAATGTTTTGATGCCTGTAAAAGATTGATTGCTCCAAACAGAGTCAAAACCAGATTGTACAAGTAACACACACACACACACACACAAACACACACACACACACACACACACACACACACACACACACACACACACACACACACACACACACACATTACACACACACACACACACACACACACACACACACACACACACACACACACACACACACACTAATCCCTATCGTAACCCCACTCCCCGTTCTCGCCTTCTCGCTTTGCACCATCACCCCCTTCTCTTCCTCCCCACCCTCTTGCACAAATGCTCTGATGCATGCACGCATGTGCGCACAGTCAGACAGACACACAGTACTCGGACTCAGAGAAGTCTGCGCAAGGAGACAGAAATTGGGTAGAATATGCGATCGCAAAAAAAAAAGTCTGGGAGAAAGGAGCGTCCCATATGCTCGTGTCGCTGGCATAAAATGCATTGCTTCCCAGTGAAACGCAGCAAATTGCCATCAGTACAGTGACAAGTCTTCCAACAGAACGCACACTTTGTTAAAGAGGAAGTCCAACTCCATTATCACGCGTAATGACATTTAGCACCGAATCAGAACAGGACACTAATGAGCGAGCAACAAAAAGACACACACACACACACACACACACACACACACACACACACACACACACACACACACACACACACACAGAGAGCTAAATGGTCCTCTCTCTCAGTCAGCAATTAATTGATACCAGTTAACATTGGACAGAATCAGATGTCAGCAGCCCAGCATGGCCTGGTTGTCTTGGGACAGAGTGAGATGGTGGGTGTTCATAAGAGAAGCAGGCAGACCTATGGCGCTTGCAAAGCTATCCCTGCCAGGAAAAGAGGTTATTTACTCATTCATGCGGGTTGTCCTCATGATTTACGATGTGATCAGCCACTTGCGGCGGCAGCAGTTAACGGGTTACTGTTTATCTCGTTTATGATCCAGGTAAACTAGGCAGAGAAGGCGAACCTGTCTTTTGCCAAACCAGTTAGTGAACTGTGTAATGTGTTCTCTTTTTGTTTTTATTCCGTTTTACTGTGACTCTTAAGACACTGCAAGGGCAGAGTGCTTCTGTTTACTAGGAAAAGAATCTCTGGATCTTATTGATTGTTTGTGATTTGGGTTAGACCTGAAGGGTTGAATGACTTTTATCAAGTCTTCAGTTGTCTGGTAGTGGGTTTTTTGTTTTGTTTTGTTTTTCTTGGCCTGGGGGGGGGGGGGGGGGGGGGGGAGGTTGGTCATGATTGTAAACGGACTGAAAGAGTTAAAGCCTCTTTTTTTTGCACAGCAGGCAAGTTTTGAAGGGGGGAAAACTCTGAATAGAAGTAGAAGGTTGAACGATCCGTCCGCTGTGTGAAAACAGACTACTGGGACAGTATATAATGCACAACAACATCAGTGCAAGCGTCATAGAATACAGAACACTTCATAACAGAATACAGAACACTTCATAACAGAATACAGAACGCTTCATAACAGAATACAGAACGATTCATAACAGAATACAGGACGCTTCATAACAGAATACAGGACACTTCATAACAGAATACAGGACACTTCATAACAGAATACAGGACACTTCACAACAGAATACAGAACACTTCACAACAGAATACAGAACACTTCACACCATTGCAGTACACAAACATCTCCATCTCCTGTTTACCCACAAACATACACAGGACAGCCAAAGTGCACATACACAGGACAGCCAAAGTGTACATACACAGGACAGCCAAAGTGTACATACACAGGACAGCCAAAGTGTACATGTATACACAGGACAGCCAAAGTGTACCTAAAGCACAATGAATACAATGACAAGGGACAAGTTTACTTGCCCCGTCCCCCCCCCCCCCCCCCACCCCACCCCACCCCACCCTTCCCACCATCCCCCCCCCCCCCCCCCCCCCCCCCCCGACACACACACACACACACACACACACACACACAGCCTTTTCTACTTCTACTGGTTTATGCTGAAGCTTGCCTTCCAGCTGTCCTTTCACTGACATCATAACAAGGTGATCACCTGATGGACCAGCGGAGGGAGAATGTCCACATGTCGGCCAGATTTAATTGTCATGGACCATTGGACAGGTGGATGCTGGAAGCCCTCTGCAATACAGTACAACACAGTGACTGGAAAGGCACTCTGCAATACAGTACAACACAGTGACTGGAAAGGCACTCTGCAATACAGTACAACACAGTGACTGGAAAGGCACTCTGCAATACAGTACAACACAGTGACTAGAAAGGCACTGGGGAGAGCACAGACCTGGGTCACGTTGACTGGACCCTGAATCTGCCCATGCATCCAGATCCACCCTCAGCTAAAAAAAAAAAAAAAAAAAAAAAAAAAAAGGTTCCTCCTATGTTCACATTCCACCTTCCCTCCAAGTTTGGTTCAGATAGGGACAGCAGGTTTTGTGTGATCGCGATGAGGGGCAAAGAAAGAAAGAGGCAAAACCAACAGACGTGTGTGGAAATATTATCTCTGTGGTGGAGGCTGAAAAAAAAACCGGGTGTAACTGTTAACATATATGACCGAAGTATCATACAAACATAACACAGTGCATGGAGACATTTCCACCAGACCCTGCTCACACCCCCGTTTTCTCCAGCTGTCCCTCTCTTTGCACCCAGCCCTTATATCCTTCTCCTCCATTCGCCCTTGTCACTGTATCCCTCCCCCTCTTCCCCACCTACCTAGCCCCTCCCCAGACACGTACACACCTCAGACCTGTTTACCCGTACTATTTGCCCCCCCCCCCCCCCCCTTCAAAAAAAAAAAAAAAATTACGGGGAAAAAATCAAAGACAGAAAATTGGTAAACGCGAAGTTTCGCCTGCTACCATTTCGGTCCAAAGCAGTAAAAAGACATTTCCCAGCATGCCTTGTGTTTTTTTACCTTGTCAAAGATGGCGACGAAGCGGTCTTACGCGCCAGCGGCCAGCTCTTCCAAATCTTCAAAAGTTGCGAAAGTATTGCGATTATGAAGATTATGTTGGTTTTTTTTTTTTCAAATTACAGGTTTTCTTTCTTTCTTCTTTCTTTCTGCGTATGCAGGCTGATACTCCTGCGGACACTGCCTGTATAGACAGGCAGTGGAGTTTTGTGTGTATGACCGTTTTTTTTTTTATATCCTGCCGTTAAGGCAGCCATACTCTGTCTTCGGGGAAAAATGACAGGTTTTTGTCTGAGATGTTACAGGTAAGATAAGATAATGTTGCTTATAGCCCAGCCGACCGGATGTTACAGGTAAGATAAGATAATGTTGCTTATAGCCCGGCCGACCGGATGTTACAGGTAAGATAAGATAATGTTGCTTATAGCCCAGCCGACCGGATGTTACAGGTAAGATAAGATAATGTTGCTTATAGCCCAGCCGACCGGATGTTACAGGTAAGATAAGATAATGTTGCTTATAGCCCAGCCGACCGGATGTTACAGGTAAGATAAGATAATGTTGCTTATAGCCCAGCCGACCGGATGTTACAGGTAAGATAAGATAATGTTGCTTATAGCCCAGCCGACCGGATGTTACAGGTAAGATAAGATAATGTTGCTTATAGCCCAGCCGACCGGATGTTACAGGTAAGATAAGATAATGTTGCTTATAGCCCAGCCGACCGGATGTTACAGGTAAGATAAGATAATGTTGCTTATAGCCCAGCCGACCGGATGTTACAGGTAAGATAAGATAATGTTGCTTATAGCCCAGCCGACCGGATGTTACAGGTAAGATAAGATAATGTTGCTTATAGCCCAGCCGACCGGATGCTACAGGTAAGATAAGATAATGTTGCTTATAGCCCAGCCGACCGGATGTTACAGGTAAGATAAGATAATGTTGCTTATAGCCCAGCCGACCGGATGTTACAGGTAAGATAAGATAATGTTGCTTATAGCCCAGCCGACCGGATGTTACAGGTAAGATAAGATAATGTTGCTTATAGCCCAGCCGACCGGATGTTACAGGTAAGATAAGATAATGTTGCTTATAGCCCAGCCGACCGGATGTTACAGGTAAGATAAGATAATGTTGCTTATAGCCCAGCCGACCGGATGTTACAGGTAAGATAAGATAATGTTGCTTATAGCCCAGCCGACCGGATGTTACAGGTAAGATAAGATAATGTTGCTTATAGCCCAGCCGACCGGATGTTACAGGTAAGATAAGATAATGTTGCTTATAGCCCAGCCGACCGGATGTTACAGGTAAGATAAGATAATGTTGCTTATAGCCCAGCCGACCGGATGTTACAGGTAAGATAAGATAATGTTGCTTATAGCCCAGCCGACCGGATGTTACAGGTAAGATAAGATAATGTTGCTTATAGCCCAGCCGACCGGATGTTACAGGTAAGATAAGATAATGTT
>CM031624.1:51942926-51945426 GCA_018398815.1 Conus ventricosus | reverse complement strand
ACGACATTGGCAGAATGTCGTTGAAAGCAAAAAGAGTTTGAAACAATGTCACGCCAAGGTTGCGAACAGAAGAAGAAAAGTGTGATCATCGTAAAGAAAAGAAGTGTCCAATTTTATGAGCATTCATTCCCCGCTGCCCCTGCCTACCTGAAGGGTGTCCTGCAGGTGCCCCTTTGTCAGCCGTCTCCCCAGTGGCGGTTCAAAGCACCCATCCCCCACCAGGCTGCGTTGACAGGTTATGAGGTCGCCTTCTGTGTGGAACGTCAATAGGCCTGAGCCTGCTGATTTGATCCGCGGCCTGGGGGATCAGGCCCACAGCAGTCTTCCTGACCCAGTGGGATGTGAGAGGGGGCTGATGGAGTTTAAGGGGGGGGGGGAGGGGGGGAGAGGAGGGGAGGGGACTGGCTGCAGTTTGCCGATACAGTGAAGCCTGTCAGTAATGATATCCAGAAAAAGATCCTTAACCTGTCCCGTACGTCATGGGTCTCAAATGGCCCCGACTCATGATTTTCATGTGATAACAGTGTACATTTCTACGCTATCTTTTCATGTGATAACAGTGTACATTTCTACACTATCTTTTTATGTGATAACAGCGTACATTTCTATGCTATCTTTTTATGTGATAACAGCGTACATTTCTATGCTATCTTTTCATGTGATAACAGCGTACATTTCCACGCTATCTTTTCATGTGATAACAGTGTACATTTCTATGCTATCTTTTTTGTGATAACAGCGTACATTTCTATGCTGTCTTTTCATGTGATAACAGTGTACATTTCCACGCTATCTTTTCATGTGATAACAGCGTACATTTCTACGCTATCTTTTCATGTGATAACAGTGTACATTTCCACGCTATCTTTACAATGTGATAACAGCGTACATTTCTATGCTATCTTTTCATGTGATAACAGCGTACACTTCTACGCTGTCTTTTCATGTGATAACAGCGTACATTTCTATGCTATCTTTACATGTGATAACAGCGTACATTTCTACGCTATCTTTTCATGTGATAACAGCGTACATGTCCACGCTATCTTTACACATGTGATAACAGTGTACATTTCTACGCTATCTTTTCATGTGATAACAGCGTACATTTCTATGCTATCTTTTTATGTGATAACAGCGTACATTTCTGTGCTATCTTTTCATGTGATAACAGCGTACATTTCTACGCTATCTTTCCATGTGATAACAGCGTACATTTCCACGCTATCTTTTCATGTGATAACAGCGTACGTTTCCACACTATCTTTTCATGTGATAACAACGTACATTTCTACGCTATCTTTTCATGTGATAACAGCGTACATTTCTACGCTATCTTTCCATGTGATAACAGCGTACATTTCTGTGCTATCTTTTCATGTGATAACAGCGTACATTTCTACGCTATCTTTCCATGTGATAAAAGCGTATATTTCCACGCTATCTTTTCATGTGATAACAGCGTACATTTCTACGCTATCTTTTCATGTGATAACAGCGTACATTTCTATGCTATCTTTTTTTGTGATAACAGCGTACATTTCCAAGCTATCTTTTCATGTGATAACAGTGTACATTTCTATGCTATCTTTTCATGTGATAACAGCGTACATTTCTACGCTATCTTTTCATGTGATAACAGTGTACATTTACACGCTATCTTTACACATGTGATAATAGCGTACATTTCCACGCTATCTTTTCATGTGATAACAGTGTACATTTCCACGCCATCTTTTCATGTGATAACAGCGTACATTTCCACGCTATCTTTTCATGTGATAACAACGTACATTTCTACGCTATCTTTTCATGTGATAACAGTGTACATTTCTATGCTATCTTTTCATGTGATAACAGCGTATATTTCCACGCTATCTTTTCATGTGATAACAGCGTACGTTTCCACACTATCTTTTCATGTGATAACAGCGTACATTTCCACGCTATCTCCATCAAATTGTATGACTTTGTCAACAAACTATGGCCCTCCATCTCTACCAAAAATTGTTTTTTTGTTTTTTTTGTTGGTAAACGAAGGGGTGAACAAAACCAAAAAGTCTCAGTGTGTCGTGGGTCTGAGCCAGACCCATACTGGCAAAGAAGAAGACCTGAGTGCTGTATGTGGTGGATCTGGCCTGACCCATGCGTGCCAGAGACAAAGAGTAAACAAACACAGACCCGGCCCAGTACGCAATGGACCTGAGCAGACCCACAACTTAACAGCAAGGGTTTATTCCTTCAGAAGACAACAAGGGTCCGTGGAGACCCAGGGTGTTCAGCAAAGGTTTATTCCTTCAGAAGACAACAAGGGTCCGTGGAGACCCAGGGTGTTCAGCAAAGGTTTATTCCTTCAGAAGACAACAAGGGTCCGTGGAGACCCAGGGTGTTCAACAAAGGTTTATTCCTTCAGAAGACAACAAGGGTCCGTGGAGACCCAGGGTGTTCAGCAAAGGTTTATTCCTTCAGAAGACACAAGGGTCGTGGAGACCCAGGGTGC
>CM031624.1:51932926-51940426 GCA_018398815.1 Conus ventricosus | reverse complement strand
ACACACACACACACAGACAGCATTTCTTCGTTCGCATTGTAAAGTACACCCTGTTCTATAAGAACTGGGAGTACAAAAAGGCCAAGTTTAAAGGATGAAAAAGTAGAAGAAAAACTGCTAGAGAGAATTTTGCTGCATTGTCGATGAGTTTTGTCGTTGGCCATTTTGATTTGTTGTGTTGGGTGAAGTCAAAACCACATAACTCTCAGCATCTCCATCTTCTTAAGTCCACCCTATCTCATGCACAATGTGAAGGGTGACTGAAAGTGGCTGTTAATCTGGCTTGTCGCATCACATAGGAGTGCTACACTTAGATTTGGAAGGTTACACATGAAAGGTCAAAGTGCTACACTTTTTACACATGACTTATCCCAAACTGTTGCCCTGGAAACGACTCCAGAGTTGTTGGCAAACAAGATTTGTTGTTGGTCAGAGGTGATGGTTTTCTTTCAAGCCTAAGAATTTTATGATGTTGGCATTGTTAGGGTAACAACACCTGTGACCTAGAACATTTTTCAGCAAAATTCAAACACCTGAAGAGTCGGCGTTTAATTGTTATTGTGGTATCAGTGTTTCAGGAACGAACATGACAAGTAATCAAGACAAATAGGCAAATAGTGGTGGTAGTGTAGAATCAAAAGGTCCCCCCACACCTTGCCCACCTCCACCAAAACAGCAATGGCCACAAACCCTTGGAAATGGATGAGAGATTTTAGTGTTGAATATCATCCTGTTTTTTTTTTCTTTCTCACAAGTAACAGCATGGCATATTAGTGCGTTGCTCAAATCCATTGATCAAGTTGTAAAATTTTACCTTCATTGATTGGTTTCGGTTTAAACAAAGCAAACAAAGAAACTTTTCTTTATGAATGTTTGCATGGAAAACAGAGGAAAAACAAAACAAAACAAAACAAAAAGGTAGTACTGAATTGATTAAAACTTAAGCAGAAAGCAGTCAAGGGATTAATCTATGCTGGTGATGATGTAGACCTTATCAAAGAGGCAGACGGTAACGAAGCACCGCCCTGCTGTCTTGTGTGTGCTCCAGGTGTCCGCCCCAAGAGCGGCTGGTCCATCGACCCCTTCGGCTACTCGTCCACCATGGCCTACCTGCTGAAGAGGACGGGGTTTGAAAACATGCTGATCCAGCGCGTCCATTACTCCATCAAAAAACACCTGGCGCGGCAGCGCAACCTGGAGTTTTGGTGGCGACAGCAGTGGGGTGAGTGTGTGTGTGTTTTGGGGGGGCATGTTCAGGTGTATCGTCTCCACCATCATCATCATGCAGTCGACACACTGTGGACCCGTGGTCCTCTCTCTTCTGGTCTGTTCTGTCAGTGCATTCCTTGCAGGTGGTGAAGGGGGTGGGGGTGGGTGTTGGGGGGGGGGGGGGGGGGGGGGGGGGGGTCTTTCAGAATGGATGGTTTCTCCTGCCTGCCGTAAATCCTGTGTTGGTAGTTTCTGCTTTCCTTCACTCTCTTCGACTCTGCCTTTTTATCCCATTTATATCTGTCCAGTCTGTCGGACTCTGCCTTTCTTTTCATTTATAACTGTCATCCTCTATTTTTTGTTTTGTTTTTGTCTTTGTGGCCCATTCATCTGTCATTGTTCTCTTGACCTTGCTTACATAACTTGTAATCTTCTGAGTCTCTTTTCTTAAAAAAAAAAAAAAATGATCAGTGAGAATAACGAGGTTGAAGATGATAGTGTTGAGTTCCATCCTGGCTAGAAACGGCATGACAAGGCTGTTTCCTTCCTGCTGTACGTTTCGGCGTCCTGGGAGATACAGACACCTGCTGTGTTGGATAGGAAATTGGAACACCGTTCTCAGAGCCGCATCCATTATTAAGTGGATGAAACTGTGCCATGTCCTTCCAGGCTCCACCTTCAAGCTTTGTAGCAGGCTGCATTCTCCATAGGATCTGCGTGGGGCTGAACAATCCCACCAAGAAATGCCTCTGATGAGAATTAAACCATGACCGTTCTTTCTTTTTTTTCTTTTCTTTTTCTTTCTGCATACGCAGGCTGATACTCCTGCGGACACTCCCAGTATGGACAGGCAAGTATTAAATCCATCTGCCCAACAAAGGGAGTGGAGTTTTGTGTGTATGACCGTTTTTTTTATCCCGCCATTAAGGCAGCCATACTCCAACTTCGGGGAAGGTGCATGCTATGTGTAACGTGTCATCCATACCAACGCCCAAACTGGCCTTCTCTTCCGAAAGTTGGTGATGGGATTTTACGTGTGTGCAAGATGTTATGCATGTGTTCACACACAGAACCTCGGTTTTTATAGTCTCATTCGAAGGACTGTATGGGAAATGGAGTCGGAACCAATGTTAACTCCGAGGGAAAAATCCCCCTGTACTGAAACGGCTCGGCGGAGATTCAAACCCGCAACCCTAGGATTACGAGTCCGGCACTCTACAGCTATTCTGGCCCCCCATGACCGTTCAATCCACAAGTCTACGATGCTAACTGCTGCGATGCATGTCGATATTTTGCACAGTTTTTGGATGGTGAGCATCAGTAGGGATTTCTTTCAAGATGACTCTTCATAAGCAGTGGTGATTGCTGCCCACAGATGATGCACCTCTGACGCTTGACATTCCCGTCTGAGGCACTGGAGTTCAGGCCGTGTGTTGTTTTAAATACATGTACCATAATTCCGGGAAGAAAAATGTCCATCACCGTGATCGAAATTCAAGGGAAAGAACTGAAGAGCATTAATGTGGAACCAGATTGAATACATTTCTAAAACTGAAGGCGGTTTTTGTTTCTTTGTTCTTTTTGCCTCCTTTTTTTTTTTCCCCCCAAGTGTGGGTAGATGGGGTGATCTCCCCCCCCCCCCCCCCCCCCCCCCCCCCCCCCGACTCATTTGTGTGTGTTGTGCTTCTCGGTGACATTTCAAAAATCCTGCTCATTGTGTTTTCCCTCACACGCCACCACAGCTTGGTTTGTCTTTTTCCTCACCCACAACGCAAGCAGTCCTCAGAATATCAGGTCGCTGTAGGCAACCCGCTTGAGGAGACGCTGCGATGTTCTGGGATGGTGTTCGGTGGTGGCTGCTCTGAGTCAGCATGCAGGATGCCTGCTGCTGTGTGCCTTGCTGTTGACCCTAATGGCTTGCTCATGGAGCGAGCATGAGTGAGTGTTCCCCTCTGGAAAAGTTCTGCTGCCCTGTACATCCAGCCACCCAGAGTGGATTGTTTTATAAAATTGTTTTTTTTTGTGTGTGCATGCGTGTGTGTGGGTGTGGGTGTGGGTGGGTGGGTTGTGTGTGTGTGTGTGTGTGTGTGCACGCGTGTTGGTAGGTGTGCATGCATACGCGCGTGTGTGTGTGTGTGTGTGTGTGTGTGTGTGTGTGTGATTTCTTCCATTTTGAATCCTAAAGATATTAACGTGCACCATCACACACAAAAACACTGTTCACACATGCACACACACACGCATGCACACACGCATGCACGCATGCATGCATCTTCCTCTCTTATCCCACATTTCCTCCCCCCACACCCCCTTCCCCACCAGCTACTCAGTTTCCTTTGTTCATCCTTGCACAAACACATCTGGTATTCTGTGACGCAAAAAAAAAACAACAACAAAAAACAACAACAACAAAAACAACAACAAAAACAACAATAACAAAAACACAGATAAAACTAAAAAAGCAAACATGCACCCAAACAACATCTGCGCCCTCATCTTCCGTTTCGCTTTCCCATTATTCCAGCCACCACCACCTCCACCCCCTTCACTCCCCCCCCCCCCCCCCCCGCCCCCCCATTGCTATCCTCTCCCTCCATCCCCCCTTTTTTATGGATCCCATAAATCCAGGATTGATATCTGAAACATCTAGCAAACAGATCCATAACTTCAGACACATAGAGGGAGAAAGTGGTCACAGCTGGTGTGGAAATATGAACTGCCCCCACAGCGTGCCTGTCAACCTCTTTTTGGCTGTGTCACAAGTTATATGCATGTCAGTTAATCACTCAGTCTATCTGTCAGCCCCTCCTTTCTAAACCCCCCTCCCCCCCCCCCCCCACCCCCATTATTTCCAAGGTGAACAGATGGATGCAGGAACTGCGTAGATTCTCTTAGATTTATTTTATATCTGTATTTTTGAACGTCAAGAACTCACACCCCGATGCCCATTGTTCTGCTCAGAACTCACATCCTGATACCCATTGTTCTGCTCAGAACTCACACCCCGATGCCCATTATTCTGCTCAGAACTCACATCCTGATGCCCATTGTTCTGCTCAGAACTCACACCCCGATGCCCATTGTTCTGCTCAGAACTCACATCCTGATGCCCATTGTTCTGCTCAGAACTCGCATCCCGATGCCCATTGTTCTGCTCAGAACTCGCACCCCGATGCCCATTGTTCTGCTCAGAACTCACACCCTGATGCCCATTGTTCTGCTCAGAACTCACGCCCTGATGCCCATTGTTATGCTCAGAACTCACACCCTGATGCCCATTGTTCTGCTCAGAACTCACGCCCTGATGCCCATTGTTCTGCTCAGAACTCACACCCTGATGCCCATTGTTCTGCTCAAAACTCACATCCTGATGCCCATTGTTATGCTCAGAACTCACATCATGATGCCCATTGTTATGCTCAGAACTCACATCCTGATGCCCATTGTTCTTCTCAGAACTCACATCCTGATGCCGATTGTTCTGCTCAGACACCACACCCGATGCCAATTGTTCTGCTCAAAACTCACATCCTGATGCCCATTGTTCTGCTCAGAACTCACATCCCGATGCCCATTATTCTGCTCAGAACTCGCACCCCGATGCCCATTGTTCTGCTCAGAACTCACATCCTGATGCCCATTGTTCTGCTCAGAACTCACATCCTGATGCCCATTGTTCTGCTCAGAACTCACAACCCTGATGCCCATTGTTCTGCTCAGAACTCACACCCTGATGCCCATTGTTCTGCTCAGAACTCACACCCCGATGCCCATTGTTCTGCTCAGAACTCACATCCTGATGCCCATTGTTCTGCTCAGAACTCACATCCTGATGCCCATTGTTCTGCTCAGAACTCACATCCTGATGCCCATTGTTCTGCTCAGAACTCACATCCTGATGCCCATTGTTCTGCTCAGAAATCACATCCTGATGCCCATTGTTCTGCTCAGAACTCACACCCCGATGCCCATTGTTCTGCTCAGAACTCACACCCTGATGCCCATTGTTATGCTCAGAACTCACATCCTGATGCCCATTGTTCTGCTCAGAACTCACATCCTGATGCCCATTGTTCTGCTCAGAACTCACACACTGATGCCCATTGTTATGCTCAGAACTCACACCCTGATGCCCATTGTTATGCTCAGAACTCACATCCTGATGCCCATTGTTATGCTCAGAACTCACATCCTGATGCCCATTGTTCTGCTCAGAACTTGCACCCCGATGCCCATTGTTCTGCTCAGAACTCGCACCCCGATGCCCATTGTTCTGCTCAGAACTCGCACCCCGATGCCCATGGTAACATAGCAGTCCTCCCTCATACAGTTCTCTTCTCAGGGCAGTTGAATTTTTTTCCTGTTTTTTTTTTTCTTCTGGTTTTAAACAGCTTCATAGCATACTGTCCAGTATTTTTACTCATTTGTTTAATTAATCTTTCATGTTTATTATTATCATCATCATCATCATCATAATGAATACTTATACAGCGCCTATTCTCGGCTAGAGACCGAGCTCTAAGCGCTTTACAATCCACACTCGTTTACACAAAGGGCTGCCTACCTGGGTAGTGCCGACTGAAGAGCTGCCAGCTGGCGCTTCATTCAGTCGTTTCCCGTGTCATCCAGTCCATATCGTTCAACATCGTTCGCTCAATTTCCTTACTTCCTTTCATTCTTTCCATTTCTTCCACAGGGTGCATGCTATGTTAGATAAGATAAGATAATGTTGCTTATAGCCCAGCCGACGCAAAGGGCCACATCAGGGCTGTCACCACGTTAAAATCAACTCACCAGTCATTAAAAAAAAAAAAAAAAAACTTTCACACATCTCTTTCAATAACATCTTCTAGAAATGCACCAGAAACTTCGTTAAAAATGTGTAACATGTTGTCCATACCAACTGCCAAACTGGCCTTCTCTTCCAAAAGTCGGTGATGGGATTTTACGTGTGTGTGCAAGATGTTTTGCATGCGTTCACACACGGAACCTCGGTTTGTAGTCTCATTCGAAGGACTGAAAACTGTGTTTGATACTCCTGAATAGATGTTGTTGACTTTGTTGGCCAACTCATGTGCTCACCACTTCTTCGTTGTTGACACCAGTGTTCTTTGTCAGTGTCACATTGAACGGAATTAATGGAGTGGCAACTGTATACTGTCATGTTTTAACACCAGAGTAAATGTCGGTCTCCTAATCTCCAAATTCCAGACTGAGTGCTGTGGGCTGTGTTGTGCAAAGAGCGCTTTGTGTAAATGTCGGTCTCCTAATCTCAAAATTCCAGACTGAGTGTTATGGGCTGTGTCGTGCAAAGAGCGCTTTGTGTCGTGCAAAGAGCGCTTTGTGTTGCTTCTCTCTTGGTGTAAATATTGGTTTGGAGGTAGAATAGGGGTTAGCTCCTCTTTCTTCACAGGGACCAGTGAAACATCACGCACTTCTTGTGTACTAAGCGCGTCTTGCAAAGTACAAACAGGATGTGTACGCAAAACCCTTGATTTGTAAATCCTGTGTAAGTTTGCGCAAAGGTATATGCAGAAGGTCTGTCGTAAATCTGAATCCTTTGTGCACTGGCACAGTGACTGCCTGTTGTGACTGTACAGTGTGCGCACAGAATGGTACAAAGTAGTGCGTCAGAGGTTAAGATCATACTCACAGCGTATGGCAAAAAAATTGTCAGTACTCAAAGCATGTGACAAAAGAAAACCTAAGCCTGTCATTTACCCAATTTCAAAAGGGGCTTTCATACACACAAAACTCCACTGCCTGGCTATACAGGGAGTGTCCGCAGGAGTATCAGCCTGCGTACGCAGAAAGAAAGAAAGAAAAGAAAAAGGGGCTTGAACTAACAGCACCACATAACGTGGACAAAGGAATTACAGAACAAAACACGGCGCGTTTCGACCTCTTAGGTCTCCTCCAGGCAAGACAAACAACATCAGGACAAGGAAAATGAAGAACGAGCAATCACTTCTCTTTGTGGAATTCGGCGCAAGATGGGCGATGAATGTTAATCACCATTTTTACACCTGGATTGTAAGCATAGGGACAAGTCGATTTCTCCTTTAGAAGTCAAAAGAAAGTCTTGTGAACAATTTTGACGTACTAGTGCATCACAGTCATGGCACATAAACAAAAAGAAAGAGGCTTTCACGTGGTGGCCGTATGGTGCTCATGTAACATGCGGTGTATGTGATAAAGGCGTGTCTATGCATGCGTGTTCACGTGAATGAGTTTGGTGGGGTTCACAAGCTGGCTCGTGGTTTTATTCTCGAGTAACTGATACTCAAAACC
>CM031624.1:51920426-51927926 GCA_018398815.1 Conus ventricosus | reverse complement strand
ACTTGTAAGATTTTTTTTTAATGGTGTGTCTCTGTTTGACACCAAGAACACAGACACAATCAGTCATGTCTCCCTGATGAGTCTGATCCAGTGGACGAAAGGCCTAGGAGCAGGCGATACAAATAGATCTGACTTCAAGAGGGATTACGATGGCTCTCTCATGCAGCTAGTGAAGGGTTTTCATATTTATAATATATTTTCTTACTTTTAAGTTCCCATTTTCTTTATATTCAAATTTTTTTTTTAAATCTTGCCAAGTCATTACTATAATGATGGAAGAATTGTTAGCCTGCCCTTGTTTTCCTCCGCTATTTAATTTTTCAGCACATTTTAAAAATATTTGGTTATCTTGGTAAGCCCAGCATTGGGAGCTATCTTAAGTTTGCCAGCAAAATGGCTTGGGGGGTGAACTCTCGCTCTCATTTTCTCCCACCCTCTCTCCCTCCATTCCATCCTCTGTCTCTCTTTCTCTCTCTCTCTCTCTCTCTCTCTCTCTCTCTCTCTCTCTCTCTCTCTCTGCCTCTGTCTGTAGTATCTCTGTCTCTCTGTTTCACGGCTCATTGTCTGTCTCTGCTTTCTGTACCTCCTCTGTCTGTCTGATTGTTCTCTCTGTCTGTTTCTATGTCTGTTCTCCTGTCTGTCTGATTGTTCTGTCTGTTTCTATGTCTGTTCTCTGTCTGTCTGATTGTTCTCTCTGTTTCTATGTCTGTTCTCCTGTCTGTCTGATTGTTCTCTCTGTTGTTTCTATGTCTGTTCTCTGTCTGTCTGATTGTTCTGTCTGTTTCTATGTCTGTTCTCTGTCTGTCTGATTGTTCTCTCTGTTTCTATGTCTGTTCTCCTGTCTGTCTGATTGTTCTGTCTGTTTCTATGTCTGTTCTCCTGTCTGTCTGATTGTTCTCTCTGTTGTTTCTATGTCTGTTCTCTGTCTGTCTGATTGTTCTGTCTGTTTCTATGTCTGTTCTCCTGTCTGTCTGATTGTTCTGTCTGTTTCTATGTCTGTTCTCCTGTCTGTCTGATTGTTCTCTCGTCTGTTTCTATGTCTGTTCTCCTGTCTGTCTCATAGTTCTCTCTCTCTCCTCTCTCTCTCTCTCTCTCTCTCTCTCTCTCTCTCTCTCTCTCCTCCCTCCCTCCCTCTCTCTCTCTCTTTCTCTCTCTCTCTCTGTCTCTCTCTCCTCCCTCCTCCCTCCCTCTCTCTCCCCTCTCTCTCTCTCTCTCTCTCTCCCTCCCTCCCTCCCTCCCTCTCTCTCTCTCTCTTTCTCTCTCTCTCTGTCTCTCTCTCTCCCTCCCTCCCTCCCTCTCTCCTCTCTCCTCTCTCTCTCTCTCTCTCTCTCTCTCTTCTCTCTCTCTCTCTCTCTCTCTCTCTCTCTCTCTTTAGATCATGCTTACTTTCTGATTCTTTCTCTTTTCCTTCATTGTATCCCTGTCTGTTTCTAGCTCTGTATCTTTCTCACAGTCTAACTGTCGTAAACTCACACACACACACATGCACACACTCACACACACACATGCACACACTCTCACACACACTCACCCATACCAGCATGAATGAATGCACAAGCCTACATACACGCACACGTGTGTGCATTGGTGCAAGCTCTCTCTCTCTCTCACACATACACACACAGACACACACAGACACACACACACACACACACACACGCATGCACACACACACATGCACGTGCATACACACACATGCATGCGCACACACACACATGTGCATGCACACACACACATGCATGGGCACACACACATGCACACAACACACACACACACACACACACACACACACGCACACTAATACACACATGCAGCGCACACGTGCATGCACAAGCGCGCACATGACCACACTCACACACACACACGCATGCATGCACGCACGCGCGCACACGCGCATACACACACACACACACACACACACACACACACACACACACACACACACACATATTCAGTGAACAACAGCCATGCCCCGCTCTCTCTCTCTCTCTCTCTCTCTCTCTCCCTCTTGTGACCTGATCCCAGTAATGGAGATCAGTTGGACGAGGACTATCCCTGCTTTCAGGCCTGAGCCAGAGTTAATCTTACATGTGTATAATCCATTCAGCACAGCTGGCAAGTCCTACCCCTGACAAGGTGTAATGAGCACCGCGGGTACCACCAAACACACACTGACGGCAGGTCATCGCTCTTTGTGTTCATACCTATGACCCGTAACAGCCCCTCCCCCCTCCCTCCCTGACAGGCCCTGGCCTGATTATCCCCCACTGCCACCAGTGGACTGTAACTGATCTCCCTTCCATGTCTGCTGTTTGCTTGTTTTGTCATTGTAGTCACAACATTCGATGAAGGCCAACAAACCTGGTTCACAGTGCCTACTGATGAAGTCAGTTTGAAAGAGTTCGAAATGGGATTAAGTCAGTTTGAAAGAGTTGGAAACAGGATTAAGTCAGTTTGAAAGAGTTCGAAATGGGATTTAGTCAGTTTGAAAGAGTTCGAAATGGGATTTAGTCAGTTTGAAAGAGTTTGAAATGGGATTAAGTCAGTTTGAAAAAGTTCTAAACAGGGTTAAGTCAGTTTGAAAGAGTTGAAAGCAGGATTAACTCAACTTGAAAAAGTTCGACATGGGATTTTTTAGTCAGTTTGAAGGAGTTGAAAACGGAATTAAGCCATCTTGAAAAAGTTGGAAATGGTTAAGTCAATTTGAAAGAGTTCAAAACAGGATTAAGTCAACTTGGGTATGAATGGGGTAAAATCAGTTTGAAAGAGTTGAAATCAGGATTAAGTTAACACGAAAAAGTTCAAAGTGGGGATTAAGTCAATTTGAAGGAGTTGAAAACAGGATGAAGTCAGCTTGAAAAAGTTCAAAAATGGGTTAAGTCAGTTTGAAAGAGTTCAAAACGGGCCACCCTTTTGCTTGTGTGTTCACACTTGCAGGAAGGAGGCAGTGTTTTGTGAACAGCTCACCCAGATAAACACCAGTGTGACAGCTTAGTTGGGCTGTTAGAATTCAGGCTTTGAGAGAGAAAGAGAGAGAGAGAGTAAGAGAGAGCGAGAGAAAGATTCTGGACGGGTCCGTCATTGTAAACGAAGTGAGAAAAGAATTCCTGAAATATGGAATGTTCTGAAAGGAAGGAGTGTTTGTTCAGATGAAAGTCTAATGTCGACCAAGAGAAAATCATCCCTTCTCGCCCCAGCTTCCCACTCGTGTTTTCACAGAGTAATGCACCCACCGTAAATGTGTACATAACGTTTCTTCTTTTTGAATTAGTTGTGTTTAGAGCCATATGGCCCACAGCGTGTGGGTGTGTGTGTGCATTAATATTTCTGGTGTAATATTTATTTTGTACATGATTTTCCTTTCAATTCCTTTGTTTAGAGCCGTAACGCATGTGCAGTTGTGTGTGGGTGTGTCTGCGTGAGTGTGTGTGTGTGTGTGTGCAGATTTTTTTTTTTCCCCGTGTGTAGAGTTGATTTGATCAAGATTTTGCGCATGACAAATACCATAGATATTATTATTATTATCTACGATTGCCACTGGGACGTTCCCAGTGACTGGACTCGGCTGGGTGGCCCGGCAGGGAGGGTCCTATCGCTGGCTGGGTCAGGTCCTCCACGCTTCTCCACACAAGTGTACGTGATTTGCACACAGTCGTGAAACGCTGATGTGTGAGTTCGATCCCTGTAGAAAGGGATGAGGCAATCAAGTTATGTGAGATCATAGACAAAAGGGACAGACAGACAGACAGACAGAGAGAGAGGAGAGAGAGAGAGAGAGAGAGAGAGAGAGAGCAAGATCGCAAGCTAGCTTTTATGAGATGACAGAGAAAAGATTAAGATAGCAGGGCTGTTTGAAAATGAATATAATTATCATCTTGAGGTGTGGTGTGTTGGAACAGATGAGGGAGGAAGATAATGGGGGGGGGGGGGGGGGGGGGGGGGGGGGGGGGGGGCTTGATTTAATAGTTCAAAGAGAGAAGATTGAGACCACATTGCTGTTTTATATTGCGTAAATGAAGATTGAGACCACATGCTGTTTTATATTGCGTAAAATGAAGATTGAGACCACATGCTGTTTTATATTGCGTAAATGAAGATTGAGACCACATGCTGTTTTATATTGCGTAAATGAAGATTGAGACCACATGCTGTTTTATATTGCGTAAATGAAGATTGAGACCACATGCTGTTTTATATTGCGTAAATGAGATTGAGACCACATGCTGTTTTTATATTGCGTAAATGAAGATTGAGACCACATGCTGTTTTATATTGCGTAAATGATGCCTTGATTACGGAGAGGAAAGAGAGGAGGGGGGGGGGGAGGTGAGGTAGGGGGGAGGAGACCGCAGAGAGAAGATTGGAATGATAGGGCCCATTTTAAGACTGTGGAAATCAATCCTAATGGTTGGGTGAGAGGAGTGGCGGTTATTGTAGAGAAAGAGGGGGGTGAGGGAGTTGGAGAGAGAGAGAGAGAGGAGAGAGAGGAGAGAGAGAGAGAGAGAGAGAGAGAGAGAGAGTGAGTGAGATCTCAAAAGAAGATTGCAATATTGGATTAAATCGGTGAATGCAGGGAATTGTGCTTTAAGGTGGAGAATGAGAAGGAGGTGGAGGGGGTGGGTGGGGAAGGGAGTGGGGGGAGCAGGAAGGAAGGAGGGAGAGGTAAGGGTGGGTGGGTGGGAGAGGGGGGGGGGGGGGGAGAGAAAGAGAGTTCATTGAGTTAGTTGTTGTTGTGTGAACTGTAGTGTCGGAGAGGAGAGAGAAATAACGACTGTTGAAGAATGAAGAAATTGTGCAATGATGGGAGAGGTGGGGGTGGGACATCAGTTTTCAGTTTCATCAAGGGGGCGTCACTGCGTGCGGACTAGTACATATACGCTACAACCACATCCGCTAAGTTTTGAGACCACACTACGCATGATTTGAAGCTGATGGATAAATGAATTAACAACAAAGATGAGACAATTGAAGAAGAGGGTCTCGTGGCTACGACTGAGCGGATGTCTTACCTACACATTGGCCCAACGCGCTGGTCAGACCTTGAGTGCCTACCTACCATTTTTTTTTTTTTTTTTTAGTGGATGTACATGTGTGTGTATGATGTGTGGGCATGGGCCCATGTGTGTGCGTGGGCGTGTGTGTGTGTGTGCGTGCGCGCGCGCGCAGGCATGTGTGCGCGTTTGTTTGTGTGTGTGTGTGTGCGTGTGTGTGTGTGTGTGTGTGTGTATGCACGTGTGTGTGTGTGTGTGAGAGAGAGAGACGGAGAGAGAGAGAGAGAATGAGAGTGCTAGCTCTATTGTTCTGAGAGCAGACTGAGAGGTACAGGGTCATTGTCAAAAAACAACAACATTCATGCATTCTAGCAGGGTGGAGCAGTGAAGAAAGAGGGTAGGGCCTAGTAAGGGGTGAGCACAGCGTTGTGAGATCACACCTGACAGCTGAGGCAGCCCGGTAACCCCAGAGTGTAGAAAAACAAGCCGCTACCTGAGGACAGTACATGGAAGAAAAACAAGGGATGGGGATTGGGAGTGTGGGAGGGGGGTGGGGGGTGGAGTTAGGGGTGAGGGGAGGGGATAAGGAAGCATCAAGCTTTGAGATTGAAAGAGAGAGAGAAAGAGAGATAGAGAGAGATTTTTAATAAAAAGGTCAAAAAGGCGTTTTTTTTCTTCACAGTTTGCCCTCAGGTTAAAAGCAACGAAGTAGGTGATTACTCTGTTATGGTATTCACACACACACACACATACACACAATACACACGCTCATACACACGCACACACGCGTGCGCACGCACAACACACACACACACACACACACACACACACACGCACACACGCACACACACGCACGCATGCTCACACACACACGCACGCATGCTCACACACACACACACACACACACACACACACACACACACACACACACACACATACACACGCACACACACACACACACATACACACACACACACACATACACACACGCGCTCGCACACACACACACACACACACACACACACACACACACACACACACACACCTGTGTGTGTGTGTGTGTGTGTGTGTGTGTGTGTGTGTGTGTAAAAGCAAAATAAACATAAGAAGTGAAGGATGACATTACGATCCCCAAAGGAGATTTTTTCATTCATGGGACATGATAAGCTGTCAGTGTATGAGTTCAAGTTTTATATTTAAAAAAAAAATAATTAAAAAAAAAAATAGGTAGGGAAGAGTTGGGGGAGTATGGGGAAGGGGTGTGTGTGTGTGTGTGAATGGTTCAGATAGTAGTGGGAGGAGAGGGAGAAAGAAAGAGCAGAGGTCTAGTTGCAAAGCGAGACGACTGCAGGCGGAGATCTAAACAAATCTTAAACGAATGTTAGCGAACCGCCCAGAGAAACGTGGACAAACGAGTCACAAGACAGAACACAACGCCGTTGTGAGCGGAGAACCAAAAAAAAAAAAAAAAAAAGTCCCCTCATCAGTGGAATGCAGAAATGAAGAATCATACCATGATGTCAGCAGGGTAAGGTGAACGCTAGCACCACAGTGTCAGTCACAGCAACACAGCGCAGGTGAGAAGAGAAGGTTTGGGAGAAAGAGGTCTGGACAGGAAAGGACAGGAGAGTGGAGAGAAAGAGACAGAGATGGACATCGAGAGAGACAGACAGAATGAATGAATTTGTATTGGAGAGAGAGAGAGAGAGAGAATGAAGTTGTATTGGAGAGAGAGAGAGAGGGGGAATTAAGTTGTATTGGAGAGAGAGAGAGAGAGAGAGAGAGAGAGAGAGAGAAAAGAGAGAGAGAACGAAGTTGTATTGGAGAGAGAGAGTTTGACAGAATTAAGTTGTATTGGAGAGAGAGAGAGGGAGAGAAGCTGTATTGGAAAGAGAGAGAGAGAGAGAGAGATTGAAGTTGTATTGGAGAGAGAGAGAGAGAGGAGAGAGAGAGAGAGAGAGAGAGAGAGAGAATTAGGTGGTATTGAAGAGAGAGAGAAAGAGAGAGAGAGTTTGATAGAATTAAGTTGTATTGGAAAGAGATTCAGATTCAGATGCTTTAATCATATATAGGCCATTGCCCCTCATGATGGGGAGTAATTGAACAATCATTGGAAAGAGAGAGAGCGAGAGAGACAGAATTAAGTTGTATTGGCGAGAGAGAGAGAGAAGGGAAGGGAGGTAGGTAATGGGGTGGCAAATGGGAGACAGGGGGGTAGTAGGTGGGTATGGGTGAGACAGAGATGGCCATGGAGGGAGGGGAAGGGAGAGAGAAACTCTGAAAGCTGGGGGGGGGGGGGGGGGGGGGAGAGAGTGTGGTAGAAAGAGGGTGACAGAGAGAGAGGAAGAAAAAGAAGATTGTATGGGAAATGGGTGGGAGGAGAAAGGGGGCGGGTGGGAGGGAAAGGGGGCGGGGAGGGGGGGGGGGGGGGAGGAAGATGGTGGAAGGGTTAAAACATGGGGGTAGGGGTATGAGAAAACAAAGGAGAGGTGGGTGAGTGGGGGAAGAG
>CM031624.1:51917510-51919426 GCA_018398815.1 Conus ventricosus | reverse complement strand
AAAACAAGTTTAATTAATTTCAATTAAGCCGGAGGGGGGGGGGGGGGGGGGGGAGAGGGTTGGAGGGGGGGAGGGGTGGGGGGGGAGGGGTGGGGGGGGCAGGTATCAAGTCATCAACCCATGAGAACAAGTCACAAGGTATTCTCACTCTCTCACCCCTCCCCCCACCCCCCATCCCCACCCACACACCTCTTCCCCCCCAACCTCCATGCACTCATCACATCCCATTAACCACGAATCCCCCATCCACGTGACCACCACCCACCCCCCTAACACCCTCCACCACCCATACCCCTCAGTCTGCCCCCCCCCCCCCTCCCTTTCCCCCACCTCCTTCTCCCACACTCATAGCTTAATATCCCATGATTTAGCACTTTCCAATGCGCCTTGGCTGAAGGCTGTGTCAGGCTAATTGACATAGGCTAGAACACCAAGGCTACATCAAAATGTTGCTATGCTCTGCACAGTTATGCGGGGATTGTCTTCAGTTGTGACAAGCTCCTAGCATAACATTCTCAGTCTCCCAAATCCCCGAAGTCGGAGTGTGGCTGCCCATGTGGCGGGGGGGGGGGGGGGGGGTAATCAAAAACGGTCGCACACGTAATGTTCTCATCCCCAGCTGATGCATTTGTACCATAGTGTTCAAGTGCTTCGGCTGTTTGGATGATCCCTGAAGTCTTTTAGCCAGGGTACGACGACAACAACAACAACAACAACAACAACAAACAACAGCACTTTCCAGTCCTTTCCCTGCTCTGTGATGAAAACTCCTAGGTACCTGAGCTTCCTCAGCAGGTAAAAGTAAAACACAGTGATGCATGTCTGTCCGTTCCAACAAGCAAATAACCGTGGAAGAGGAGCAGGCATGCACATGATGTATACACATATCTGACTGGGACAGTTATCCAGAAGGACAAAAGACTGGTTTCCAATTTCTCTGACGATTAAAGTCCTTTCACCCTCCCCCCCCCTCCCCCCCCCCCAGGACATGCACAAAGAATATGATAGAATACACACCTGTATCTACTTTCACTGTGGCATAGTCCTCTCCCCTATTCATAATCCTACCTACACCACACATAAACACACCATACACACTGTATCTCTCTGTCATACATGCGCTAAGATGCTGGCACACATGCAAGCGCATGCACAGGCACACGCATGCTCGCACATGTCACGCGCGCGCGCGCGCACACATACACACACACACGCACACACACACACACACACACACACACACACACACACACACACACACACACGAGGCATGCATGCACGTGCATGCGTGTGCCATACATGAACACCTGCAAACACACCTTCAAACATGTGCATACACAAACAGGTACGCGAATAAACAAAAGAGGAAGCAGTATGCACCTTCATTTCTATTGACTAAAAAAAGACATGCACATGTCTGTAATTATAACCATGCGTGAACACTCATGCACAGTTTACGTATTTTATCTTTTTGTACAGCTATGCACATAGATATCTTTTTGTACAGATATACACATAGATACCTTTTTGTACATAGATACCTTTTTGTACAGATATACACATAGATACCTTTTTGTACAGATATACACATAGATACCTATTTGTACAGGTATAAATCACTACTTTTGAAGGTGTATGAGTGACTTAGCTTTCTGTTACCTCAAAGAATTAAAACAATCTATGAACTGTGAGAACGTTGACTTTACACACACACACACACACACACACACACACACACACACAGACACACACACACACACACACACACACACACACACACATACACATACATACACACACACACACACACACACACACACACACTTTCTTACACACACAGGCACATTTACCTATCTCTGTTTATCTATCTGTCTATCTATCTATGTATCAATCTATCTGTGTACCTATCTACCCAC
>CM031624.1:51905010-51910010 GCA_018398815.1 Conus ventricosus | reverse complement strand
CATTCCTCTCTCTCCTCTTCTCTCTCTCTCTCGTATTTCTTGTTTCTGTCTGTCTTGTTTATTCCCTGTCTGTCTGTCTGTCTGTTCTCTTTCCTGTCTCTGTCTGTCTGTCTGCCCTCTCCTCTCTCTCTCTCTCTCTTCCTGTCTCTGTCTCCCTTTCTTCTGTCTCTCTGTCTTTTCTTCCCCCCCGGTCTGTTTCGGTGGCTGAACTGATCGCTGAACGAGCGGAGTTCTGTCACACCACCTCACCACCCTTCCTGAGCTCCCCCCCCCCTCTTTCCCAATCTACTACCCTCCCCCCCCCCCCCCCCCCCCCCATGCTCACCCCCTTTACCTGTTCCTATCCAACAGCTGTAATGAGTGCGTCTCTCTCAGTTAATGGCATACGTTTTCAACTGACACATAAGGGGTTATCCATTTTGAAAAAAACTGTGCTGTTGTTGGAAATGACAGGTAAAAGGTTTTCCCCAAATTCATCAGAAATATGCTGTGCATGTGAGACAACTATAACACGACCCATCTCAGGTTGATCAGCCTAGGGGCCTCCTCATGAACAGTGTGGCTGAAATAGATTAGGGGCTCCTGAACAATGTTGCTGAATAGGTTAGGGGAGGAGACTCCTGAAAAAATGTTGCTGAAGTAGATTGGGGGAGGGGAGGGGGCTCCTGAACAATGTTGCTAAAATAGATTGGAGGAGGGGGGCGGGGCTCCTGAACAATGTTGCTAAAGTAGATTGGGGAGGGGGGGGACTCCCGAACAATGTTGCTGAATAGATTGGGGGAGGGGGGGGGGGGGGGCTCCTGACAATGTTGCTGTAAATAGATGGGGGGAGGAAAACTCCTGAACAATGTTGCTGAATAGATGGGGGGAGGGGGCTCCTGAACAATGTTGTGAAATAGATTGGGGGGAGGGGGTCCTGAACAATGTTGCTGAAATAGATGGGGGGGGGGGGGGGGGCTCCTGAACAAGACTCCTGAACAATGTTGCTGAAATAGATGGGGGGGGGGGGGGGGGGGGGGGGGGCTCCTGAACAATGTTGCTGAAATGATTGGGGGGGGGGGGGCCACCTGAACAATGTTGCTGAAATAGATGGGTGGGGGGGAGGGGGCTCTGAACAATGTTGCTGAAATAGATGGGGGGGGGGGGGGGGGGGGGGGAAAGACCTAAACAATGTTGCTGAAATAGATGGGGGGGGGGGGGGGCTCCGAACAATGTTGCTGAAATAGAGGGGGGGGGGGGGGGGTCTCCTGAACAATGTTGCTGAAATAGATTGGGGGAGGGGAGGGGGGGCTCTGAACAATGTTGCTGAAATAGATGGGGGGGGGGGGGGGGGGAGGCTCCTAAAACAATGTTGCTGAAATAGATTGGGGGAGGGGGAGGGGGGAGGAGACTCCTGAGCAAGGGTGCTGAAATGTTTGGGGGACTCCTGAGCAATGTTGCTAAAATAGATTGGGGGCTCCTGAAACAGTGTTGCGGGAAATTTGATTGGAGGCTCCTGAACAATGTTGCTGAAATAGATTGGGGGAGGAGACTCCTGAACAATAATGGAAATAGTTTGGGGGGCTCCTGAACATTGTTGCTGAAATAGATTGGGGGCTCCTGAGCAATGTTGCTGAAATGTTGGAGGCTCTGAAAAATTTGTTGCTGAAAAAGATTGGGGGGATTCCTAAAACAATGTTGCTGAAATAGATTGGGGGCTCCTGAACAATGTTGCTGAAATAGATTGGAGGATTCCTGACAATGTTGCTGAATTAGATTGGGGGATTCCTGAACAATGTTGCTGAAATAGATTCAGGGCTCCTGAACAATGTTGCTGAAATAGATTGGGGGCTCCTGAACAGTGTTGCTGAATAGTTTGGGGGATTCCTGAACAATGTTGCTGAAATAGATTGGGGAAGGAGACTCCTGAACAATGTTGCTGAAATAGATTGGGGCCTCCTGAACAATGTTGCTGAAACAGATTTGGGGGGTCCTGAACAATGTTGCTGAAATTGATTGGGGCTCTTGAACGGTGTTCCTGAAATAGATTGGGGGGCTCCTTAACAATGTTGCTGAAATAGATTGGGGGCTCCTGAACAATGTTGCTGAAATAGATAGGGGGGGGGGACTCCTGAAAAATGTGGCTGAAATAGATTGGGGGGGCTCCTGAACAATGTTGCAGAAATAGAGGGGGAGGGGAGGACTCCTGAACAATGTGGTGAAATAGATTGGGGGGAGGGGGGGCTCCTCAACAATGTTGCTGAAATAGATTGGGGGGGGGGGGGAGGACTCGAACAATGTGGCTGAAATAAATTGGGGGGGGGGGGGAGGGGGGCTCCTGAACAATGTTGCTGAAATAGATGGGGGAGGGGGGGGGGGGGGAGGACTCCTGAACAATGTGGCTGAAATAGTTTGGGGGGGGGGAGGGGGGGGGGGCCCCTGAACAATGTTGGCAGAAATAGATTGGGGGGGGGGGGGGGGGGGAACTCCTGAACAATGTGGGCTGAAATCCTGAACAATGTTGCAAAAATGGTTTGGGGGGGGGGGGGGAACTCCTGAACTTTGGGTGCTGAAATAGATTGGGGGGGGGGGGGGGGGGGGGGGGTCTCCTCCTGAACAAAGTGGTTTGAAACAGGTAGGGGGTGGGGTGGGGTGGGGGTAGGGGCTTGACAAAGGGAGACAACTGCTGCTGCAGCACTTCCGTTAGAATTGAGGAATCCTCCAGTTCAGAAAACCACACCATGCGTCACACCCTACTCCTTTCCTGCCCACACCTCGGGCCGACCTTGGTGATTGTCTTAGAGGGCATGTCACAGTGAGCATCGTCCAGGGAAATCAGACTCAGCTCCCAGCTGCTCCAAGCTAGCGGAGAAGAACTCTGTTAAGTATTGCCGCTGCTTGAAGTGCCGCTGGTAGTAGGGGCTGCGCTGTTCTTCCCCGGACCACCGGGGTCGGGGGAGCTGCCTGGGAACTGGCATTTGTCCCTTCCACCGCTTGGTTTTAGTGAGACTTAACTTTGCAGACTTATATATTACCCATTTATACTTATGTATATTCTTTTTTTTTTTAATAATAAATCGGGGGGCTTTTTGGTTTGGTTTGCAACATTCGGGGCTTGCGACAAACCTTGGTGGTTGGGTCCCCCTTCTTTTTCCCTTCCTTTGTTTGTGTGTGTTTGGTGTTTGGTGGGTGTGTGTGTGTGTGTGTGTGTTTGGTTTTGTGTGTTTTTTTTAAAAGGGTTTAAAAAAACCCACAAAACAGCAAAAATAATTTTTTTGTTGGTGATGGGTTTTTGGGAAGATGTTTCGTTATCACACACAGAACTGGGTTTTTGTTCATTCGAAGGATGTTTGGGGAAATGGAGCAGAACTAATTTAACTCTGAGGGAAAATCCCCCTGCCGAAGGCCGGGTGGAGTTGAGTGAAGATTTAAATAGGAAAATAAAATTTAAAAATCTTGGGATAATCAAAATTCCACAGTCAGGTTTTCTTATTTTGAGGTTGTACACCGGGTACCCTTTGTTTGTTCTTTTTTCCCAATGCAAAAACTAGTGAATATTTCATCATGAAAAAAACAAGTATTAAAATTGAATTGAAACAACACAAAAGCAAGGTTGAAATTAACAAGGGGAAGGAAAAGGGTTTGCAAGGAAATGGAACCCTTTTTCTTTTGGTGGGTTTAAATTTTTCTTTTTTTTTTTTGCTTTTTTTGTTTTGTGTTGTTGTTGTTTGTTTTTTAAAAAGGGAAGGGTTTGACAAGTGGGGGTTGGTTTTTTTTTTAAAGGTTGGTGGTATAAGCCATGTGTCAAAGGAAAGTTTGTTCTGAACACCGCGACTCGGTAAAATGCAATTTTTATTTATTAAAATGGGCACGGGGCACACACACCACGACACACGCACACCCCACCCCAAACACACCAAACACAACTCAACACAACACCCCTCTTTTCTCTTTCTCTGTTTAAAAAATATGTGTGTGGGGGTGGGGTGTTGTTGTTGTTGTCGCGCCCATATAAATCCTTTAAGTTTCTAAATTTGTTCATATCCCCCCACCCCCCCCTTTTCCCTCCCCCCCGCCCCCCCCCCCCCCCCCCCCCCCCCCCCCCCCCCCCCCCCCCCCCCCCCCCCCCTCCCCCCCCCCCCCCACCCCCCCCCCCCCCCCCCCCCCCCCCCCCCCCACCCCCCCCAACCCCCCCCACGCCCCCCAAACCCCCCCCCCAAAACCCCAAAACCCCCCCCCCCAAAGGGGCCCCCCCCCCGCCGACCCCACCCCCCCCCCCCCCCCCCCCCAAACAAACAAAAATAAGTTTCAAATTTTTTTCCCAAACCCAACTCAAAAACCCCCCTTACACACCCACCCGATATTTTTTTCTCCAAAAAATTATAAGGAACCCCAATTCTTCCCGCTCCAAACCCCCCCACCAACCCCCCAAACCCCCCTTATATTTCAACCCAAACCCCGGCCCGGCCCCCCTGGCCTTCTCCCCCCCCCCCACGGTCCCACCCAATTTCCCCCCCCAACCCGGGCCCGGGGGTCAACCAAATCCGCCGGCCCACAAAAGCGGCCCAAAATTTTCCCCCCTTTTTTAAAAACCCCCGGACAAACCACGGGGCAACAACGACTGCCCCCTTTCCCCCCCCCCTGCCAAAACCGGGTTTTAATTTTTTTGTTCTTTTTTTTCCCCCGGAAAAACCCATTTTTTTTTTTTTCTGGAAAAATTCTCTCAAAATTTTCTTCCCGCCACCCTTAAAAACCACCCCCCCTCCCCCCGAAGGGGGTTTTTTTTTTTTTTTTTTTTTTTTTTTTTTTCCAATTCACCCTTCACTTTTTTTCCCCCCCCCCCCGGCAAATTTTTTTTTTTTTTCCCCCTTTTAAACCCCCCCCAAAAAAAAACCCGTTTCCCCTTTTGTTTTCTTCCTCTCTTTTACCCCCTTTCTTTTTTATTTTGGGGGCCGCAAAAAAAAAATTTTGGGGCCCCCTTTCACCTTTCGCCTTGGCAAAACAAACCCCGGACCCTCTTA
>CM031624.1:51832510-51892510 GCA_018398815.1 Conus ventricosus | reverse complement strand
TACATAGCACCTGTCCTTCGTTAGAGATCAAGCTGTAAGCAATTTACAGACCACATTTTCCTTTACTCCTTTACACCACAGGTTGCCTACCTGTGTAGAGCTGACTGAAGAGCTGTCTGCTGGGGCTGATCATTCATTTCCCCTATCATTCAGTTGAATGTCAGTTTTCCATACACTCATTCCCTTGATTTTTCATAGAGGTTGCGTGCTATATGTGTCAACTACCTTGGGGCCACACTGGCCTTACACAGAAGTTACTGACTGGATTTTACATGTGCCCATGGTGTTACTTATGCATTCAACCACAAAACCTTCGTGTATCTTCTCATTTTAATGGACAGATGATCATATTTGAGTAGGAATGTGTGAAATTTGATTCAAACGTGGAATACGGTGCCCTCTTTCATGGATGGTACTCTGTTCCTCAGAACAAGACCTACATGCTTGTGAAGCAGGATCAGTTGTGTAGCAATGATCTGTCTTTGTCCCAGATATGAATTTGACCGTTCCTGCATTCATATGTGGGGTTCACCAATAAGTATTTGTATCAGAACAGTAGAATGCCCGTCACTGCGAAATGTCTGTGCTGAGGTCATGCACCAAGAAACCGTCTGCAGAGATGGTCAGCGTGTATTCCTGAGCATCAACATCGTTCTTTTGGAGCCACATCATCTTCCTCCAACCTGAGCGTATTTTGTTGATATCGGTCTTAAAAGAATGATACTAAACATAATGTAAATCATACTGGGGAATTGGGAGATTTTTTTTTTTTTTTTTTTTTGGGGGGGGGGGGGGGGGTTAAATGGTTGTGTTCTCATAGTAATGGGCTCTGCTTTCACAATGTTACTGATTATAAGATGTTTTAAAACATTTGTGTTCATAGTGTGACAGATTTTAATTGCTGAAATGCTCATGATGCTAGCTTTTGCTGCAGCACTGAATGCCTTAGATGAAGATCAGTGAAATATGTTTATGGCTGTGACCTCTTGGCACAGGTAGATTTGTATTGATGTACTGTTTTTCTTTATGTCAAAATGAGTTAGATGCTGTTTTGTCATTCAGAAACAGTGCCTAGAGACTGTGTGAAATGTGTGGTGAGTTGATACCGACCTTGGACTCATGCAGACCTACTGAGTTCAGCGGTTTGGTGTTGTCCCCTGCTTACATGCTTCGAGGCTTTAGATCGATCAACAGCCACAGGGGACGAATGTCCATTTTAGAACTCAACTGACATGCTGTTCCCTGCAGCCGGTTTATCCATGTAAGGGGAAACAACTAGGATTGCCTCTCTTTGATCGCTTGAACATGAACTGAATTTGTTGGTGGTGGTGTTTTTTTTTTTTTTAATAACTTTTTTGTTTGCGTGTGATCTCATGACAGGACGAAAAAACGTGAAGCACACGACAGTCTGGCTCACAAACCAGTCATCCGTTTGACTGAGAAACCCACGTAAGTTGATCTTGTTACTTTGTTTTCAATACAACAGATTTGTTTTAAAGTAGAAACTCACAAATGTACACGAGCAGTGTTTGCCCCTTCCCCACAATTTTGAAAGCAATAACAGCAACAACAACTGCTGCAGTGAGTCTCGCTGGGTATTGAAGCTATCTTCAATTTTTTTTGTTTGTAATTTCATTCCAGCTGACAACTCTGCTTCAGAGCCTGTTACAGTGTCTCTCTAGCTGTGAATTCTGTTTTAGAGTCCTGTAATGCCTCATTGGTTAGTATCTGTTTCACAGTCTTTTAATGGGGGCCGGAATAGCTCAGTGGTAGAGTGCCGGACTCGTAATCTTGGGGTTGCGGGTTCAAATCTCCGCCGGGCCGTTTCGGTACAGGGGGATTTTTCTCTCGGAGTTAACATTGGTTCTGACTCCATTTCCTATACAGTCCTTCGAATGAGACTATAAATCGAGGTTCCGTGTGTGAACGCATGCATAACATTTTGCACACACGTGAAATCCATCACCAACTTTCGAAAGAGAAGGCCAGTTTGGCCGTTGGTATGGATGACACGTTACACATAGCATGCACCTTCTCCCAAAGTTGGAGTATGGCTGCCTTAATGGCGGGATAAAAAAACGGTCATACACACAAAACTCCACTCCGTGTACAGGGGGTGTCCGCAAGAGTATCAGCCTGCGTACGCAGAAGAAGAAGCGTATTTTATCTCAAATCTCACTGGCTGTTAACTCTCAATCTCAGGGTCAGTTATAATGCCTCACTGGCTATTAACGCTGTCTCCGATGTGTTATAATGTTTCACTGACTGTTAGTTCTCTTCAGAAGTCTGTTACAATGTTGCTGTGGCCAGAAGGGAACGTGGATGGTATACTTCACTGCACACCTGGTGATTGATATGGGAAAAAAACCCAGTGAAGTACTGTGTCTCCAGATCCGCATCCTGGAGTTGTTTTTTAAAGTCGATCCGTTCTGTGGCAATCAAGGGCTTTTTTTGTTGTTGTTGCTGTTTATTTACCACACCCCCGCAGCAGTATGACCTCAACGCTGCCCGTTCTGGGTCTCTGTGCACACCCACATCTAGGTCTGCCTTGCCACAGCCCCAGCACCGGCAGTCCACAAGGAGCAATCAACATCAGATCGTGAGGAGGCAACCCACCGACAGAGATACTGCACTGGTGCCAAGGTTTATGCAGGCCGTGGGGGTGGGGGTGGAGGTGGAGGAGAGAAAGTCCGGAGAAGGAATTCCCTTGTATCAGACACACTGACAAAGCTTAGCCCAAGACTGTTTGCAGGCTACTGATTCTTGTCTTCCATGTCCATCAGTCAGTTCTCGCATGCTGTGTGTGCGACAGGCCCGTGATCGTGTACAACTCGTTGGGTCAGTGGCGGTCGCAGCTGGTGACGGTGTGGACGTCCCAAGCCGATGTGGAAGTGCGGGACCCCGAGGGCAACGTGGTCCACAGTCAGACCGAGCTGCTGTGGGACTCCAAGGTCAACACTCAGCCTGACACCAAAAAGTACAAGGTAGGAAACGCATGAAGACTGTGTGTGCTTTGGTAGATTTTTAGGTAGGTGTGTGTGTGTGTCTGTGTCTGTGTGTGTGTGTGTGTGTGTGTGTGTGTGTGTGTGTGTGTGTGTGTGTGTGCGCGTGCATGGATTCTGGTGAAAAAATATTCTGTTTTGTTTTGGTTTAAACTTCATCAACAGTGTTATAATTGAATATATGGATACTTTAGTTTTTATGGTACAAATGAAAGGAGGAGGAAGGGTGTGTTTTGAGTATTTTTTATTAGAAGTCAGGTATTAGAGAGAGAGGAAAAGAGAGAGGGAGCGGGAGGAGGGGACAGTGTGTGTGTGCGTGCGTCTGTGTGAGTCTGTGTGTGAGAGTGTGTGCATGCGCGTATGCACGTGCGTGTGTGCATGCATGCGTGTGTGTGTGGGGGGGAGGGGGGGGAGGGGGCATGTGTGTGTGTGCGCACGCATGTGTGTGAAACAGCACATCGTTAACTTCCAGCCTTTTTCATAAGATTTGAAAGTTACGATTTATCATGCATGAAGATTTTTTTTGCCTGTTTGCAATTTGTGAGATGCTATTACCAGGGTTCGTACGCCCCTTGAAGACCCTTGAAAACCCTTTAAAATACAACTGGGTCAAAAAGGCCCTTGAAAACCCTTGAATACTGCAGATATCCCTACCATCCCTTGAAATCCCCTTAAAAATCGTTTTCGGACCAAAACTGACATTTGAAGATGAATCGGAGAACAAACGCGAACAAGACTTCGGACATCGATTTTCGCCTCTCGAATCGTTTTGTGTGTCTGCTTTTCAAGCAAAGGGAAGCAATTCAATAGTTGGTTATTGTTTGCGCATGCGCAGTTCGACTTCCGACAAAGTGCGCCATGCTCCCTAATCTTCGGTGAATGCCAACACTGTTGCGTCTGCCATCATGCCTAAGGGAAATTGCGCATTTGATCCGTTGTGGTTACAGAAGGAAGAATATCGAAGCTGGATCACTGAATGCAGAGACAACAAACATGCGTTTTTCCGTAGAGTGTGCAAAAAGACTGTTGATGTTCGGGCAGTGGGCGAATCGCGGTTGCAAGTCATGGAAAGAGGAAAAATATGTGGAATTGGAAAACGCGAGTAGGCTGGTAGTTAGTCTTACGGACTTCGTTCGGCAATCATCAAATTCATCAACATCAGGTCAGACCCTTTCCTCAGTAAGAATCGTCAGCCAATCCACAATAACAGCAAGTGGGATAGATGTGTTAAAAGATAAAAGCTGAAGTGTTGTGGACGATTCATGCCATCAACAATCATCACAGTTTTCGATCTGCTGAAGACGACACGAAACTGTTTGCAGCAATGTTTCCATATTACTCGATTGCGACGAACTATTGGTGTGGGGAAACCAAAATTAGATATCTTGCAACTTTTGGCATTGCTCCTTTTTTCTGTTAGAACTGAAAAAGAGTGAAATCATATACTGAATCTTCAAATCAATCGTCACGTCGTCTCCATAGACACTAAGTGACTCGTGTGTGTGCATTTGTAATTTAAAAAAAAAAAATCCTACTTTCTTGTTTAAAAGACAGCATTCATACCACACCCCTAACCCCCCCCTAACTTACCTACCAGCTAGCCTGCACACACACACACACACACACACACACACACACACACACACACACACACACACAACACACACACACAAGAGACACACACACACACATAGAGAGAGAGAGAGACAGACAGACACACACACACACACACACACACACACACACACACACACACACACACACGAGAGACACACACACACACACACATAGAGAGAGAGAGAGAGACAGACAGACACACACACACACACACACACACACACACACACACACACACACACACACACAGAAAGGCACACACACACACACACACACACACACACACACACACACACACACACACACACACACACACAGAAAGAGAGAGACAAACACATACACACACACACATACACACACACAGAAACACACACAGACACACACAGAAAGAGAGAGAGAGAGACGCACGCACACACACACACACAGAGACACAGAGAGATACACACACACAGACACACACACACACACAGACACACACACAGAGACACACACACACACACGCACGCACACACACACCAAACTAAAAAAACAGTTCAGTGTGGAGCTGCAGGAAGGCTACCCACGTTCACCTTTTCAAGAGGGGTTATCCCGCTCCCTATCCTGCCCCAGAACAAGCATTAGGCTAGTCCAGGCCGCCAACCATTCACACACACTTCCACACGACAACACATACAGTGGCTGTATTTTAAAAGTAAAGTTTGCAGAGCTCTCTCCTGAAATGTGCCAGAGAGGGGGCCTCGGCTGCAGCTGCTGGAAGAGAATTAATGAATATGTCGTGCTTTTTGATGAATCATTGAATAAGGACTTGAAACAGGAGCAGCTGGACATCCCATGTCAGATACTGGTCCAGAAAGCAGATTGAAAGTTTTCTTTTTCTGATTTCTCAGTTTCTGTATAAAGACTTAATTTTTTTATTTTTTGTATATGATATTGAGCATGGAAAAGACTACAGAAGTGTAATCACCTTATCATCATGGCTGGATTACATGTGTAAGGTAATTATTCACTCTTTTTTTTCAATAGTACGGCTGAATTTGCCCTTAAAAATTAAAATATCCCCTTTAGAAACCCTTGAAAAACCCTTGAATTTTTTTCCTGTGAGGAAGTGGGAACCCTGTATTACCAAGACACTCTGGAACTTCAATCAAAGACCGCTTCATATGATTCCATTCATCCAGAATTCTGTGACCCATCATTTCTATGTTACTATAATGTTGTTTTCCACATCCATACAACAATCCTTCCCCACGTTTGACAAGTGATCAACCTGCCCATAGTTCATAACTTTTTCTTTCATGTTGTTGATAAAGATTGCCAACGCCATTTTCTTAAAAATCCAGTTGTTCACTTATTGAAAACTCCAATGTTAACCAACTAACAGACTTTTTGGCCATTTTTGATTTCTTGTTGCATGAGGTCTTTTGAGACTGACAAAAGCTATTTTTGTTTTTTCTTCTTTTTTCTTTTTTTTTTTTTTTCTTTGGGGGGGGGGGGGGGTTCTTTTGCTGTATACAGTAACATATTTGACCCACGTGAGGGAAGCCCTTAAAGTAGTTAAAGACTTTTGGCACTCTGCAAACGTTGCGTCTGTGAGTGTCTTTTTCATGTGATCCACCAGTTGATGTTCACCGACTTGGAACTGATTTCCAAGTGTTATATGTAGGATGGATTCTCCATGTCTGTTCCATGATTTCTTCACCGTCTATCTCTGTGTGTATGGGCGTGTGGGCTGCTTTGTTTGCATACATGTTGTGTGTATGGGCGTGTGGGCTGCTTTGTTTGCATACATGTTGTGTGTATGGGCGTGTGGGCTGCTTTGTTTGCATACATGTTGTGTGTATGGGCGTGTGGGCTGCTTTGTTTGCATACATGTTGTGTGTATGGGCGTGTGGGCTGCTTTGTTTGCATACATGTTTGTTTATGCCAGTCGGTCAACTTCTCTGTGAAAGACCTCATGTCGCTGCAAAGACCTGTTTTTCATGACCGTTTTCAGTGTCATTTTAGAATAGTTCCATTGTGGTGTTCAATAATATGTGAGTTTCCATAGCGCAAATAAGAAGCGCTCCCATCCATCCTGTCTGTGGCATGACCTGCAGGTGTCCTTTGTGGCGGAGGTGGCTGCCCTGGGACTGGCCACCTACACGCTGAGGGCGGTGGACAAGGGGCACAACTCTCACAACCACTTTGCCTCCACCACCTTCCTGCATGCCCATGGGGCCCAGTCTCAGTGAGTCATCAGCCCTGGGGGGGGGGGGGGGGGGGGGGGGAGGGGAGGTGGAGAAGGAGAGGGGAGGAAGATAGTAGGGAAGTGGTGATTAAAAAAAAAAAAAAAATTCCTGTCGAGTGGGCTGGGATTGAAGGAGATGGTGGAAAAAAGGGAGATGAATGTGGGTTAAAGTGAGAGAAGGATGGGAAGATTCACTTTCTGTAGGCTTAGGGAAAGAGAGGGGTTTAGAGAGAGAGAGAGAGAGAGAGAGTGTGTGAGTGAATTTATGTGTTTGTGTGTGTGTGCGCACATGAGCGTGCGTGTATATGTGTATGTATGACCATGTCTTCCATCATATCCATTCATCACAAGAAAATCTCCTTCAGTTTTTTTTTTTTTCTTTTTTTTTTAATAACAGTCTTGTAGTACACACACTGTACTGTGTTGACAGCGGGTCGTTTTCCGTGCGGTCGGAGACCTCCACGGAGAATTTCTCCATCAAGAACTCTGTGTTGGAAGCCACGTTCTCAGCTGAGACAGGAATGCTGAAGGTGAGTGGGAAAAAAACAGGAGAAAAAAGGGTTGGTTTGTTCGTTTGGTTGGTTTTTTTTTTTTTTTTACTTAAATAGACAGGCAGTCCAGGAGTAGGGGAATAAAACGACTCTTTAAACTGTCAGTTATGCCTTTGCATTCCAGAGTCAGGGTCTGTACCCTTCTTGAAACTCGAGTGAAAATGCTTGAAACCTGAGGAGCCTCTTCAAGGGCTTGAATCCCCATGAAATCCAAGAACTGGTGGAGGAGGAAATCTCCTCGAAAATGTTTCAAAACTGAGCAGTTACTAACACAAAGATTCTGTGACAAAATAAGAAACTGAAAATTAGAAACTGTTCCTCGATCCAAGATAACATCGTCTGACATGGTTGAAACTTGCTTTGTTGGGATGCTGTTGTTTTATTGTTTGTGTGAATGTGCTTTTTGATTTATTTTTTTTCCCCTTGTTAACAGGGCTAAGAAGAACAGTCTGCAATTCTGCTTTTCGATTGATTTTTCTATTTCATGGGACTAAGAAGGAGAATCTGAAATTCTTGTGTCCCCCCCCCCCCCCTTCCCCCCCCCCTCCACCTCCCACCAACCCACCCCTTCCCCTTCCCTCACCGTAATGAACTGCCAAATCATCCAGGTTCCTGTGTGTTTCAGTCGGTGAAGACCCTGGCGACGGGTCATGTGACGCTCACCGACCTTCAGTTTGTGCTGTACGGGACCACCCGCACGAAGGACAAGTCGGGCGCCTACCTGTTCCTGCCGGATGGGAAAGGAGAGGTGAGAACGGTGGATAGAAATGTGTGTTAGGCTAATCTTCACTATGTGTGTGCGCATGAGTGCGTGCGGGTGTCTGTGTGTGTGTTTGTTTGTTTGTTTTTTTTAGTATGGGAATTATGTTTTGTGTTGTCTGGCACCTTGTTGTGTGCCTTCTTGCACAAGACATTTTCTGCATGGAGCGCTCTGTCTTTCATGGTTCCCACTTTTCAATGAATTAACAGATTTGGGTTAAGCGTAAGAATGAGAAACTGTGAAAAGAAAGAAAGAAAAAATCCAGAAACAAACACCAACAAGAAAAGCTCAAAGAGTGTATCGATGAGAAGGTGCATTGGGGGTGTAGTGGAAAGACAAAAAAACGTGGCATGGGGGGGGTCTGTGTCTAAAGATGGGGACTGGTGTTGTGTCAGGTGGTGGTCAACAACACTCCGCAGATCCGCATCACCCGGGGCCCCATGGTGTCGGAGGTCGAGGTCTTCACGCCGTACGTGCAGCACATGGTCAGGCTGATCAACACGCCGGGTATGTCAGCCATTGTGTCTGCATGTGTGTGTGTGTGTGTGTGGAGGATATGTTGTGTTTTTGGGCGCTTTTGTGCTTACATGTGCTGTGTGGTGAAGAGAGTTTATCAAGCAAATCATACACACACGCATGCGCGCATGCACACACACACACACACACACACACACACACACACACACACACACACATTTCTGTGTATCTTGTGGTCTGACTGTAGTCCTGGCATAACCTTTTGACAACATGTCTCTAGACTTCCTCAATGGAGTCAGTTCTGTATATACATTAAAACAAAGCAAACAAAGAAGTCTCTAGACTTCCTCAATGGAGTCAGTTCTGTATATACATTAAAACAAAGCAAACAAAGAAGTCTCTAGACTTCCTCAATGGAGTCAGTTCTGTATATACATTAAAACAAAGCAAACAAAGAAGTCTCTAGACTTCCTCAATGGAGTCAGTTCTGTATATACATTAAAACAAAGCAAACAAAGAAGTCTCTAGACTTCCTCAATGGAGTCAGTTCTGTATATACATTAAAACAAAGCAAACAAAGAAGTCTCTAGACTTCCTCAATGGAGTCAGTTCTGTATATACATTAAAACAAAGCAAACAAAGAAGTCTCTAGACTTCCTCAATGGAGTCAGTTCTGTATATACATTAAAACAAAGCAAACAAAGAAGTCTCTAGACTTCCTCATGGAGTCAGTTCTGTATATACATTAAAACAAAGCAAACAAAGAAGTCTCTAGACTTCCTCAATGGAGTCAGTTCTGTATATACATTAAAACAAAGCAAACAAAGAAGTCTCTAGACTTCCTCAATGGAGTCAGTTCTGTATATACATTAAAACAAGCAAACAAAGAAGAGAATAACAAGAGCATTGGTGACAGTTGCAGACTCACATAAATCTGAAATTCTACACAGCATAGCATTTTCAACTCGGTGATGACCTGCTTAAGCATTATAAACGTCAGCTCTGACATGTCAAAGTTATAGCTTTTGCAGCGTGCAGATTTTTTTTTTAATGAATGCTCAAGAATTTATTGAAAATTACACAGGCCACTAGGTTTACCATTTGAAGTTGCTTTTCCCCCAAACAAAAGGCTATTTTCATATTAAATGGGAATGGAACTTTCTTATCCATGAAGGATCTAACATTGGACATGTTTGTAACTCATAAGAGATGTTACTTTGTTATGAAAATCATCTGATTCTTCCATTGAAGATGTTTATATAAAGGACCATTATTTTGTTGGAAAAATCATGTCTGACTTAGTACATATCTGTGTATAGCTGTCTGACTTTGTCATTGTCTGTGTACAGCTGTCTGACTTTGTACATGATGTCTGTGTACAGCTGTCTGACATTGTCATTATGTCTGTGTACAGCTGTCTGACTTTGTACATGATATCTGTGTACAGCTGTCTGACTTTGTACATGATATCTGTGTACAGCTGTCTGACTTTGTACATGATGTCTGTGTACAGCTGTCTGACTTTGTCATTATGTCTGTGTACAGCTGTCTGACTTTGTACATGATATCTGTGTACAGCTGTCTGACTTTGTCATTATGTCTGTGTACAGCTGTCTGACTTTGTCATTATGTCTGTGTACAGCTGTCTGACTTTGTACATGGGTATCTGTGTACAGCTGTCTGATTTTGTACATGATATCTGTGTACAGCTGTCTGACTTTGTACATGATGTCTGTGTACAGCTGTCTGACTTTGTCATTATGTCCGTGTACAGCTGTCTGACTTTGTACTTGATATCTGTGTACAGCTGTCTGACTTTGTCATTATGTCTGTGTACAGCTGTCTGATTTTGTACATGATATCTGTGTACAGCTGTCTGACTTTGTCATTATGTCTGTGTACAGCTGTCTGACTTTGTACATGATGTCTGTGTACAGCTGTCTGACTTTGTCATTATGTCTGTGTATAGCTGTCTGACTTTGTCATTATGTCTGTGTATAGCTGTCTGACTTTGTCATTATGTCTGTGTACAGCTGTCTGATTTTGTACATGATATCTGTGTACAGCTGTCTGACTTTGTCATTATGTCTGTGTACAGATTTTGTACATGATATCTGTGTACAGCTGTCTGACTTTATACATGATGTCTGTGTACAGCTGTCTGCTTTGTCATTATGTCTGTGTACAGCTGTCTGACTTTGTACTTGATATCTGTGTACAGCTGTCTGACTTTGTACATTATATCTGTGTACAGTTGTCTGATTTTGTGCACAGCCGTCTGTGATAGCTGTGAGACTTTGTGCATTATTGTCAATGATGGCTGTTTGACTGTGCAGTGTTGTGTACAGTCACCTGACTCGGTGCACAGTAGTCTGACTTTGTGCTGTACAGTCAACATGTAACAGTGGAACTTTCTGTATAGATGTTTGACTGTGTGCATAGTTGTTTGACATTGAACACTAACTACTGTCTATGTAAACCTATCTGACAGTGTGGGGACTGTACGCACAACTTTCTGATTTTGTCCAAAGCTATGTCTCTTCGGATATGTCTGGCAAACTTTGTGTTTTCTTTGTCATCGTGTTGAACTGGTGGACGTGGTGTTGCAGGGGTGGACGGGCTGTCTCTGGACATGCATAACATCGTGGACATCCGCAGCCTGAAGAACGCGAGATCTCTCTGCGCGTCCAGACCGACATCGCCAACATGAACCGCGTCTTCTACACCGACCTCAATGGCTTTCAGGTCAGTCCATGTTTCCGGGTTTTTTTTTTTTTTTTTTTTTTTTTTTTTTTTGGGGGGGGGGGGGGGGGGGGGTCACATTCCACTGTTTTCCCATGCTAATAGCAACATCTATACCCTCCCTCCTTCCCCCAATCTCCTCCCTTCTCTTCTTTCAGCTGTAGTGTTTCTCTGGGAATGTTAGTTATTTTTCCTCTTTTTTTTTGGATAACTTATGTGGGAGGAAACTCTATGGAAGCTTGACAGCAGGCACTGTTAAGATAAGAAATCCACCCTCATGTAAGTGTTTCAACTATGAATTCCTTACACTCTAAGGGGACAGGGCGGCAGGCAGGTCAATACTGCTGGATGTCCTCTGGCTGTCAGCTGTTCTTTTTTTTTCCTGGTGCTGCTCGGATTCAGACCTAAACCCTCTGGATGGGTGGGCACCTCGAAGCATGCCTCTTTAGATGAATGGCTTGCCCGTATCTGACATCTGACATCTTTATCGAGTTGGGAGAGAAAAAGGTCCACCCAAAGAATGGGTGGGGCCCAAAGAAGTACTGTTATCAACTGCCGAACAAACCAGCTGGGAGCAATCCTACACCACCCCTGGATGCCTGTGCTGTGTTCACGTAGGGTGGGGGACCTGTGAGGAGCAATCCTACACCACCCCTGGATGCCTGTGCTGTGTTCACGTAGGGTGGGGGGACCTGTGAGGGCCTGAATTTATGTCAAAGTACGCTGACGAATGAGGTCTGAACGTAATTTGTATTGGGAGAAATTTTATTTACGGTAGGCGCTGATCAGGTATGATATAATACCCTCTGCTGTGTGGTGGCATATGACTCTTCCCCTCTCCCTCCCACCTCCCATTTTACATCAGTTTGAAGATATGTACACTAACATAGTAGAACATAACACTCATTTTAGTTGAAGAGTACACTTGTAGCAGCTTTAGAGTAAAAAGGTCTAGTATATATAGGTATGTTATGCTGCGCATTTGTTGATAACGCGGATAAATGTAGTGCCTTCACATGTGTGCAAGAATACACCTTGAACCCTAAGGCGAGGTGTCTGTTGAAGAAGTGACGCTGTTTATTGTCATTGTTTTGGTCCACAGATGCAAAGGCGGCAGACGTACGACAAGTTGCCGCTGCAGGCCAACGTGTATCCCATGCCCACCTCCATGTTCATCCAGGACTCCAGTCATCGCTTCTCTGTCCTCTCCGCCCAGGCCTTGGGTGTCTTTGTCATGAAACCAGGTCAGTGTGGTGTGTGTGTGTGTGTGTGTTTTAAGTGTTTGTGTGTGTGTGTTGGGGGGTTGTGTGTGTGTGTGTGTGTGCGTGTGGGGGGGGGGGGGGGAGGGGGGTGGAGTTGTGTGAGTGTGTGTGTGTGTTGGGGGAGGGGGGGGGGGGTCTGTGTGGGTTTGTGTGTGTGTATGCGTGCATGTGTGTGTGTGTGTGTGTTTCTGTGTGGGTTTTTTGTGTATGAGTGTGTGTCTGTGTGTGTGCGCGCACGCATGTGTAGTGACTGATATATTGATATTTGTATGAACAATGACTTATTTCAGCTCACCTTGTGTCAGTAGACACATGATTTCAGTATTCGATTGGAAAAAAAAAAGATTAATTTCAATTTGGTCATGGTTGATGGTTTCACGTGTTCACTATCTAACTGTTGAGACATGACATATACCAAAATTACTAAATCAATTTCCTGGAGCCCCAGATGAAGTCATGCAACTGGGTTAACCGTATATTAAAAAGAATTGCTCCAAAATGTGCAAGTCCATGTGACACTAAATTTTGTGCCAAGACCAGCAATGGATTAGTTTGCTGTGCACGTGTCTGTATGTAAGTGGCTGACTTTGATAACCGAACGTTGTGATCACTTGCTTTCCTCTTGAGAATCTTGGAATCATCCAGAGACATCGCTGGTTCCCCATTCCTTGGTTATCTCAGATACTGCCAGTAAAGTTTGAAGTGATGGCAAACACACTGGCATAGTCTACTCTGCTTTCTGAACCATCACTATCAATTCATCGGCGCCAAGCTTCAAAATTGTCCTCACCCATATCAAATGAAGTGCTTTGTCAGTGTCACTTATTGTCACACTCGGTACCAGCTGAAAGAAAACGTTTTAAAGCTTTGGGGGGTCAGATCGAAGCCCTTTTCTAAAGGCGACGCCCAGCACTTCAGGAGATGCCTCCAGAGTCCTTACTTGTCAAGCCTTCCCCAACATGACAACAAAATGTAGGGTCAACCTGGAGGGCTTACTTCTCAAGCCTTCCCCAACATGACAACAAAATGTAGGGTCAACCTGGAGGGCTTACTTCTCAAACCTTCCCCAACATGACAACAAAATGTAGGGTCAACCTGGAGGGCTTACTTCTCAAGCCTTCCCCAACATGACAACAAAATGTAGGGTCAACCTGGAGGGCTTACTTCTCAAGCCTTCCCCAACATGATAACAAAATGTAGGGTCAACCTGGAGGGCTTACTTCTCAAGCCTTCCCCAACATGACAACAAAATGTAGGGTCAACCTGGAGGGCTTACTTCTCAAGCCTTCCCCAACATGATAACAAAATGTAGGGTCAACCTGGAGGGCTTACTTCTCAAGCCTTCCCCAACATGATAACAAAATGTAGGGTCAACCTGGAGGGCTTACTTCTCAAGCCTTCCCCAACATGATAACAAAATGTAGGGTCAACCGGGAGGGCTTACTTCTCAAGCCTTCCCCAACATGATAACAAAATGTAGGGTCAACCTGGAGGGCTTACTTCTCAAGCCTTCCCCAACATGACAACAAAATGTAGGGTCAACCTGGAGGGCTTACTTCTCAAGCCTTCCCCAACATGATAACAAAATGTAGGGTCAACCTCGAGGGTAGATTTGTGAAGTAGTAATCTGATGATGACAAACGAGTGAATAGTGGTGGATTACTAGTCGTAGGTTGAATTTGATCTGGCTGATGGTTTTCTGGTGAGAAGGTCAGGTGACACTGTGGATATGTCCATGGTGAGGAAGTCGAAAGTGAGAAGGTCAGGTGACACTGTGGATATGTCCATGGTGAGGAAGTCGAAAGTGAGAAGGTCAGGTGACACTGTGGATATGTCCATGGTGAGGAAGTCGAAAGTGAGAAGGTCAGGTGACACTGTGGATATGTCCATGGTGAGGAAGTCGAAAGTGAGAAGGTCAGGTGACACTGTGGATATGTCCATGGTGAGGAAGTCGAAAGTGAGAAGGTCAGGTGACACTTTGGATATGTCCATGGTGAGGAAGTCGAAAGTGAGAAGGTCAGGTGACACTGTGGATATGTCCATGGTGAGGAAGTCGAAAGTGAGAAGGTCAGGTGACACTGTGGATATGTCCATGGTGAGGAAGTCGAAAGTGAGAAGGTCAGGTGACACTGTGGATATGTCCATGGTGAGGAAGTCGAAAGTGAGAAGGTCAGGTGACACTGTGGATATGTCCATGTGAGGAAGTCGAAAGTGAGGCCATCATGAAAACAAGGAATGAAGGGCCACAGAATTTAAGGTTGGTTTTTTGTTGTTGTTTGTTTATGATGGCCAGTGAGGATGAGGATGATGAAAGCGATGCTGCACAGTTCTTTTCTGGCCTGAGAGTACATGACAGGGCTTTACTCCCTGCATCTTTTCTTAACTTGTCCTGGCGTCGGACAGGCCTGAGAGATACAGACACGTGCAGTGTTGGTCGGGAAAACTGAGCAGCACTGTTGCAGACACATCCGTGAAGTGGATGAAACTTGACTGTGTGGTGGTTCCAGTCTTCTTGTGTCAGCCTGTATCTCTGTCAGCGGTCTGTACTGTGTGGTGGTTCCAGTCTTCTTGTATCACTGTCAGCGGTCTGTACTGTGTGGTGGTTCCAGTCTTCTTGTATCACTGTCAGTGGTCTGTACTGTGCGGTGGTTCCAGTCTTCTTGTGTCAGCCTGTATCACTGTCAGTGGTCTGTACTGTGTGGTGGTTCCAGTCTTCTTGTGTCAGCCTGTATCACTGTCAGTGGTCTGTACTGTGCGGTGGTTCCAGTCTTCTTGTGTCAGCCTGTATCACTGTCAGCGGTCTGTACTGTGTGGTGGTTCCAGTCTTCTTGTATCACTGTCAGCGGTCTGTACTGTGTGGTGGTTCCAGTCTTCTTGTGTCAGCCTGTATCACTGTCAGTGGTCTGTACTGTGTGGTGGTTCCAGTCTTCTTGTGTCAGCCTGTATCACTGTCAGCGGTCTGTACTGTGCGGTGGTTCCAGTCTTCTTGTGTCAGCCTGTATCACTGTCAGTGGTCTGTACTGTGTGGTGGTTCCAGTCTTCTTGTGTCAGCCTGTATCACTGTCAGCGGTCTGTACTGTGTGGTGGTTCCAGTCTTCTTGTGTCAGCCTGTATCTCTGTCAGTGGTCTGTACTGTGTGGTGGTTCCAGTCTTCTTGTATCACTGTCAGCGGTCTGTACTGTGTGGTGGTTCCAGTCTTTTTGTGTCAGCCTGTATCACTGTCAGTGGTCTGTACTGTGTGGTGGTTCCAGTCTTCTTGTGTCAGCCTGTATCACTGTCAGTGGTCTGTACTGTGTGGTGGTTCCAGTCTTCTTGTATCACTGTCAGCGGTCTGTACTGTGTGGTGGTTCCAGTCTTCTTGTGTCAGCCTGTATCACTGTCAGTGGTCTGTACTGTGTGGTGGTTCCAGTCTTCTTGTGTCACTGTCAGCGGTCTGTACTGTGTGGTGGTTCCAGTCTTCTTGTATCACTGTCAGCGGTCAGTACTGTATGGTGGTTCCAGTCTTCTAGTGACAGCCTGTATCACTGTCAGTGGTCTGTACTGTGTGGTGGTTCCAGTCTTCTTGTGTCACTTTCAGCGGTCTGTACTGTGTGGTGGTTCCAGTCTTCTTGTATCAGCCTGTATCACTGTCAGCGGTCTGTACTGTGTGGTGGTTCCAGTCTTCTTGTATCAGCCTGTATCACTGTCAGTGGTCTGTACTGAGTGGTGGTTCCAGTCTTCTTGTATCACTGTCAGCGGTCTGTACTGTGTGGTGGTTCCAGTCTTCTTGTATCAGCCTGTATCACTGTCAGTGGTCTGTACTGTGTGGTGGTTCCAGTCTTCTTGTGTCAGCCTGTATCACTGTCAGCGGTCTGTACTGTGTGGTGGTTCCAGTCTTCTTGTATCACTGTCAGTGGTCTGTACTGTGTGGTGGTTCCAGTCTTCTTGTATCACTGTCAGTGGTCTGTACTGTGTGGTGGTTCCAGTCTTCTTGTATCACTGTCAGTGGTCTGTACTGTGTGGTGGTTCCAGTCTTCTTGTGTCACTGTCAGCGGTCTGTACTGTGTGGTGGTTCCAGTCTTCTTGTATCAGCCTGTATCACTATCAGCGGTCTGTACCGTGTTGTGGTTCCAGTCTTCTTATGTCACTGTCAGTGGTCTGTACTGTGTGGTTGTTCCAGTCTTCTTGTATCACTGTCAGTGGTCTGTACTGTGTGGTGGTTCCAGTCTTCTTGTATCACTGTCAGTGGTCTGTACTGTGTGGTGGTTCCAGTCTTCTTGTATCACTGTCAGCGGTCTGTACTGTGTGGTGGTTCCAGTCTTCTTGTGTCAGCCTGTATCTCTGTCAGTGGTCTGTACTGTGTGGTGGTTCCAGTCTTCTTGTATCAGCCTGTATCACTGTCAGTGGTCTGTACTGTGTGGTGGTTCCAGTCTTCTTGTGTCAGCCTGTATCACTATCAGCGGTCTGTACTGTGTGGTGGTTCCAGTCTTCTTGTATCACTGTCAGTGGTCTGTACTGTGTGGTGGTTCCAGTCTTATTGTGTCAGCCTGTATCACTGTCAGCGGTCTGTACTGTGTGGTGGTTCCAGTCTTCTTGTATCACTGTCAGTGGTCTGTACTGTGTGGTGGTTCCAGTCTTCTTGTGTCAGCCTGTATCACTGTCAGTGGTCAGTACTGTGTGGTGGTTCCAGTCTTCTTGTGTCAGCCTGTATCACTGTCAGCGGTCTTCTTGTGTCAGCCTGTATCACTGTCAGTGGTCTGTACTGTGTGGTGGTTCCAGTCTTCTTGTGTCAGGCTGTATCACTGTCAGCGGTCTGTACTGTGTGGTGGTTCCAGTCTTCTTGTGTCAGCCTGTATCACTGTCAGCGGTCTTCTTGTGTCAGCCTGTATGACTGTCAGTGGTCTGTACTGTGTGGTGGTTCCAGTCTTATTGTGTCAGGCTTTAGCACTATCAGCGGTCTGGACTGTGTGGTGGTTCCAGTCTTCTTGTATCACTGTCAGTGGTCTGTACTGTGTGGTGGTTCCAGTCTTATTGTGTCAGCCTGTATCACTGTCAGTGGTCTGTACTGTGTGGTGGTTCCAGTCTTCTTGTATCACTGTCAGTGGTCTGTACTGTGTGGTGGTTCCAGTCTTCTTGTATCACTGTCAGTGGTCTGTACTGTGTGGTGGTTCCAGTCTTCTTGTGTCAGCCTGTATCACTGTCAGTGGTCTGTACTGTGTGGTGGTTCCAGTCTTCTTGTGTCAGGCTGTAGCACTATCAGCGGTCTGTACTGTGTGGTGGTTCCAGTCTTCTTGTATCACTGTCAGTGGTCTGTACTGTGTGGTGGTTCCAGTCTTATTGTGTCAGCCTGTATCACTGTCAGTGGTCTGTACTGTGTGGTGGTTCCAGTCTTCTTGTGTCAGCCTGTATCAATGTCAGTGTTCTGTACTGTGTGGTGGTTCCAGACTTCTTGTGTCACTGTCGGCGGTCTGTACTGTGTGGTGGTTCCAGTCTTCTTCTATCAGCCTGTATCACTGTCAGTGGTCTGTACTGTGTGGTGGTTCCAGTCTTCTTGTGTCACTGTCAGCGGTCTGTACTGTGTGGTGGTTCCAGTCTTCTTGTGTCACTGTCAGCGGTCTGTACTATGTGGTGGTTCCAGTCTTCTTGTGTCAGCCTGTATCTCTGTCAGCGGTCTGTACTGTGTGGTGGTTCCAGTCTTCTTGTATCACTGTCAGTGGTCTGTACTGTGTGGTGGTTCCAGTCTTCTTGTATCAGCCTGTATCTCTGTCAGCGGTCTGTACTGTTGTGGTGGTTCCAGTCTTCTTGTGTCAGCCTGTATCACTGTCAGCGGTCTGTTCTGTGTGGTGGTTCCAGTCTTCTTGTATCACTGTCAGCTGTCTGTACTGTGTGGTGGTTCCAGTCCTCTTGTGTCAGCCTGTATCACTGTCAGCGGTCTGTACTGTGTGGTGGTTCCAGTCTTCTTGTGTCAGCCTGTATCACTGTCAGCGGTCTGTACTGTGTGGTGGTTCCAGTATTCTTGTGTCAGCCTGTATCACTGTCAGCGGTCTGTACTGTGTGGTGGTTCCAGTCTTCTTCTATCAGCCTGTATCACTGTCAGCGGTCTGTACTGTGTGGTGGTTCCAGTCTTCTTGTGTCAGCCTGTATCACTGTCAGCGGTCTGTACTGTGTGGTAGTTCCAGTCTTCTTGTATCACTGTCAGCTGTCTGTACTGTGTGGTGGTTCCAGTCGTCTTCTATCAGCCTGTATCACTGTCAGCGGTCTGTACTGTGTGGTGGTTCCAGTCTTCTTGTATTACTGTCAGCGGTCTGTACTGTGTGGTGGTTCCAGTCTTCTTGTGTCAGCCTGTATCACTGTCAGCGGTCTGTACTGTGTGGTGGTTTCAGTCTTCTTGTGTCAGCCTGTATCACTGTCAGCGGTCTGTACTGTGTGGTGGTTCCAGTCTTCTTCTATCAGCCTGTATCACTGTCAGCGGTCTGTACTGTGTGGTGGTTCCAGTCTTCTTGTGTCAGCCTGTATCACTGTCAGCGGTCTGTACTGTGTGGTAGCTCCAGTCTTCTTGTATCACTGTCAGCTGTCTGTACTGTGTGGTGGTTCCAGTCGTCTTCTATCAGCCTGTATCACTGTCAGCGGTCTGTACTGTGTGGTGGTTCCAGTCTTCTTGTATTACTGTCAGCGGTCTGTACTGTGTGGTGGTTCCAGTCTTCTTGTGTCAGCCTGTATCACTGTCAGCGGTCTGTACTGTGTAGTGGTTCCAGTCTTCTTGTGTCAGCCTGTATCACTGTCAGCGGTCTGTACTGTGTGGTGGTTCCAGTCTTCTTGTGTCAACCTGTATCACTGTCAGCGGTCTGTACTGTGTGGTGGTTCCAGTCTTCTTGTATCACTGTCAGTGGTCTGTACTGTGTGGTGGTTCCAGTCTTCTTGTATCACTGTCAGTGGTCTGTACTGCGTGGTGGTTCCAGTCTTCTTGTATCACTGTCAGTGGTCTGTACTGTGTGGTGGTTCCAGTCTTCTTGTGTCACTGTCAGCGGTCTGTACTGTATGGTGATTCCAGTCTTCTTGTATCATCCTGTATCACTATCAGCGGTCTGTACCGTGTTGTGGTTCCAGTCTTCTTATGTCACTGTCAGTGGTCTGTACTGTGTGGTTGTTCCAGTCTTCTTGTATCACTGTCAGTGGTCTGTACTGTGTGGTGGTTCCAGTCTTCTTGTATCACTGTCAGTGGTCTGTACTGTGTGGTGGTTCCAGTCTTCTTGTATCACTGTCAGTGGTCTGTACTGTGTGGTGGTTCCAGTCTTCTTGTATCAGCCTGTATCACTGTCAGTGGTCTGTACTGTGTGGTGGTTCCAGTCTTCTTGTATCACTGTCAGTGGTCTGTACTGTGTGGTGGTTCCAGTCTTCTTGTATCACTGTCAGTGGTCTGTACTGTGTGGTGGTTCCAGTCTTCTTGTGTCAGCCTGTATCTCTGTCAGTGGTCTGTACTGTGTGGTGGTTCCAGTCTTCTTGTATCAGCCTGTATCAATGTCAGTGGTCTGTACTGTGTGGTGGTTCCAGTCTTCTTGTGTCAGCCTCTATGACTGTCAGCGGTCTGTACTGTGTGGTGGTTCCAGTCTTCTTGTATCAGCCTGTATCACTGTCAGTGGTCTGTACTGTGTGGTGGTTCCAGTCTTCTTGTGTCAGCCTGTATCACTGTCAGTGGTCTGTACTGTGTGGTGGTTCCAGTCTTCTTGTGTCAGCCTGTATCACTGTCAGCGGTCTTCTTGTGTCAGCCTGTATCACTGTCAGTGGTCTGTACTGTGTGGTGGTTCCAGTCTTCTTGTATCAGCCTGTATCACTATCAGCGGTCTGTACTGTGTGGTGGTTCCAGTCTTCTTGTATCACTGTCAGTGGTCTGTACTGTGTGGTGGTTCCAGTCTTATTGTGTCAGGCTGTAGCACTATCAGCGGTCTTCTTGTGTCAGCCTGTATCACTGTCAGCGGTCTTCTTGTGTCAGCCTGTATCACTGTCAGTGGTCTGTACTGTGTGGTGGTTCCAGTCTTATTGTGTCAGGCTGTAGCACTATCAGCGGTCTGGACTGTGTGGTGGTTCCAGTCTTCTTGTATCACTGTCAGTGGTCTGTACTGTGTGGTGGTTCCAGTCTTCTTGTGTCAGCCTGTATCACTGTCAGCGGTCTTCTTGTGTCAGCCTGTATCACTGTCAGTGGTCTGTACTGTGTGGTGGTTCCAGTCTTCTTGTGTCAGCCTGTATCACTGTCAGCGGTCTGTACTGTGTGGTGGTTCCAGTCTTCTTGTGTCAGCCTGTATCACTGTCAGCGGTCTTCTTGTGTCAGCCTGTATCACTGTCAGTGGTCTGTACTGTGTGGTGGTTCCAATCCAGTCTTCTTGTGTCAGCCTGTATGACTGTCAGTGGTCTGTACTGTGTGGTGGTTCCAGTCTTCTTGTGTCAGTCTGTATCACTGTCAGCGGTCTTCTTGTGTCAGCCTGTATCACTGTCAGTGGTCTGTACTGTGTGGTGGTTCCAATCCAGTCTTCTTGTGTCAGCCTGTATGACTGTCAGTGGTCTGTACTGTGTGGTGGTTCCAGTCTTATTGTGTCAGGCTGTATCACTATCAGCGGTCTGGACTGTGTGGTGGTTCCAGTCTTCTTGTATCATCCTGTATCACTGTCAGTGGTCTGTACTGTGTGGTGGTTCCAGTCTTCTTGTATCACTGTCAGTGGTCTGTACTGTGTGGTGGTTCCAGTCTTATTGTGTCAGCCTGTATCACTGTCAGTGGTCTGTACTGTGTGGTGGTTCCAGTCTTCTTGTGTCAGCCTGTATCACTGTCAGTGGTCTGTACTGTGTGGTGGTTCCAGTCTTCTTGTGTCAGGCTGTAGCACTATCAGCGGTCTGTACTGTGTGGTGGTTCCAGTCTTCTTGTATCAGCCTGTATCACTGTCAGTGGTCTGTACTGTGTGGTGGTTCCAGTCTTCTTGTGTCAGCCTGTATCACTATCAGCGGTCTGGACTGTGTGGTGGTTTCAGTCTTCTTGTATCACTGTCAGTGGTCTGTACTGTGTGGTGGTTCCAGTCTTATTGTGTCAGCCTGTATCACTGTCAGTGGTCTGTACTGTGTGGTGGTTCCAGTCTTCTTGTGTCAGCCTGTATCACTGTCAGTGTTCTGTACTGTGTGGTGGTTCCAGTCTTCTTGTGTCACTGTCGGCGGTCTGTACTGTGTGGTGGTTCCAGTCTTCTTCTATCAGCCTGTATCACTGTCAGTGGTCTGTACTGTGTGGTGGTTCCAGTCTTCTTGTGTCACTGTCAGCGGTCTGTACTGTGTGGCGGTTCCAGTCTTCTTGTGTCACTGTCAGCGGTCTGTACTATGTGGTGGTTCCAGTCTTCTTGTGTCAGCCTGTATCTCTGTCAGCGGTCTGTACTGTGTGGTGGTTCCAGTCTTCTTGTATCACTGTCAGCTGTATGTACTGTGTGGTGGTTCCAGTCTTCTTGTATCAGCCTGTATCTCTGTCAGCGGTCTGTACTGTGTGGTGGTTCCAGTCTTCTTGTGTCAGCCTGTATCACTGTCAGCGGTCTGTACTGTGTGGTGGTTCCAGTCTTCTTGTATCACTGTCAGTGGTCTGTACTGTGTGGTGGTTCCAGTCGTCTTCTATCAGCCTGTATCACTGTCAGCGGTCTGTACTGTGTGGTGGTTCCAGTCTTCTTGTATCACTGTCAGCTGTCTGTACTGTGTGGTGGTTCCAGTCCTCTTGTGTCAGCCTGTATCACTGTCAGCGGTCTGTACTGTGTGGTGGTTCCAGTCTTCTTGTGTCAGCCTGTATCACTGTCAGCGGTCTGTACTGTGTGGTGGTTCCAGTATTCTTGTGTCAGCCTGTATCACTGTCAGCGGTCTGTACTGTGTGGTGGTTCCAGTCTTCTTCTATCAGCCTGTATCACTGTCAGCGGTCTGTACTGTGTGGTGGTTCCAGTCTTCTTGTGTCAGCCTGTGTCACTGTCAGCGGTCTGTACTGTGTGGTGGTTCCAGTCTTCTTGTATCACTGTCAGCTGTCTGTACTGTGTGGTGGTTCCAGTCGTCTTCTATCAGCCTGTATCACTGTCAGCGGTCTGTACTGTGTGGTGGTTCCAGTCTTCTTGTGTCAGCCTGTGTCACTGTCAGCGGTCTGTACTGTGTGGTGGTTCCAGTCTTCTTGTATCACTGTCAGCTGTCTGTACTGTGTGGTGGTTCCAGTCGTCTTCTATCAGCCTGTATCACTGTCAGCGGTCTGTACTGTGTGGTGGTTCCAGTCTTCTTGTGTCAGCCTGTGTCACTGTCAGCGGTCTGTACTGTGTGGTGGTTCCAGTCTTCTTGTATCACTGTCAGCTGTCTGTACTGTGTGGTGGTTCAGTCGTCTTCTATCAGCCTGTATCACTGTCAGTGGTCTGTACTGTGTGGTGGTTCCAGTCTTCTTGTATCACTGTCAGTGGTCTGTACTGTGTGGTGGTTCCAGTCTTCTTGTGTCAGCCTGTATCACTGTCAGCGGTCTGTACTGTGTGGTGGTTCCAGTCTTCTTGTGTCAGCCTGTATCACTGTCAGCGGTCTGTACTGTGTGGTGGTTCCAGTCTTCTTGTATCACTGTCAGTGGTCTGTACTGTGTGGTGGTTCCAGTCTTCTTGTATCACTGTCAGCGGTCTGTACTGTGTGGTGGTTCCAGTCTTCTTGTATCAGCCTGTATCACTGTCAGTGGTCTGTACTGTGTGGTGGTTCCAGTCTTCTTGTGTCAGCCTGTATCACTGTCAGCGGTCTGTACTGTGTGGTGGTTCCAGTCTTCTTGTGTCAGCCTGTATCTCTGTCAGCTGTCTGTACTGTGTGGTGGTTCCAGTCTTCTTGTATCAGCCTGTATCACTGTCAGTGGTCTGTGTGTCGCAGCCAGTCAGGGCCAGAGAAATTCCAGAAAAATGAGTGATGAGACTTGAACCAAGCCCATGGCACTCACCGGTGCACTATGGCTGCTGGGTAAGGCCTTGACAGTGTGAGTGTCAGAGCAATCAATCCGTTGAAGACATGATGTGATAATGATTTGCGTCAAGGTCATGAATGTTTTGACGTTTTCTCAAAGCTTACACTGGGTTTTGTGTTGCCCTCTGACGCCGTTGGTTACTAGCATCATCGGTCTGTCTGCCAAACGCTGTATCTCTGTCACGTTTTCCATGGGTGGTTCATTCTAAGCGGGTTGCCGTGGTAACAGGTCAGGTGGACATCATGTTGGACCGACGTCTGAACCAGGACGACGGGCGTGGTCTGGAGCAAGGTGTGCTGGACAACCGCCGGACTCCCAACCACTTCCGCCTGATGCTGGAGCAGAGGGAGACCCCCACACAGGTGAAATGACAGACAGAGAGAGGAGGGCAGGAGGGGAGGGGGGGGGGGACAGTGAGGACAAGGAAGGTGACGTAGAATGGTATGGGGGGTGGGGGGGGGGGGTGTGAAGTGAGGGGTAAATGGGGGTAGGCACGGGCGGGCTCCTTATGTGATGTGTGTGTGTGTGTGGCTGCTTTTTTGTGTGAGAATGGAAGGATAAGGGTGCCTTGTAGATTTTTGTGTGGTTGAGGTGATTTGTGGTGAGAGTGGGTATTATGTGTATGTGAAGGAGTATAGCCACATAGGGGGGCTGCAGGCACACACATGGCAGTCCATAAAAGAGATCAAGGGACATAACTGCTCCCTGGCAGATGCCATTGTGTAACGGCCACTGGATAAGACTTTGTGGTTTTTTTTTATCTCGTTCTGGACGACTTATAAGATAAGTGGAAACAAAACGGCTGCAGCATCAGGCCTTTACCACACACATACACCCCACTCACAGGGAAACCCATGCGTGCGTCAAACTTACAAGATGTGTCAGAATAGGCAGTCTGGTCCAGGTCCTTAGACACACAGTCAGGACTTTTTACATGAGAATCTCCCTTGTACAACTTTCCCTCTGAACATGGAACGCGCATTAACTCTGTGTGGGAATTATTTTTCATGTAATTTTTCCTGTAGGCAGTGTTGTTGGGGGTTTTTCGGTGTTTTCCCCAAGGCTGTCCAGGTATTATGTGATTACTTGTACATGCTCACATGTCTTGGTCTTGACCACGTGTGAATGTACAGGAACGCGTATCTTGGTCTGACCCTCATGTGTACGTGCATACATGTCTCAATCTGACATGTGTATGAACCTTGTTTCCTCCACTCTCACAGACAGCCTCCCCGGTCGTTGCCTACCCCTCCTCCAGTCGCACCAGGCCTCCCTCCAGCTGACGCAGCCGCTCTTCGCCATGCCCCTTAACGCCGACGCCCACGGCGCCCCCGCCTTCTCTCCGCAGTTCTCCCCCCTGGCCGCGCCTCTGCCCTGCGAGCTGCACCTGCTGAACCTGCGGACCCAGCAGAACCGGGACGACAACGCCAACATCAAGTACATCCCCAAGGAGTCGGCCGCCCTTCTCATCCACCACCTGGGCAGCGACTGCGAATTCCCGCTGTACGGGGCGTCCTGCCAGGTCAACGACGGCAAGGTCAGTGGCCGGGGCTGGGGAAGTGCGCTCCCCTGGACAGGTCATGTCCAAGTGGTGTTGGCTTACATGTGGACTGGAGCTGCCATTGGATTAGACCGGGAGATCTGGGTGAACTAGTTGATCAAGCATCGTTTATTTGTGTGATACCAGGGTCCTTAGGTTCGATCCCTCACTTGAGACAGTTAGGTCAGAGAACTTCTGTTCAAAGTCAGTCTCTGCAGACTCCAGCCCCATCCAAGTACTTTGGATCAGGCTTTATATTGAGGTGGTGTAAATGAATGTGTGCAATAGAGTGTGTGTGTGTGTGTGTGTGTGTGTGTGTGTGTGTGTGCTGTAAACTGTTATATTAAATTCCATATTTTTTTAAGAGTGGCAGGCCACCGTATGCTGGTGAGATGGAGGGTTAATGTAAAAGAAGACAAAACGTGCGCTGATGTCACGTTAAGGTAAAACTTCTGAATTCAGGATGTGACTAATTTAATGATGGGATGAAGAATGGTCACATTCACAAAGATCTCATCAGCGTTCAGGGTTCCCACTTCTCGGCAAATTTGCATGTTTCAGTAAAAAGTAAAACTAAAAATTGGAGGAACAGAATTTTTTGTTTTTTCTGGGAAAAGAGTGAGGATGAAACAAGAAAAAATTCAGATCCTCAGAATTATGCTTGTTTGGTACAATAGCACACAATGCTTAAGTTAGGAGAGCTTGTGAGTTTGCAAGAGCAGCTGTCACCATTTTTTATAACCGGTTTAATCAAGGCCTTAAAGGGAATTTACTGTTGAGCTGTCTCGTTATATGTTGACATGATGTTGTAAAAGTGAAAGATATTGACAGAAGGTGCACAAGCAAACACTCGATAATCAGATTTTTATTAGATTGCATCATCTTGAGAGAAAGTGTGTGCATGTGTGTGTGTGTTTTTTCTTTGTTATTTTTCTTTGAGGGGGGGGAGGGGGGGCGGACGGGGGGTTGTTATGAGAGAGTTCATTCCTCTGGACCCATAGAACTTCAGCGATGTTTGCTTTTTTATCAGTGGGAGTCCTGAATGTTGAACCTCTGGAGTTTCCAAGCCCAAGGAAAGGCAGAAGAAGAAAACGAGGAAACCATAGCTACAACAGACCTGTTGGAAATGGAAACAGTCCCCGTCTTAAGAGGGATGTTCGTTTGGCGAGACGTAGTGGCAAAGCAGTTACTGTCTGCACGCAGGGAACTGCCAGTCACCGTGAGGTGTCAGTCACCATGAGGTGTCACCATGAGGTGTCAGTCACCGTGAGGTGTCAGTCACCATGAGGTGTCAGAGACGTAGAACCAAACACAGGGACAGGTGGCTGCACGCAGGGAACTGCCAGTCACCGTGAGGTGTCAGTCACCATGAGGTGTCAGAGATGTAGAACCAAACACAGGGACAGGTGTTCGCGTGCAGGGAACTGCCAGTCACCGTGAGGTGTCGGTCACCATGAGGTGTCAGAGATGTAGAACCAAACACAGGGACAGGTGTTCGCGTGCAGGGAACTGCCAGTCACCGTGAGGTGTCAGTCACCATGAGGTGTCGGAGACGTAGAACCAAACCCAGGGACAGGTGGCTGCGTGCAGGGACTCTGAGCAAGCAGCTGGCTGACCCGTCACAGTGTGCATCGGTTCTAGCAAGAGAAATAATCCAGAACATGTGTTCAGTATCTCTCGTTGCTCTCCTTAGACAGTTGGAAATGTTTCCAGTTGGACTAAACGGTTACCGCGGTAATCCAGTGCTTTTGGTAGTGAAAAAAAAAGTTTTGTTACACCCTCCCCACCAACCCCTCCCCTTTCCCTCCCCACAGAAAAGTGTGTCACTTAATCTGCAGATTCCTCTGATTGACATTTCATTTTAAGCATGCGTACTTTGTATGCATGTATAGAGAGAGAGAGAGAGAGTGTGTGTGAGTGAGGGTCCGTCTACATTTCAGCTGTCCGCCCATCTTGTCGGGGCCCACAAATTCCTTTCTTGCAATCTCTTGAGTTGTTTGGGGTCTTGTCTGTCTGGGCTTTCTGTTCCCGTTCAGTGGCTTTGTTGGGCTCAGAAGGGTTAGGGACAAAGGTTGAAGGCTGCTGGTGTCATTCATACAAGCATTTATGGTGTGATTTATGTTAGTATTTGTGGCATCATTCATGTGAATGCTTAAAGTGTGACCATGTCACTCGTCTGAGCGTATGTGGTGTCACTGATGTTGGTGTTTGTGCTATGACGCTTTGTGCGGATTTGTGGTGTCACTTGTGTTAGCGTTTGTGGTGTCACGTATGTGAGTGTTATGTTGTGTCACTCATGTGAGTGTTTGTGGTGTCGCTCGTATGACTGTGGTGTCACTTAAGTGACTGTTAGTGGTGTCACTCGTGTAAGTGTTTGTGGTGTCACTCATGTGACTGTTAGTGGTGTCACTTGTGTAAGTGTTTGTGGTGTCACTTGTGTGAGTGTTTGTGGTGTGCCTCATGTGAGTGTTTGTGGTGTGCCTCATGTGAGTGTTTGTGGTGTGTCTCATCAGTCATGTAAGTGTTTGTGGTGTGCCTCATGTAAGTGTTTGTGGTGTGCCTCATGTGAGTGTTTGTGGTGTGCCTTTGTGGTGTGCCTCATGTGAGTGTTTGTGGTGTGCCTCATGTGAGTGTTTGTGGTGTGCCTCATGTGAGTGTTTGTGGTGTGCCTCATGTGAGTGTTTGTGGTGTGCCTCATGTAAATGTTTGTGGTGTGCCTCATGTGAGTGTTTGTGGTGTGCCTCATGTGAGTGTTTGTGGTGTGCCTCATGTGAGTGTTTGTGGTGTCACTCATGTAAGTGTTTGTGGTGTGCCTCATGTAAGTGTTTGTGGTGTGCCTCATGTAAGTGTTTGTGGTGTGCCTCATGTGAGTGTTTGTGGTGTGCCTCATGTGAGTGTTTGTGGTGTGCCTCATGTGAGTGTTTGTGGTGTGCCTCATGTAAGTGTTTGTGGTGTCACTCATGTGAGTGTTTGTGGTGTGCCTCATGTGAGTGTTTGTGGTGTGCCTCATGTAAGTGTTTGTGGTGTGCCTCATGTAAGTGTTTGTGGTGTGCCTCATGTGAGTGTTTGTGGTGTGCCTTTGTGGTGTGCCTCATGTGAGTGTTGTGGTGTGCCTCATGTAAGTGTTTGTGGTGTCACTCATGTAAGTGTTTGTGGTGTGCCTCATGTAAGTGTTTGTGGTGTGCCTCATGTAAGTGTTTGTGGTGTGCCTCATGTGAGTGTTTGTGGTGTCACTCGTGTGAGTGTTTGTGGTGTGCCTCATGTGAGTGTTTGTGGTGTCACTCGTGTGAGTGTTTGTGGTGTGCCTCATGTAAGTGTTTGTGGTGTGCCTCATGTGAGTGTTTGTGGTGTGCCTCATGTAAGTGTTTGTGGTGTGCGTCATGTGAGTGTTTGTGGTGTGCCTCATGTGAGTGTTTGTGGTGTGCCTCATGTGAGTGTTTGTGGTGTCACTCATGTGAGTGTTTGTGGTGTGCCTCATGTAAGTGTTTGTGGTGTGCCTCATGTAAGTGTTTGTGGTGTGCCTCATGTAAGCGTTTGTGGTGTGCTTCATGTAAGTGTTTGTGGTGTGGCTCATATGAGTGTTTTTGGTGTCACTCATGTGAGTATTTGTGGTGTCACTCATGTAAGTGTTTGTGGTGTCACTCATGTAAGTGTTTGTGGTGTGCCTCATGTGAGTGTTTGTGGTGTGCCTCATGTAAGTGTTTGTGGTGTGCCTCATGTGAGTGTTTGTGGTGTGCCTCATGTGAGTGTTTGTGGTGTGCCTCATGTGAGTGTTTGTGGTGTCACTCATGTGAGTGTTTGTGATGTGCCTCATGTAAGTGTTTGTGTGTGCCTCATGTAAGTGTTTGTGGTGTGCCTCATGTAAGTGTTTGTGGTGTGCTTCATGTAAGTGTTTGTGGTGTGGCTCATATGAGTGTTTGTGGTGTCACTCATGTGAGTGTTTGTGGTGTGCCTCATGTAAGTGTTTGTGGTGTCACTCATGTGAGTGTTTGTGGTGTGCCTCATGTAAGTGTTTGTGGTGTCACTCATGTAAGTGTTTGTGGTGTCACTCATGTGAGTGTTTGTGGTGTGCCTCATGTGAGTGTTTGTGGTGTGCCTCATGTAAGTGTTTGTGATGTCACTCATGTGAGTGTTTGTGGTGTGCCTCATGTGAGTGTTTGTGGTGTGCCTCATGTGAGTGTTTGTGGTGTCACTCATGTAAGTGTTTGTGGTGTGCCTCATGTGAGTGTTTGTGGTGTGCCTCATGTGAGTGTTTGTGGTGTCACTCATGTGAGTGTTTGTGGTGTGTTGCTCATGTAAGTGTTTGTGGTGTGCCTCATGTAAGTGTTTGTGGTGTCACTCATGTGAGTGTTTGTGGTGTGTTGCTCATCTGAGTGTTTGTGGTGTCACTCATGTGAGTATTTGTGGTGTGCCTCATGTAAGTGTTTGTGGTGTCATGTCACTCATGTGAGTGTTTGTGGTGTGCCTCATGTAAGTGTTTGTAGTGTCACTCATGTGAGTGTTTGTGGTGTGCCTCATGTAAGTGTTTGTGGTGTCTCTCATGTGAGTGTTTGTGGTGTGCCTCATGTAAGTGTTTGTGGTGTCACTCATGTAAGTGTTTGTGGTGTGCCTCATGTAAGTGTTTGTGGTGTGCCTCATGTAAGTGTTTGTTGTGTGCCTCATGTGAGTGTTTGTGGTGTCACTCATGTGAGTGTTTGTGGTGTGCCTCATGTGAGTGTTTGTGGTGTGCCTCATGTAAGTGTTTGTGGTGTGCCTTATGTGAGTGTTTGTGGTGTGCCTCATGTAAGTGTTTGTGGTGTCACTCATGTAAGTGTTTGTGGGTGCCTCATGTAAGTGTTTGTGGTGTGCCTCATGTAAGTGTTTGTGGTGTGCCTCATGTAAGTGTTTGTGGTGTCACTCATGTGAATGTTTGTGGTGTCACTCATGTAAGTGTTTGTGGTGTGCCTTATGTGAGTGTTTGTGGTGTGCCTCATGTGAGTGTTTGTGGTGTGCCTCATGTGAGTGTTTGTGGTGTCACTCGTGTGAGTGTTTGTGGTGTGCCTCATGTGAGTGTTTGTGGTGTCACTCGTGTGAGTGTTTGTGGTGTGCCTCATGTATGTGTTTGTGGTGTGCCTTATGTAAGTATTTGTGGTGTCACTCATGTAAGTGTTTGTGGTGTGCCTCATGTAAGTGTTTGTGGTGTGCCTCATGTGAGTGTTTGTGGTGTGTCTCATGTGAGTGTTTGCGGTGTGCCTCATGTGAGTGTTTGTGGTGTCACTCATGTGAGTGTTTGTGGTGTGCCTCATGTAAGTGTTTGTGGTGTGCCTCATGTGAGTGTTTGTGGTGTGCCTCATGTGAGTGTTTGTGGTGTGCCTCATGTGAGTGTTTGTGGTGTGCCTCATGTAAGTGTTTGTGGTGTGCCTCATGTAAGTGTTTGTGGTGTCACTCATGTGAGTGTTTGTGGTGAGCCTCATGTGAGTGTTTGTGGTGTTCCTCATGTGAGTGTTTGTGGTGTGCCTTTGTGGTGTGCCTTATGTAAGTGTTGTGGTGTGCCTCATGTAAGTGTTTGTGGTGTGCCTCATGTAAGTGTTTGTGGTGTGCCTCATGTGAGTGTTTGTGGTGTGCCTCATGTGAGTGTTTGTGGTGTGCCTCATGTGAGTGTTTGTGGTGTGCCTCATGTAAGTGTTTGTGGTGTCACTCATGTGAGTGTTTGTGGTGTGTTGCTCATGTGAGTGTTTGTGGTGTCACTCATGTGAGTGTTTGTGGTGTGCCTTATGTGAGTGTTTGTGGTGTGCCTCATGTGAGTGTTTGTGGTGTGCCTCATGTGAGTGTTTGTGGTGTGCCTCATGTAAGTGTTTGTGGTGTCACTCATGTGAGTGTTTGTGGTGTGTTGCTCATGTGAGTGTTTGTGGTGTCACTCATGTGAGTGTTTGTGGTGTGCCTTATGTGAGTGTTTGTGGTGTCACTCATGTGAGTGTTTGTGGTGTGCCTCATGTAAGTGTTTGTGGTGTGCCTCATGTGAGTGTTTGTGGTGTGCCTCATGTGAGTGTTTGTGGTGTGCCTTATGTAAGTGTTTGTGGTGTGCCTCATGTAAGTGTTTGTGGTGTGCCTCATGTGAGTGTTTGTGGTTTCACTCGTGTGAGTGTTTGTGGTGTGCCTCATGTAAGTGTTTGTGGTGTGCCTCATGTAAGTGTTTGTGGTGTGCCTCATGTAAGTGTTTGTGGTGTGCCTCATGTGAGTGTTTTGTGGTGTGCCTCATGTGAGTGTTTGTGGTGTGCCTTTGTGGTGTGCCTTATGTAAGTGTTTGTGGTGTGCCTCATGTAAGTGTTTGTGGTGTGCCTCATGTAAGTGTTTGTGGTGTGCCTCATGTGAGTGTTTGTGGTGTGCCTCATGTGAGTGTTTGTGGTGTGCCTCATATGAGTGTTTGTGGTGTCACTCATGTGAGTGTTTGTGGTGTGCCTCATGTAAGTGTTTGTAATGTGTCTCATGTAAGTGTTTGTGGTGTGCCTCATGTAAGTGTTTGTGGTGTGCCTCATGTAAGTGTTTGTGGTGTGCTTCATGTCAGTGTTTGTGGTGTGGCTCATATGAGTGTTTGTGGTGTCACTCATGTGAGTGTTTGTGGTGTCACTCATGTAATTGTTTGTGGTGTCACTCATGTAAGTGTTTGTGGTGTGCCTCATGTAAGTGTTTGTGGTGTCACTCATGTAAGTGTTTGTGGTGTGCCTCATGTGAGTGTTTGTGGTGTGCCTCATGTGAGAGTTTGTGGTGTGCCTCATATAAGTGTTTGTGGTGTCACTCATGTGAGTGTTTGTGGTGTGCCTCATGTAAGTGTTTGTGGTGTGCCTCATGTGAGTGTTTGTGGTGTCACTCATGTAAGTGTTTGTGGTGTGCCTCATGTGAGTGTTTGTGGTGTGCCTCATGTAAGTGTTTGTGCAGTGCCTCATGTAAGTGTTTGTGGTGTGCCTCATGTGAGTGTTTGTGGTGTCACTCATGTGAGTGTTTGTGGTGTGCCTCATGTGAGTGTTTGTGGTGTGCCTCATGTAAGTGTTTGTGGTGTGGCTCATGTGAGTGTTTGTGGTTTCACTCGTGTGAGTGTTTGTGGTGTCACTCATGTAAGTGTTTGTGGTGTGCCTCATGTAAGTGTTTGTGGTGTGCCTCATGTAAGTGTTTGTGGTGTGCCTCATGTAAGTGTTTGTGGTGTGCCTCATGTGAGTGTTTGTGGTGTGCCTTTGTGGTGTGCCTTATGTAAGTGTTTGTGGTGTTCCTCATGTAAGTGTTTGTGGTGTGCCTCATGTAAGTGTTTGTGGTGTGCCTCATGTGAGTGTTTGTGGTGTGTCTCATGTGAGTGTTTGTGATGTGCCTCATATGAGTGTTTGTAGTGTCACTCATGTGAGTGTTTGTGGTGTGCCTCATGTAAGTGTTTGTGGTGTGTCTCATGTAAGTGTTTGTGGTGTGCCTCATGTAAGTGTTTGTGGTGTGCTTCATGTCAGTGTTTGTGGTGTGGCTCATATGAGTGTTTGTGGTGTCACTCATGTGAGTGTTTGTGGTGTCACTCATGTAAGTGTTTGTGGTGTCACTCATGTAAGTGTTTGTGGTGTGCCTCATGTAAGTGTTTGTGGTGTCACTCATGTAAGTGTTTGTGGTGTGCCTCATGTGAGTGTTTGTGGTGTGCCTCATGTGAGTGTTTGTGGTGTGCCTCATGTGAGAGTTTGTGGTGTGCCTCATATAAGTGTTTGTGGTGTCACTCATGTGAGTGTTTGTGGTGTGCCTCATGTAAGTGTTTGTGGTGTGCCTCATGTGAGTGTTTGTGGTGTCACTCATGTAAGTGTTTGTGGTGTGCCTCATGTGAGTGTTTGTGGTGTGCCTCATGTGAGTGTTTGTGGTGTGCCTCATGTAAGTGTTTGTGGTGTGCCTCATGTGAGTGTTTGTGGTGTCACTCATGTGAGTGTTTGTGGTGTGCCTCATGTAAGTGTTTGTGGTGTGACTCATGTAAGTGTTTGTTGTGTGCCTCATGTGAGTGTTTGTGGTGTGCCTCATGTGAGTGTTTGTGGTGTGCCTCATGTAAGTATTTGTGGTGTCACTCATGTATGTGTTTGTGGGTGCCTCATGTAAGTGTTTGTGGTGTGCCTCATGTAAGTGTTTGTGGTGTGCCTCATGTAAGTGTTTGTGGTGTGCCTCATGTGAGTGTTTGTGGTGTGCCTCATGTGAGTGTTTGTGGTGTCACTCATGTAAGTGTTTGTGGTGTGCCTCATTTGAGTGTTTGTGGTGTGCCTCATGTAAGTGTTTGTGGTGTGCCTCATGTGAGTGTTTGTGGTGTCACTCATGTGAGTGTTTGTGGTGTGTTGCTCATGTGACTGTTTGTGGTGTCACTCATGTGAGTGTTTGTGGTGTCACTCATGTGAGTGTTTGTGGTGTCACTCATGTGAGTGTTTGCCGTGTCAGCATTTGTTGTGTCACTGATATCAGTTTTTCTGGTTTCACTGATGTGAGTGATTGTAATGTCTCTTATGTTAGCATTTGTGCTGTCGCTCGTGTGAGCAGTTGTGCTGTTACAGATGTGTGCTTGTTGTTCTGTTACTCATGTAAGTGTTCATGGCATCATTGATGTGAGAGTTTGCATAACACTGATGTGAGCGTTCATGGTGTCACTCAGGTAAGGGTTTGTCGTGTCACTGGATTAGGCATTTTAGGCGTCACTGATGTGAGCAATTGTGGTGTCATTGATGTATTAGTGGTGTCACTCATGTAGGTGTGTGTGGTATCACCGATGTTAGTTTTCATGGTGCGTTTGCATGAGCCAATGCATCTAGTTCTAATATGCAGGTCCTTTTTCTGTTGTATTCTTTATTCCTTTTACCTCTTTTAGATCATTTTCTTTTGGGGGAGGGAGAATTGGGGGGGGGGGGGGTGGGTGGGGGGGGGGTGAGTGGGTTTGGTATCATTTAGTGGTTTAGATTTTTTTCTTTTCCGCAGAAGGGGTAGAAATGCAGGTTGAAATCCTTTAGATTTTTATCGCGTTCAAATAGACAGAAAGTAAGCAAAAAAAGTGAATGTGATTTTCTGTCTGCAGGTGGTCTTTTCCAAACTGTTCGCTGACTTGACGCTGACCCAGATTGAGGAGATGACCCTGACCTTGATGCACAGGGTCAAGAACGTGGACAGGAGCGTGGAGTATGCTATACCCCGATGGAGATCAAAACCTTCAAGACCACGCTGTTGTGACCCATGCCTAGTCAGCCCTGTAGCTGGTGTGTGTGTGTGTGTGTGTGTTGAGTTTGTGTGTGTGTGTGTGTGTGAGTGAGTGTGTGTGTGTGTGTGTGTGTGTGTGTGTGTGTTGAGTTTGTGTGTGTGTCTTTGTGTGTGTGTGTGTGTGTGTGTGTGTGTGTGTGTGTGTGTGAAGAGCATGGGGGACGTTACCAGAAGGGAAAGTGAGATGAGGTGGGGGAGTGGGATGGATTGTTGGTCGATACTTGCTTGTCTGCGCCTGTCTGCTGTGGGTGGGGTGTTTTTTGTTGTTGTTGTTTTTTTTCCAGTTTATTTATAAGCCTGTGTGTTTGTCATTTTCTGTGCTGTATTCTTTCAAGTCTGTTCTGTTTGTTCACTGCCCTCAAACAGCTAGCTTTCCATTGTTCTCTTTGTTCTCTTTGTTTTTCTTTTTCATTCTCTGCTCATGGCGTTTGGTTTTGCTTCTTTTTTTTTTCCCTTCTCTTCCCACCCTCTTCTTTCTTTTCTGTGTAGGAGTGTGTGTGCTTCCATTATTCTCTTTTTACAGCCCTGATGTGGCCCTTTGCGGTCGGCTGGGCTATAAGCAACATTATCTTATCTTATCTCTCTCTCTTTTCCTTCTTCTCTCAGTCTTCTATAATTGTCTTACCTTACAAATCATTCGTAAAGCATTCCATGCAGTTTTGACCATGTGTGTGATGTGATGATTTACAATATGTGTGTCTGTGTCTGTGTATGCATGCATATACATGCTCAAATTGAACATGTGTTTCATTTGAACAGGAAAAAAAAAAAGAACAGAAAAACTTACCCTGGCTTACCCCCTGCGTACATCTGCTCTCAGGAACTCTTGTTGACTAATCAGAACTGTTTATTATTATCAGTCGCTTCAGATTTTGTTGTGTGAGTGTTGGTCTCCAACAGTTTTGTGTAAAAAGTCAGTTGCATAAATTGCTTGCCAAAAAAAACAACAACCCCAAAACAGCAGGAATGGAAGGATTTCTTTTTCGAGTGATTCGACTTCAGGAGCCTTTTTTCACAGCTAGTCCTTTTCGTCGGGGTGAACTGATGAATGAATCGGTGTAACTATGGTGATGGCTTTTAGTTTGTGTGTGTGTGTGTGTGTGTGTGTGTGTGGAAAACATGTGATTTATAAGCAGAGGGAAATCAAAACAAAATGGTGATTCATCTTGATACTTCTAGTCATACAGAGTACTGAGGTCATAGGTTTCTTCAACGTTTGTCCGTCTCTCTTTCTCTTTCTCTCCCTGTCTCTCTCTTTCTCTCTCTCTCTCTCTCTCTCTCTCTCTCTCTCTCTCTCTCTCTCTCTCTCTCTCTCTCTCTCTCTCTGTATTGACCGCTGTCTTTTAACACAGCTTGTCTGGTTAGCTTTGCTGTCAGTGCTGGTTTTTAAAAGAACAAATGGACAAAACATTGTAACTGCTGCAGTCTACAGTTGTGAATGTCTTGTGAGTCTGTGTGGATGTGTATTGTTGTGTGTGTTTGCATGCATATGTGTGTGTGTGTGTGTGTGTGTGTGTGCATGGGTGTGCATTACTGTAAGCGACAACTGAAATTGTACACGATCATGAAATTGTTCAGATCGTGCTGACCTCATGAAGTGAGATTTGTTTGCCCTCCAGCGAGAATTTCATCTCCTTTCATGTTGAAAAATGTGTGCATGTTTGTGCCTAAATGAGAATGCAGTGTTGATATCATTCATACAAACATGTGCTGTCTTAATTTTTTTTTTTTTTTTTTTATATGTGTGTCTGTATGTGTGTGTATGATGATTTCTTTCATGGAAACTTGTCAAGATTGTGAATTTGTACATTTTCGTGTCATGCTTGCTACACACTTTATCCGTTATAAATGTTTCAACAAAAGTGGCTGCACAGCGTAGGAAAGCATGCAATGCTTGACCAGAATCGGCTTTCATTTAAAACCACATCAAAAGATGACTATACAGCGTACGAAAACTTGTGATACACTTGACCAGAATCACCTTTCATTCAAACCACACCCATTTGCAGGTCATAGTGATCTTGGAATTTTTGACCGGAACGACCACCAAGCCTTGCAGGTTCTGGATGGGGTCTGTAAAGTTCTGCTGTTGCCAGCGCAGGTCCTGCCGCCATGCTGTATTGCAGGTCCTGTGCCTCTGTTTGTCTGGGCTGGTCACACATGTACCTGACTGTGAAAAAGATGAATGAACGAGTGAAGCAGACCCGCTGATTGCGGTAGACTGAAAGACAGACCTTGTGTTTCATTTGGAGGTGAAAACAGCTTTCTGCAGCATTGCGAAATGTGTACATGTCGTGTGAGCCCACGTGTGTGTGACTTTCACGTAAATACCCAGGGTTTTTTCTTCTTTTTTTTTTTTTTTAGGTTGGGTGGTGGTGGTGGTTGTTTTTTTTTTGGCCACAACAGAAGTTTTATTGATGGAAAGAAGCTCAGCAAATAGTTCAGAAAGCTTGTAGCCTGTCCTTAGCCCGTGAAGTCCTTAGAAGGTCCTTGACAGGTCCTTGATGGATGGTTGCTGGGAGTGAGCGGGAACACTGTCAGTGCGTCCTGTCTGTGTTTGGCGCTTTCTGGTGCTGACCGGCATGGCGCACCTCAACTGAGCCAAAAATAGCTGTAACATTCCGAAAGAAAAGGGAAGTTATGTTTTAATAAAGCAGAGAGAGAGAGAAAAATGTGTGTGTATGTGTGTGTGTGTGAGTGCGTGCGTGCGTGCGTGCGTGCGTGCGTGCGTGCGTGCGTGCGTGTGTGTGTGTGTGTGTGGTGTGTGTGCGTGTGCGTGTGTGTGTGGTGTGTGTGTGTGTGTGTGTGTGTGTGTGTGTGTGTGTGTGTGTGTGTGTATGTGTGTGCTTGCTTTCCCCTCCTTTCTCGTCTGGATACTAGATTGAATGCTGGCAGTACTTAAGATGGAAATTACAGGGTCAGTGTGTGTGTGTGTGTGTGTGTGTGTGTGTGTGTGTGTGTAACGAATAATGTATGCAGTGGAGTAAAGTATTCTCTGAAGACCTTCTGCTGTCAGGCTATCCTAGAGTTTCTTCCTACCAAAGCCATGGGCGTTTTGCCCCGTGCTTGTTCATCAGGAGGACATTCAAGAAATGAGTGGGTGGTGATGATGGTTTCCATTATGATGATGATTTGGGGGGGGGGGGGGGGGGGGCAAATGGTGTTGAGATGTATACTCATTTTTGAGATCAGAGTGATTTTGAATCATGCACACTCGCTTTGTTTATACACTTGCGTGCACACTCCGGAAGCACCTGCACAACGCATGTACGCATGCTCGCACGCGCACACTCCTACAACACAAAGGCAGGGTTTGAAAGCTCCCACGTACCGCATGAATCACATAGTGGACCATACCAGTGTGCACCCACTCCCACAGACAGCCTAGAGATTCACCATCTCCCCTTCCGTCAAGTGAACTTGTTATGTGCAACATACACCGCCATGGAAGAAGAGCATCACGGGCAAAGCGTCTGATGTCTTCCAGCTGTCTCTCGGACCGCCGAGACGTCTTGTCTCTCTGTGCTGAATGAACACCCAGCACAGCATGGGTACGGTACAAGTAGGAACCAGCTGGTGGGCAGTTCACCTTACAGATCATCCGTGTTCAGGTGGGAGAGAGGGGGGGGGGGGGGGGGGGGGTAGTAGTAGATATGTGAACGCGTGAGCGGGCATTTATGTTGTTTTGGTTGTTGATTCACATGATTTCCCTCTTTGTCGGTCTGTCTGTCTCTCGCTCTCTCTCTCTCTCTCTTTCTCTCTCTCTCTCTCTGTCTTTGTCACTTTAAGCTTCTTTGCTTGTCTGTGTGTTTCAAGTTTCACTCATGTTGTCTCCATCCTCTCCTTTTCCTTCTTTGATTTGATTCTGCATGCACGATGTACTGTCCATTGATTGCACATGCTGCGACACGCGTGTATCATTTTGATTTTGTTTGTTTCCAAACAAACGTGTTTCGGTATGCAGATAAAGATAATTAGGAGGAACAGTATGTGTTTGTTTCTGCTGCTATGGGGTCGGACATTTGTCATTTTTCACCTGTTTACTTCATTTCTGCTCTATGATGGGTTTTTTTCCTTCCTTTTTTTGTGATGGTAGTCTTTGCATTATGTCATGAGGAGAAGACGTGGACAGCAGATTTGAGGTTACTGTGTTGACTATCGCATCGTACCGAACACAGTTGAAGTCTTCGTGCTGTGTTTTGTGTATATAATATCGAAAACGTCGATAAACACCAAAAAAAAAAAAGAGTCACAAAATAGCTCTTCTTTTGTACAATAAAAGCAGACCACTGAATTTTGATACAAATATGTCTGATTCAGATATCACAATTAACATGCATAAAAGCGCACAGAGCAATACTCTCCAGTGAGGCTGTCGACAGGCAAATGAAGTGAAGTTTCAGTCCAAGTTTGAAATGTCAGCATGTCATTGAGTGTGGCAGGAGAGGTTCACTGCTTCTGTCCGCTGTCTCTTTTGATGATTGTTCACGCCACATCAGCCTTGCTGTCTGTCAGTTTTATATGCTCTTTTTTTTTTCTTTTAATTTTTTTTTCTTCTATTTTAAAAGATTTCTCTGTGTTTATTACGTACAACATGGGAAACCCTTGAGACATACTTTTTTTGTTAACAGATGACTCGGGAAATCCAAAAAAAAAAAAAAAAGAGAGAGAGAGAGAGAACCTCAAGACTGGAAGTTCTTTGTGCTGACCGTGAACAGTAAGAACAGAATGAAAGGAAGCAGGAAAACACGACTTTTTGCCGAGCATTTTCACATTAGTGAACGCTTCGCTTCTGTATGTTTTGCCAGATGTATGCTGGCTGTCGCTCAGTTCGGTTTGGAGAGTTCACAAACTTTTTACCGGACTGCCACTACAATCATCTGACCAATCAAAGGTCACTGGCCAGAGATCATTTCGCTGATCTGCTTTTATGAAATAGAAAGCAAAAAAAAAAAAAATGTGAAAAGGCACCGGAAGCGCTTGATTTCTTGAAGGTGGAAGGTCAGGTGTTTGTTTGGCTGCTCAGACGTTGAAACCACGGCATTTCTGTGTCGGTCACAGTCCCCAGTCTTCAGATCCTTGTTTATCAACTTCTTGATGTGTGTCTTTCAAAGCGGTCTTTTGCCTAACATTATCCATTTCATTGATTTTCTGCATTTTTTGTTCTCTGTAGTGATTGAGCGAGTGTGTGTGTGTGTGTGTTGGGGAAGGGATGAGGCATATGCGTGTGTGCATGTGCGGTTGTGTGTGCATGCATGTATGTATGTGTGCGCGTAAGCTTTTGCATATGTGTGCGTGTGTGTGGTGTGTATGTTAGAGAGAAGTGGGTTGCCGGTATATTGTGGCCAGAAACACTAAAGAAGAAGGAGAGAAGAGAACATACGTAGGAGCATGTGTGTGTGTGTGTGTGTGTGGAAAGGGGAAGAGGGGGGAAAGAGGGGGAGAAGGGGTAGTGCGTGCCAGCATCTCTTTTGACCAGATACAGATGTGTGAATACAAGTGCTGGACAGTACTGTACAAAGGGCGTGTCACAGGTTTAGGTATTTGCGATACATTGGGTGCATGTGTGGACAGTAAGGTCCATGTAGGGGTGGGATTGTACCTACCTGTGAGTACCTATGTACCTATGAGTGTTGCTGGAGAATTCATGAGACTACAGTGCACTACACACTCTGGCATGACGCTGGGGATGGCGAACATCCTCTTGAAGCATTAAGGACTAATATGGCTCATAGTAGCTGTGTAGAAGCTGGTCTGTGTGTGTGAGTGAGAGTGTGTGTGTGTGTGTGTGTGTGTGCGTGTGTGCGTGCATGCATGTGTGTGCAGCCATAAAGATTAGAAAGGTACATTGTGCCACATACTCCTGTCTTCATGGCAGTTTGGGGACCTTGAAAGCAGCGTATCAACTATGAGTCGTACGAGGAATAGCTAACCAGATAGAACAATCTGCAGAACAGTTCATCCAATTATCAAACCAGAGAATAGTTACCTGAGAGTATCAAGTATCTGAGAGTATCAAGTAGACAATAGTTCATCTGAGGGGTATGGTGAGTTGATTTTAACGTGGTGACAGCCCTGATGTGGCCCTTTGCGGTCGGCTGGGCTGTAAGCAACATTATCTTATCTTATCTTATCTGAGTGGTATGCAAGTGGAGAATAGTTCTTAATAGTTACCTGGATGTATCAAGTAGACGATAGTTCATCTGAATGGTAAATGACATAAGAATAGTTTTCATGATTTTTTTTTTTTTACAGCTGATACTGAAATACTGAACAATGTAGTATATTGCAATTACATAAGCATGTATGGGTCTGGATGAAGTAGCATCTGGTACTGCAAAAAAACAAACAAACAAAAAGTACTCTGTAACGTACAGATGATTTTCCACATTTTGAAACAGATAGAAGCCTCCGGTGTGAAAAGACTTGTGGTCATTGCTGATCTGTAGTTGAAATATTACCTGTATTGAGGAACCAGTGTTCCTTTTGTAGTCAGATGTACATGGGTTTTTGTGTGTGTGTGTGTTTTTTTTTTTGGGGGGGGGGGATGGGGGGGGGGGGGGGTAAATTGATTTGAGATAATCAGGGTCTACTACCTGTCTTTGAGCATTCTCAAAATGTGTGTCGTAGACTTTTTCTCCTTTTTTTTTTGTGGGAAGCCAAAATAGGAAATCATACTCAAATGAGTGAGAAGTTTCAGTATTTCTGTGAGGACTTTTTCTTCGTAACTACATGAAGCCATATTTGTTTGTGTGAATGTAAATAGGTGTGTAAAATCGTTGAGGACTTTATGCTCATGCGTTTAATAAGGTTTACTCCAGTTATCGTGCCCACTAGTTGGTATTTCCTTTTTATTTTTTTTTTATGCTGATCAATGAGAATGAGGATGATAAAGATGATGCTACAGATTTCCATTTCAGTCTGAGACTACATGACAGGGCTGTACTCTACGCTTACTTTCATAATATATCCCAGCGTCAACCAGGCCCGAGAGATACAGGCACCTGCAGTGTTGGTCAGGAAATTTGAGCAACACACTCAGAAACGCATCCATTAAGTGGATGAAACTTGACTGTGTGGCCCCAGTCTTCCCAACTGAGTCCACAGCAAACTCAACTCTGGGTAGGAGCCGGTAGGGGCAGAAAAACCCACATGACTCTGATGGGATTCGAACCCACGACCTCCCAGCTGGAGTCCGAGACGATAACCACTTCGCCACGGCGGCTGGTCTAGTTGGTATTTTCCATAATGGGGCACGAGGAATTCATTTGAGTTTTGTGCATGTGTGTGTGTGTGTGTGTGTGTGTGTGTGTTCAGTGTACTCAAATCTTCAGTCCATGAAGATGTGATTGTCATCCCTTATGCAGTTTCCTCTTTTCTACGACTGTCTTCGACTCTGCCCCTTTGGGTATCATGTTCCTTAATTAAAGTCTTTCTTTGTCATCGTTTAACTGTGTTCCTGTCTTGACGGCTCTGTCACCAGTCTTGTGTTTCAGAAACCCTGGACACATTTTTCTTCTGTGCAGAATTGTAGCTATGCCAGCTGTTGTGTTGTCAGTCAGGTGGCTTGGTGGACAGGGTGAAGAGCATTGTGCAGAGTGGACACTGGCAGCCTACTTTACAGTGTGTCTTTGCCAGTTTTTTGTTTGTTTGTTTTCTAAAGTAATCTGTATGTGATTGAGACATCATAATGTGTTTGTGTTTAAATGTTCTTTTTTTTCTCTCTCTCTTTCGGGTATCTTAGTTTTATATGTTTTCAAGAATGTCAGCAAGTTAGCTTTTGTGGTTGGTGTGATTTTTTTTTCTTCTTCTCTTCTCTTTTCTTTTCTTTTTTTTTTTTTTTTGCAAGGCATATTTCATGCCCCGCCCCCCCCAACTACATGCTAGTACTCGTGGTCGTCTGGACCAAACTACCAGAACAAACTTGTTGTCCGATGAATTGCTGCAGATGATTATATGTTGTTGTTTGGTGGTGGTGGTGGGTTGTTCTTCGATTTTTTTTTTTTTTGGTTTGTTTTCTCTCTTTGAGAGGACTTTTCTTGTTTTTTTTTTTTTTTTTTGTTTTTTTTTTTTAAACCTCATAGCCACCCTGAGAGGGCCCCAGTGATCAGCTAGGCTTTAATTACACTGAGGCCAATCCCGACATGAGCCTCGAGTTAACCAGCCCATGGGATTAATGCAGTCGAGAGTCCAGGAGGCCGACTTCCCACATTGTCATGTTGTTATGTGTTCGTTTAATCATGCATGTCGCTGTGAAACCCTGCGCACTGCGGTCAGGTGGCGGATGCAGTGTGGTGCGCATGGACTGGTCCGCACGCAGTGGTTGCCTCTTTGATGAAACTGAAAGTGTTTTCACGTGGCTTGAAGGTTTGTATCTACGTGGAACATTATTTGTACCATTTCTACCATTCTACATGGAACATTGTTATACTGTTCATACACAGACTTGAGAAAAAGATTGTTGCTACTGTTTTAAAGACTGATTTAACAGGCATGAAACATGGTCAATAATCATCGCATATATCGACATTATACAGTTTAGCATCCCAGTTATTATTTACGACTTGCATTTATTGTCAGTGCTTTGTGTTACCGTTCGTTGATGTTTTTCAAGTTCTCGTGTTGACCTGACAGTGAAATTTTTTTGTGCAAATGAAAGTTGTTGGTCAGAAAAACAAGTTGCCAGTTGATGTATTTGATTGATGGACAGTGTTTGTTCAAACAGTGTGATTCATGCGTGTAGTCATCGTTCTTCATGGTGTTGGTCTTTTTGTCGGGTTCTTCGGTTTGTGTATGGCTTGTCACTGTGAGGGTCTGTACAAAGCAAGGGGGGGTGGGGTTAGGATGTACACAGTTGAGGCTTTCAGATCGGTTACTGCAGGAGTAGAATGGGGAGTGAGTGAGTAGTAGGGCATGGATTCAGACATAAACACTAATTAAAAGGGGGGGATGGGGGGGGGGGGAGGAAGTGTTATTGAGCCAACACATTATTGAACAATGTTTTACCTCCCTTAGAGAAGAGGACTACAAATGTTTGAAAAGAGTGGAGAAGGGGGGAGGGAGAAGTTGCTGAACGTGGAGGGATGGAGGTGTGGGGAGGGGGAAAGGTGGGGGGGGGGGGGGGGGGGGGGGGGCATGGAAGAAAAAGATGGCATTGAAAAAGCAAGAAACAAAGCCACCATGAAATAAAAGTGATGATGATGATAATTGTTTTGTTTTAATGATGGCATGCACCGCAGTGTTGTGGAGAAGAGGTAGTTGACATGGGCACAGTCTGTAAGGAAGATGACACTTGGTGTTTCCCACAGAAATGTTCTGCAGTGGCAAATGTTCTATACATGTGTCGGTGGATTTCATCTTTGATAACAGGGAATTTGCTTTCTCTTCTGTTGCTCTTCCCCGTCCTGCCCCCCTCCCCCTGATTTCTTTTCCCTCTCCTCCCTCCCTCCATCCATCATCCTCCCGCCCCTGTTCCCCCTGCAGAACTGGTGAAAATGATTCAGGTCAGAGTGAGGAGTACACAAGTGTTCATGTGTGTTAGTTTTAGTTCTTTAGTTTAACGTCTATTCACTATAAGTGTTATTAGACGGGGGAAAAAACAACAAAAAACAACAACAAAACAAAAACAAAAAAAAAAAAACACATATGATTATGTGTGTGCGTGTACGTGTACGTGTGTGTGTGTGTGTGTGTGTGTGTGTGTGTGTGTGTGTGTGTGTGTGTGTGTGTGTGTGAGTGTGTGTGTGTGTGTGTGTGTGCCTGTGTGTGTAAGGGGGGAGGGGGTGCAAGAGGAGAGAGAGAGGGACTGTGTTAGGGACAAGAGGGGAAGGTTGGGATGGGTGGTAAGATAGGTAGATATTTACTTATCTAGCCTTTAGTGTATGTTGATCGGGGGAATTAAAGTATATCAAATGAAACAAGTTTAGTAGAATTGGAGCATAATGCAGGGGGATGGGTGGGGGAGGAGAAAATTTGCGGGTGGGGATGGGGGTCATCAGGGTGGAAAGGAAGACGGAATAGAGGAAGGGAGTGGGAGGGTGGGGGTGGGGTGATGACCATATATATCATATAATCGTAACTCTTTTATATTCAATGTCATACAACACAACAGTTTTAGTTTAAAGTACATCAGAGATAGATACCAAGTGGCCCGGGAAATTAAAGATTTCAGAGAACACGCAAAGTAATGAGTGATTATTTAAAATATTTTCAGTGGATAATGGTGCACTGGCTGACAACTGATCTGTTAACTTTATCTTAGGAACAAAGTGCCTAACTCCTGGGCAGTGAAGAAGTAGGTGGTTTACACTTATTTGTTTGCCCAATACGCAATATATATTTTTAGAGTACTTTGTTCTAAAAGCATTCAATCGGAACCTATACATCAAACTAATAACATGTCTGGAATGCATTACAGATAAATTGTTTAAAAGGATTTTGGATTCGCTGCATTCTTTACTTGTACACAGTGCTGGTAATACTGACTATTTGTTTTCTTGTGCAGTTCAGCAACCTGATTTTGAGACACTTTTTCTATGCGCTGATTAAATTCATGCAGATCTAGTCGAATGTCGAGATGCTGTGACCTTCTTTATTTTTTGCTGCCCTTTTAGCCGCATGATCTGCCCACTCGTTTGGGGTGATTCCGGAGGTGAGAGGGAATCAAGCAAAAGGTAATACTGGTACCCTTTAGAGACAACTCATGAATAATATGTTTTATTTCAATAGTCATTTCTAGTCGTTTTTTATGCCTCGGGATTTAATGGCTTGTAAAAACAGACTTTGGTCCACAGAGAATAAGATTTTGCATGTATCCGTCGAAAGATCTACAATGTAATTTAATGCCATAAGTATGGCTGCAAGTTCAGCAGTAAAAATGGAATAATGTTTACCAATGTAGTATCGTTTTTCTGTTTTTAATGAGGGTATTACAAAAGCTGCACCAGTATTTCCATCATCAAGAACTGATCCATCGGTGTATATCTTTAGATAGTCTGTATACTTACTTTGCAAGTGGGAATCAACAAAACATTTTAATAGGTTAGGGGAATGGTTTTTGAATAAATCTGTGTGATCAGTGTCAAATATTGGTTGATTTTGTTCCCATTCTGGAAGTGGAGAAAAAGAAGGTTTAATTGCAACATTTTCCCCGTTCAGCTCTGTACTACAGATAATATCTGAGGCAAATGTATTGATGGACTTCAATGACTGTATTGTTCTAGCTCTTTTTGCAAAGTCGGTTTCTGAATTAAGATTTGTTTCTTTTTGTGAAAATGTTTCATAAGCAGAAGTTTTAAGGATAAATTTCGCAGCTGAGGCTTTTCTTTGTTCATCGAGGGGTAGAATACCTGCTTCTGTGTAAGTTCCTAAAATTGACACGTGTATTGGTACACCCAGAGCAAGTTTGTAAGCTTTAGAATCTATGCTCTGCAGTTTCTTTAACAAGTGCGCTGGAGCGCTGAAAAAAACCTGGCCATACGTCAGCCGTGAACATACAAGGGAGGGTAGCGAGAGATATTAGTGCCTTTGTGTCCTGTCCCCAGTGCTGTCTGCTTATTACCTTCAAAAAGTTAAGACTTTTTCTAGCTTTGTTTGTTATATAGTCGATGTGGTAATTCCACGAAAGTTTTGAAGTGAGGTAGACGCCAAGAAATTTGACAATTTGTGTATATTTTATTATTGCACCATTAATCGTGAATTCAGGTAATTTATTAGGGTCATAGCCTGAATTAAACAGCATGATTTTTGTTTTTTCCAATGATAATGTAAGTCCATTTTCTATCATAAAGTTGTTGATTTTATTAAGTTCACGTTGATACACTTTCTTTGTATAGTTCAAAGCCCTGACTGGAGTTTTACGTTTCATTGTCACCTTCATCCACAAACAAATATCATCAGCAAACTGAGCTAAGTGGTATCTTTGGACAAGTCTTTCGGAAGATCAGCTAAAAGGATGTTAAACAAAATTGGAGAAATAACCGATCCTTGAGGCCAGACCCATACTTAGCTGTCTGGGGTTTGAATATGAATTTCCAAGCTTTACCTGTATAAACCTATTAGATAGTTCATGTGTGTGTGTGCGTATGTGTGTGTGTGTTGTCAGATTGCGTATGGTGTGTTTTGAGTTTGTCCATCGTATTGCGCAACGGCCCACTGCGCGACAGCCTACTTTGTGACAGAATGTGTTTGTGTGTATTGTGTGTGTGTGGTTTGTGTGTGTGTGTGTTAGTTCCTGTGTGTGTGTGTATGTGTGTGTGTGTGTGTGTGTTGTCGACAGGTGCACCTACCAAGTATGACTGTTCATGTACCTCTGTGCCTGTCATTCCATGATGAATATGGTACACAAGTACTGATTTGAACTGATGTGTTGTTGCTGTTGTTGCTTTAGCCAGTCTGAGCATGGTGACAGTGACAACAGTAAGCTCATTTCAGACTGCCTGAGAGAGGGAGAGAAAGAGACTCCAGATGTGCTATTCTTTCATGGGCCTTGGCCTCTTTAACTCTCAACAGGTTTTGAGATTTTTGCATTTTGCATGACGGACGTTCTTTTTTTCGTCACATTCTGTGCATTGTTTTTGAAATGATGATGTTTTTGTGATGAGTGTGTCTATTTGGGGCTTTTTAGGCGATATAGTGCTTCAGATATAAAAAAAAAAATGTTGTTTTAAGTACATGTACCATCATTCCGGGAAGAAAACCGTCAGTCACGGGTGATCGAAATTCAAGTGAAAGAACTGAAGAGAGTTAAGAAGGGGTACCTATAACATATGAAATATAATAGCAGTTGAAACAATAATGCAAAGTACAAAACTTTATCAAATTTAAAGTAAATAAACCTGCAATGCTTCATATGAAAAGGAGATTTGTTTTTTAACTGTAGCCCAATTCAAAGACAGTCATTAGGCTTATGTTAGATAATTAAGGCTGTCTGTAATGTTTAGAGCTCATAAGATTCTCACAAAATATACTAGGGGCTGGAAAAAAGAATAAAGTGTGTCTACTTTTTTGTTTTTTCCCTTTTTTCTTTGTGGTGATTGACATAGTGGACAGATAAACTAGCCATCAAAGAGGAATTGTTTCTGATGTAGGCCTGACAAATTAGAAAGTTGAGAGAAAAGAGAGAGAGATGAGGAATACCAGTAAATTCAAGCATGCATGTGTGTGTGTGTGTGTGTGTGCATGCACACATCCGCAACCACACTCCCCAGACATACACACTAGCACACATTCACACACACACACGCACGCCCACACACACACACACACACACACACACAACACACACACACACACACACACACACACACAAGGCGAGGAGGCCATCATACAGTGAGCCATGGCACAGTGGCATGTCACTCAGAAGGCATTACACAGCAGGCCGTGGCGCATTAAGCAGGTCATAACACAGACCAATGAAGAACAATGTACATGTATGTTACAGTCAGAATGTGTATGATTGGTCATTTCATCAGATGGCTGAACTGGTCGGTTTTTTTTCATGATAATGACTTGTTCCACCAATGAAATGAGGTGGGTTTTTTTTTTTGTTTTTTGTTGTTTTTTTTGTTTGGTATTGTCTGCATTCTTTTAATGACTGAAACGTTTGTTTCATCTTGACAGTGACTTGTGGTGCCGTTGAAATGATGCTGATTGGTTTTTTTGTTTGTTTTTTGTTGTTGTTGTTGCCCCTTGTCTGCATTCTTGCCATGAAGTGGCAGGGGGTTGTTGAAGTGTGTTACATATTTTCACCATAGCGTTGTAACATAAAACATAACGGAAACATAACAGCAGGTAGTAGATGAAGTAACAAGCCGAGTGGCTGGAGCTCTCAAGACAGCCTGGTGGTGTCTCCGGTCATCTGCCACAAGGGCATCAGCTGACCGTTCAGCAATGTAGTTATCAACTGTCATGAATTCTTTTCTTTACATCATGAATTGTCATCAATACTTTTGTGTGTGTGTGTAGTGTATGTGCACTTTCTCTGTTCTTTTGGGTTTTTTTTTTTTTTTTTTTTGTTTATTTGGTTTTTTTGTTTCTCCGTTTTCATGACTTTTTTTTTTTAACATGACAACAGTCTGAAGAGGGTTCAGCGTGGTTGGCTAGGCTATCATGAAATTTGAAAGTGGGTATTGTTTCGCTGCACCCTAGAGTGAGGATGAAAGAATGGGTGCAGGGAAGGGTGGATGGAAGGGGGGGGGGGGGGGGGAGGGGGAGAAGGGGGGAACAGAGAGAGGGAGGGAAGTGTGGCATTGTAAACTGAGGTCACCATGAAAGCAGGGCATTGAAAGACCGCAGGTGTGAGTCTGATTTTTTTTTAAAGTCGCCTTATTTCACAACAGCCGGTGAGGATGGAGATGTTGACAGTGTAGTGCGTTGAAATTCCGTGTTGGGTTGGCACTACTCTGATGACAATCAGGTGGGACCACTTGTTTCTAACTATAATCGAAGCAGTTCAGTCACTCTCATGAAATGACGTGTCGACATATTCTGACTGAAACATTTGCATGTAACCTGCCCTCTGCGGTGTCGATGCACATAGCAATAACCAGAGCTTGCAGTAACTTATTCATGGAATTATTTCGTTCAGATGTTCATCGATTCAAGCATGTATTCTCCATTCATTCATTCAGACGCCTTGGTTGAGGTGTGCTGCATTGATGGTGTGAGTTGTTCTTATCTGTGCAGACATCGTCTGTTCACTGAGGCTCGCAGTGTCTTCGTTTGGTATGTAAATTCATTCAAGACCATTGTTTGCCAAGATAAACTTCATGAAAACTTGTTTGACGTTGGTTTTGTTGGAAAGATTGATCGTTCCTTACATAACTGATATTGACTTCTTTTAGCTAATAAATCATAATTAGCTACTGCATTTTCATCTGTTGTGTTCTCTCTTTCTACTTTTTTAAAAAAAAATAAACAACTGCTGTTCATGTTGTTTGAAATACCATTTAACACGTTGAATAATTAATGGACACATCTTTGACCATGCATACCATCATTGATTTAGTTCACTTGTTGATGGTTTGATCGATTGATTGGTGTTTTGGAGGTCAATTGTAATGAACTTACTGTGTGGCATGATTATTAAGATGGTTGGTGACAACAAAATGTATGTTTTATCATAACTATATCAGGATGTCTCCTCTGTGATGGATCAGTATGATGACTGACCTGCAATGTATCATACAATAAAGTTCATTGGTCAGGGTAATGTGTGTGTGTGTGTGTCTGTGTCTGTGTGTGTGCGTGTGTGTGTGTGTGTGTGTGTGTGTGTGTGTGCGTGTGAATGAGAGAGAGAGGTGTGTGTTTGTGTGCATGTGTGTGTGTGTGTGTGAATGAGAGAGAGGTGTGTGTTTGTGTGTGTGTGTGTGTGTGTGTGTGTGTGTGTGTGTGTGTGTGTGAATGAGAGAGAGGTGTGTGTTTGTGTGAATGCATGTGGTGTGTGTGTGTGTGTGTGTGTGTGTGTGTGGTGTGTGTGTGTGTGTTTCTTTTGTCAGTGCACACAATCATACACATAAAGTTTGCCTGTATGTACACACATGTATACACACACACTGACTTTTCAGGAATGTATGTGGAGACACGCAGCCTTACTACATTGTCTCGTCCAACAGACATGCTGTAAACTAATACGTATACTGGACGGACAAATAAAAAAGAAAAGAAAATACATTTAACAGGATGGGGGGTTTGGCCAACTCCTACCCAGACATCAGCATGCTATGGATGGTAATGAGAAGACGACACGAATCTGAAGACTTAACGAATGCGTATTTTGTACATTTTTTTCTGGGCAGCACTGCAGGTGTGTCTCTCTCAGGCCTGGTTGAAGCCGGGATGTTGTAATTATGAAAGGAAGAGTAGCGTGCAGCCCTCTCATACTTTCAAACCAAAATGGCACCATCATCAGTCATTACACACACATGCACACACACACAAATTCTGTGGACCTTCATGCCCTGTTCTCGTGGTGTCTGCCGTTCCGATTTCCCTTCTACACCCTTGCCTCAGGAGAGTTGGTTTCAGAATGCTTGGTACTGTCAAGGTCACAGAAACTGTCTCCAAAATGGACGTGTTGATGCCCTCTTTGGCAAGATAGCTCCCTCGCTTTGGCTCAGAGATCATGCAATCATTTTTATTCACAGGGGGTTAGCAGTGGATGTCCTCTGTTTGTTGATTCAGAACAGGCAATCGATGAACTCCACCAAAGCATAGGTGTCAACCCAGTTTTCCTCATTTTACAACTTCCCATATTGAAAAGTACCTTTTACTTTATTCCGAGCCCCAAAACTTTATACATTACGGAAAAACACAAAAACATAAACAAAAATTGCGGTGAATACAATGTAATACTCAGTATCAGGCAGAACAAATGGCAATTTAAGACAGTTTATGAATAACAATAACACTTGCCCATCCAACAGAACTTCCATTCCAGCAGAATGCATCACTTGAGACAGTTTGTAGATCAAATCACACACCCTATTACTAGTAAAACACTGACTATGATGCAGAATCAAAACTGTTTGTAAACCCATTGTTTACACACTCTTCCACTTTACCAACATCATGAGTCCCATCAAAGTCACAAACCGATTTGTTCTATGCACTTTCCACTCATACCAACATCATCAGTCCATTGAAGTCAGGAGTACATCATTACTTACAGTGATCACCAAAGTTTCTAAATCAGTTTTACCTGTATTGAAACTTGTGTACGGCCATACAGACCCGAAATCGTAGGTTTCCCGTACAGCAATAGGGGAAAACCGTATAGAGGTTGAAACCTATGGCAAAGTGACTCGCGCAGGGTCTCCTCAGCTGAGTTGCTCTGTGACAACCTGATTTTGATTGCTCCCTGTGGGTTGTGATGCAGAGGCTATGACAAGATGAGCTTTAGTGTGGCTGTAAACAGGGTTATGTGAATAAATCGCATTGGCCTGGAAGACAAGAGAGTCAAACAATACTGATAATAACAATGATAAATAAATAAAAATCATTGATAATAAAATCAACAGCTGTCTATCTGGGCCAAGTCATCTGCTCAGCAGAGGGGTCCTTCACTAAAGCAAACAGGTGGAAAAAAAAAAAACATACACTGATGTAAAATGAATATATGCAGTCATGCGCAAGACTCCAAACATCGGTCAGTTGATATTTTGGGTGATGCAAATGCATGGATTGCCTCCAACAGCATTATTTAGGTAATCTGAAAATTTGGTTTGACCAAAATCTGCCTCACCTAAAAAAGAAATTATTGGTCCCTTCGGTTTCAGATAGACGTGGACTGACCTTCTCCATGATGTGAGGCCAGCAAGATCCTTGATTGTGGGCATGGGAAGGTCTTTCCTTTTTTTTTTATTACTTTAATTTTCTGGTAATAAAAACAAAAAGGAAAAGCAGAAGATCAAAGGAGTCGAAGAAACAATCTGTAATTAAAGAATCGGACTTAAGTGAAGTATTCCTCCTGAAAGAATTGTTTCAACAATCTGGAAAAAAAAAGTGTGAGAGAGAAGAGCACAGGTATTCACCATTTTCTTGATATTGCAATGTATGTTTGGCCAGCCTGATGTGGCCCTTCGCAGTCGGCTGGGCTATAAGCAACATTACGTTACCTTTCCTTACCTTACCTTACCTTAGCTGCCCACTACTGTGAATTTTGGAATGCAGCAGTTTTTCCCTCACAACCCGTGCCTTGCCTCTCATGCACGCGTCACCACGACTCGGTGTGTGTGTGTGTGTTATCCATCCTACCAGTGCACTAGGGCTATTCTTCTCCATATGAATTTCACATGTGCGCAAGATTTTCCCATGCACGCATCTGCAAACTGGACCTCCGCTCACTGTCTCCTGTGAAAGGCTGGGCGGGGACTGGAGTCTACATGGATGCGGATGTTAATTCCAAAGAGAAAATCTTGTCCAACTTGGTTGTCTGGAGAGGGAATGGAACCCAGGACATTGGAGCAAGACTTTGATGACTTACCCACAAGGCCAACAGGGCTCCAAGGATTTAGATCTGAGTTTTGAAGCCTCGCTCTGGTGATGAGGTCACTTCGTCAGGTCGGCTGTTCAATTTGTAAATAGCATGTAGGATCAGATGGTTGTTCAATCCTCTTGTTATTTTTCTAGAGAAGGAGGTGACAGGTCATTTGGTGGTACAGCAAGAGGATCTTGCAGTGGGTTTGTTAGTGGTGTGTATGGGGTATTTGTTGATGACCACCCATGATGAAACTGATGGACGTCTGACAGCCTTGCAGAGATACAATCTTTCAGTCGGGTCCGGTGCAGCTGGATGAACATGTCTCCTTCATGACGGACGTTAACCGATGACTATTCTTGGCGCTGCGAACAGCAACACCTTCACGGAAAATGGTTCCCAAACAGACAAGAGATGTTCAAGCGTTAGTCTTACCAGGGACTTTGTAGATTCTTTCTTTTCAATTTTCATCGAAGAAAACTAATAAGGTTAGTGATGAAGTTGGAGCAACATCCACATTTCCCCCTAGAAGAAAAGATAATGTTGATGGATTGGATAGAAACTCAGCAAATTATTCACAAAGCTTCTTTCTGTCAATACACTGGCTTACAAAGGTACATGTGGATGTAGTCGATATTGGAAGTATATGTGCCCCAGGTAAGCTCATGTTGGGTTGGTGATTATCAGGTACTTGGTTTCCTTCATCTCTGTCAGACTTTGGCCGTTTAGATAGTGTACAACATGCCATCAATGGGTTTTTCTTCCCTTTCACATGACAAGTCTGGTATTTGTTGGGGTTGAAGGACATCCCCTATCTCCTCTCCTGGCCCATTATGCCTTGTGGTTCACATCATGCTGGAACCTTCATACTCCCAGGGGGATTTTGTAGTCCTGGGGAAGACTGACATTAGCGAAGAAGTGTGTGGTCTAAGACAGCAATATGGGTAGGTCATTAACATAGAGAAGAAATAGGGCAGATCCCTTAATTAACCCTGGGGGTTTCTGGCTTGACTGGAACAATATTTAAGTAATACCACCCAGAACCGTGGTTGTCTTTTTGCCGGAATTAACGTGTTGGTTGGACCAACGATTTCATTATGATCGAGTTTGTGGATTACGAATGGCAGACTATTTCAGTCTTGTTTTGTTTTGAATTCTTCGGGGGTTTTACCCCACCCTTTTCAGTCCAGTTTTAGTAGACCACCTTCTTTCCACTATTCTGATCATTAGTTGGTTCCCTTTTTGCACCGTTTATATAGCAACGGCAATCATAAGATGGGCATAATTAAAGCCGTACTCCAGTTATTTTTCAGTAACATATGAAGAGTTATCTGCACCATTAATTGTTGTGTGTGTGTGTGTTGTCACATTTTAAGGTGTATTTAACAGTATGCAGATGAAACTGTCACCGCATTGGGACACATTACATTTAATAACAATGAAAAAGCCTATCATGTCAGGTCATGTGAATTACATCAAGCATTCAGCTTTATCGCCTTTTGTCTAGTTATGAGATGATATGTTGATTTTTTTTCTCTCTCTGGTGTAAGAGTGCATCTACTAATGGCATGATTGGTTTCCGTGGCATGCATTGCCTCCTATCTCCCTCTCCCCCCATCTCCAGTTCAGTGCCCAACAATGTTAGGATAATGGTTGAGTTTTCGTCCTCACAGCGAAAGTTTTTAGGGACATGTTGTTATTTCACAGTAGTCTTTGGTAAACAATGTTGACGGTGCACTGAACTTTTAAATGATTGTTAGAAAATGGTCTCATTCCCAAATGGTCCTAGATCATTTCTGACACTTTTACCATCATCAACTTCCGCTTTTAATCTTGCGTGTCCTGGGGTTTTTCTTAAAACTCCAAAGACCTTTGGCCACTTCACCCTATTTCCAACATGGTTGAATTTGGATCTGGTCCGGTGAAAGAACACATCGACAATACTGTCTTCATTGTCCCTGGCATCATCATTGTCGTCTTAGTAGGTGAGGTGTTTGTCACTTAGGTTACCGGCCGACCACCTGCCATATGTTCGTCTGCTTCGACTCGTTAGTTGGTGATTATAGATGGTGTTTAAAGCCAAGATACTGTCTTTTGTCAACAATGAGTAGTGAAGGCTTTGCCCAGGGACTTTTTCTTCTTCTTTTTATACTTAAAAATGATGGGATCAACATGATCCAATACACCGTTTCGGTTTTTGGCAATGCTTTGCGGTAGGCCTATACAGTATTAAACTTGCAGTTGTGCAGTTGTAGTCTTTGTACACGTAAACTAAGTAAGCTGCTACATCGGCTTGCCGCAGTATGACTTGTATGTTGTGATGCATGGATGCTGTGCATACAGAGGAGCACGGCGGAAATGCGCGTTGCTTGATTAAGAAGTTTTTACTGACGGACAGTTAAATAAGGAGACGAACTCCGGCAGTACGACACCTAAACTCGTAATTAAGGACAAATCTCCTAAACTTAGTTGTAGTTTGCTTGAGCAATGACGTGCTGAGAGTGTTATTGACAGACCAGTGCCAGGACCTACATTTTAATGGAGAGCCTGGCTGTAGTATTGCAACGGAACTGGGCAGCCATAGACGGTTACAACAGCACAGTGCATTGATAGTTCAGTTCCTAGACTCGGAGACTCTGATATTGGTAAAGTCACAGGTTTGGAATGAATACTTAGTTCTACTGAGGGCTTGGTAAGAATCCTGACAAGATTCCCCAGCCAGTGTCTGGACTGACCCGGTAAGGTAGAGCGCATGTGCATGAATGTTCAGTTCAAGAGTGCTTTAAGTAGGCCTATATTAACGAACACTCCAAAGTTTACGGTAACTTTGTATTTCCCACCTTTGGGCCTTAGACTGACTGATGTAGTATCAGGTCTAATAGTGTACAGGTTAAGACGTGTGCAAAAAGACAAGTTACAGCATTGCAATCTAGTAGCCCCACACTCAGTTGTGTGTGTGTGTGTGTTTTTTTTCAAATTAAGTGTTCTTTCATTTTGGCCTTTCTTTTCAGCCATAATGCGACATTCCACTAGGCTGTAACCACGGTCTAACCAAATGGTTAGATCGCTCTGTAACTGACTGGAACCACGCAATTTTGGTTGCAGTGGGTTCCCATCGGTTAGACGATTTTTCGGGAAGACCCGATTTGTGGTTCGATAGGTGGTTACATGGCCCCCCAAAATATGACTCGGAAGATAAAATATTTTCAAGGTTACATCGCCCGATGTGACCAAATATGGTTACAAAGGCATTCACACTAGTCCCCGTCGGTTCCAATGAGTTAGAGCAGGAAATAGAGGCGGAGCCAAAACTCCGACGTCACAACAAAATAGCATGCCTTGCACACACGCTGCAAATTGTCGGGGCAGAAAAGGGGCGGAGCCTAATGGTTAGACGCTTTCCATTCACACACGCTGTGTCAAAAATATACAGTTTGTCTCATCGCAGTTAGATCCTCAATGTAACCACTTGGTTAGACCGTGGTTACAGCCTAGTGTGAACGTCGCATAAGCTCCATTTCATGTCCCTTAACTTTGTAGATTTTTCGGCAGTTTGCCTGTTAATAAGGCCCCTTGTGTCAGACTCACAGATACATCTTCTCACGAAAACTGGGTAGAAAAGTTCTTCTGTCCATGACAGCACCAATGAATGACGTTGACACGAATGGGGGCCTCTAAACTAGGACTTTGCTGAGCAGTGTCCTAGTTTACAGCCTGCTACCCTCCCCCTATATGTCACTCTTGCTTTTCTGGGACCAAGTGACAGAACCTATATCTTTACCAAACTTATACTGGCAGATACCTCCAGCCTCCATCTACCCCCCATCCCCCATTTCCATCCCACCCTCCTCACCCCTTCACTCCCTTTCCACATACCCAGTTCCACAGGAAAAAAAAGATGATGTTGACCATTGGGAAGAAGAGGAGAAAAAGTATTATGATTTATTTACACCCTTGTGGTTTTGTTTTGTTTTTTTATTCACTGAATCGGTGAATGCATGAAATTAAGTAAAGCATCAAAGGACTGAATCTTATCAGTAAGGCGCAATTACTGTCGAACTGGATTTTCTTTAAAACAAAAACAGCCCTGGATACTTTGAAAATGTCTGTTTGTAAACTGAATGTGTTGACTTTGGACAGTAGGTAGGTGAGAATTCCAACTTTTATGGGTGATAGTTGCTTTACTGCCGCCAGGCCAAGGTAAGGTTGTATCATGTATTCATTACCAGGGCTCAAATACCCACCTGTCCGTTGGCCTGTGACAACTAAATCGTCTAACAGATAAGTGGAAATTTTGTCTCCATGTGTCAGAGGAAATTCTGTCTCCATGTGTCAGGCCATCAGTTGTAGATTGTGGCTGTATCCCCTCTCAGGTTTGTCTTATAACAGAACCCTAGCAGAATTTCTCTTGCTGGGGCAAAGCGTGGTCTATAGACACATGCGATGTGTCAGCAGCATGCAGGACTTGAGCTTGGTGGGCACAGAAATGACAGATCTACTCAGTTTTATTTTTGTTTGAAATATGTGTTGAACAGTTTAAAAGTGGGGGAAAACAAATGTAGCTAACAACTCCTCCATCATTACAATTTACATTACTGACGTAGCAAAGATTCAAAAAGAAAAAGAAAGAAAGGAGGGGGCAAAAGTGAGAGAAAGAACATGGAAATCAGAGCATTAGATCAAAATATAAGATCCTTCACTAGCCGCATATGGGAACCATTGAAGTCCATCCTGAATACAGTTTGAAATGTATGTAGATAGGAAGTGGATTCATTTTGGAATGAGTATATGGTGAAAAGGAAGAAAAAGGAATTTTTTTATCGTTTTTATTTTTTGTTTGTTTTTGTCTTTTATTACGGTCATCTGTCGGTTTTTCTGCCATGTGCTGATGTAGATCATCATCCTGAAAGCAGTTTGAAATGCATATAGGCAGGAAGTGGATTGATTTTGGAATGAGTATATGGTGAAGAGGGAGAGTCAGGGAATTTTTTTTTTATATTGATTTCGTTTGTGCGTTTGTCTTTCTCCATGGTCGTCTAATTGTTGTTGTTTTTTTCTGCCATGCAGACCATCATCCTTTCCTTCTTCTGGAAAGCTTTAACTTCTCTACTTCTCTTTTCTGATCACGGTTTGATGTTCCGAGCTTTTCTCTGTAATTGGGGACAGTAGAAACTGCATTCCATACAGATTTTTTGGGGGGGTTACATTCAGAATGTATTTTTATACCTTGTAAAAAGCTAGCGTTTCCGTTCCTTTTGGCCATGCAGCAGAAGTATTGCACAGAGTGTTTGACAATTTCATTTTTTCAAAAATGTTCTTCCCTTTGGAAGTTGGATATCTGGGTTTTTTTTTTAACAGTTTTTAAAAAATCCAGGTTTGAGAAGTCTAGTGGAATAAGTGGCTTTATTAGTGTGACCACGTCGGTAGTGCAGCTGCCATGTCATTGGTTGTGTTGGTGGATTGCTGCTCTGTCAGGACGCAACCTGTTTTGGGGATGTGACCTATATTCAGGATGTGACCTATATTCAGGATGTGACCTATATTCAGGATGTGACCTTTTTTCCTGTATGAGTTTGACAACCCTGTCAAGGCCCTGTGTGTGTGTGTGTGTGTGTGTGTGTGTGGGGGGGGGGGGGGGGCAGCTGGGCTGAAATGATTAAAACTATATACTGTATGAGTTTGACACCCTGTCAGGCCTGTGTGGGGGGGCAGCTGGGCTGAAATGATTAAAACTATATACTGTATGAGTTTGACAACCCTGTCAAGGCCCTGTGGGGGGGGGGGGGGGGGGGGGGCAGCTGGGCTGAAATGATTAAAACTATATACTGTATGAGTTTGACAACCCTGTCAAGGCCTGTGGGGGGGGGGGGGGGGGGGGGGGGGGGGGGGGGGGGGCAGCTGGGCTGAAATGATTAAAACTATATACTGTATGAGTTTGACAACCCTGTCAAGGCCCTGTGGGGGGGGGGGGGGGGGGGGGGCAGCTGGGCTGAAATGATTAAAACTATATACTGTATGAGTTTAAATGATTAAACTTTATACTGTATGAGTTTGACAACCCTGTCAAGGCCCTGTGGGGGGGGGGGGGGGGGGGGGGGGGGGGGAGGGGCAGCTGGGCTGAAATGATTAAAACTTTATACTGTATGAGTTTGACAACCCTGTCAAGGCCCTGGGGGTGGGGGGGGGGGGGCAGCTGGGCTGAAATGATTAAAACTATATACTGTATGAGTTTGACAACCCTGTCAAGGCCCTGTGGGGAGGGGGGGGGGGGGCAGCTGGGCTGAAATGATTAAAACTTTATACTGTATGAGTTTGACAACCCTGTCAAGGCCCTGGGGGGGGGGGGGGGGGGGGGGGGGGGGCAGCTGGGCTGAAATGATTAAAACTATACTGTATGAGTTTGACAACCCTGTCAAGGCCCTGTGTGTGTGGGGGGGGGGGGGGGGGGGGGGGCAGCTGGGCTGAAATGATTAAAACTTTATACTACACATAGTGATAATACGGTGTGTGTGTGTGTGTGTGTGTGTGTGTGAGTGTGTGTGTGTGTGTGTGTGTGTGTGTGTGTGTGTGTGTGTGTGTGAGAGAGAGAAAGAGAGAGAGAGAGTGTGTGTGTTTGTGTACTTGTGTGTGAGTGACTGTGCTAGGAAATTTGCCAACCTGTCCCAACACTGACTACCCTGCACTGTCACCCCCAAAAAACCAGTGTCAGAACAGGTCCCAGAGAAAGGAAAACCAGTGATGGCATACAATAGTGGTACACTGAAAAAGGTCTCCAGGATAGGTTACATTTCATCACTATGCATCAAATTTGAAGGAAGACTTCAACCTTCTACATTTTCCACCTGTCAGTCTAGTTTTGTACATATGCTGAAGAGAAAATGTTGAATTTCATGCCCCCCCCCCCCCCCCTCCCCCCACCTTTCAATGGGAGCAGGCTAAGATCTAAGTCTACAAAAGATTCAGTGACACCAGCCGCCGTGGCAAAGTGGTTAGCGTCGCGTACTCCCGGCTGGGAGGTCGTGGGTTCGAATCTCATCAGAGTCATGTGGGTTTTTCTGCCCCGACCGGCTCCTACCCAGAGTTGAGTTTGCTGCGGACTCAGTTGGGAAGACTGGAACCACATAGTCGAGTTTCATCCACTTAATGGATGCATTTCTGAGAGTGTTGCTCAAATTTCTTGACTGGCACTGCAGGTGCCTGTGTCTCTAGGGCCTGGTTGACGCCAGGATATGTTATGAAGGGGGGCGTTAGAGTGCGGCCCTGTCATGTAGTCTCAGACCGAAATGGAAATCCGTAGCATCATCTTAATCATCCCCTTTCTCTTCGATCAGCATTTAAAAAAACGTCTCAAATTCTGTGGCCCTTCATGCCCTGCTCTCATGGTGACCTCAATTTCGATGTCCTCTCCACGTCTGTGGTCTTGGTTTGGTTCTGTCGGGGTCACGGTATCGGTGAGTCCATGGGGGCTGTTATTGGACGGACGTGGTGGCGCCCTCCGGAGGGAGAGCTCACTCACGCCGGCACCTCGACTAAAGATTATTGTCATCAGTAGGGGGCTTAGTAGGTGGTGTCCTGCGTATGTTAGATCAGAACAGGCACCACTGAACACCACCGAAGTGACTCGGCAGCAGTGCAGTTTCTCTTCCGGTGGGTT
>CM031624.1:51764705-51832410 GCA_018398815.1 Conus ventricosus | reverse complement strand
CCTTAATTTTTCCCTTTCGTGTTCTTCAAAATGGCGAGGTAAAAAGACTAACAACAAGCAACAAAATCACGGTTGATTTAAAATTAGAAAAATTTAAGGACTAAATTGATTATCTTACACATTTAGGCCTCATAGGGTTTTATTATATGAACAAGTTTTGACGGAGAGTATGATAAAATAATAACTGAATTAGATTAAACTCTGTTATAAAACTATGGAGCAGTTAAACTTTATGACAAAAACTCCTCATTGCTCATTGATTTGTGGGCAGACTGGTTGTGGAAAAAACATATTTATCCTCGACCTGTTACAAAGTTTATCGTTATAATTTTATCATATTGTGGTTTTCTGTCCAACACTTAAATGGACAAAGCATATCATGGATAGAAGGTTTATATGGACTGATAATAAACATATTTTTAGTTAATCCTAGCAATAAACTGAGTGAGTGTTTAGAACAGTTTTATAGACTGTTTGAAGGAACGCAGACACTATTTATTATAGATGACTGTTCGGCAGAAGAGACATAGTTAAAAAAGAGAAACACTTTGTCGAAACTAGCTTTCAGCGGAAGACATGCTGGGATAAGTGTGTGGATTTTATGCCAGAAATATTAACTCGGTTTTAAAAGACTTTAGAGAACAGTTAAAGACTGTAGTTTTATTTCACATGAAAGACAAAGACTCATTTGAGAATGTTTGCGCGGAAAATGATGTTATTGAAAATGACCAGGAAAAACATAGGATTAAACAAAACTGAATCTGAAAAGTTTAGTAAATTAGTATTGAAACGGTAACCTACACAGTATGTTTGTTTGTAGGGTCGTATTTTTTAGTTATTGAAGTCTTACTTGTCAGAGAACAGGGAAAGGGCATTCTGGGTTACTTTCGCCCGAACTGAGTGAGGGCGGAAGTGGCCCAGAATGCCCCTTTCCCTGTTCTCTTGGGTGGTTGTAGGGTTCGCAAGCATACACACACATAGAGGAAGGTACAGAGAAATTCATCTAGTCATGGATATGTCAAAAATATTGTGAAACAACTTTTTTTGTATCTTTTTGTTTAACTTTCTCCTCTTTCTTTAGCATGTGCACTGATGGTAGAGATTGAGGCTGTGAGTGTGAGCAGTTGTGTAAATGTCTGTATTATATGTATGTGTATGCAAGTGCGTGTGTGGAAGTGATGTGAGCAAGGGATGTGTGTGTGTGTGTGTGTGTGTGTGTGGTGTGTGTGTGTGTGTGTGTGTGTGTGTTCTGCATGTTCATCCTTGCACTTTGTATGTATGGAGAGGGACCACACACACACACACACACACACACACACCACACACACCACCGAAAAAAAGGCAGAAAGTCAGCAGATTATTAACATGACAGGTGAAGACCTTGACCTAGACATACAACGCATCAAGATAACCCCTCTTTTACACACTGTTCATGGGAAATGGAAAGCTGTTACCTTCCTGTCTTCCTCCCACCCACCATACCCCCCAGTTGCTGCTGTCACATTAACTGCCTATTGCCCAAGGTGTCCACATTGATCAGATGCAGCCAACACGTTTTGTTTTATGTGTGTGTCACTGTGTGTGTGTTGTACACTGAAAAAGAGGGTTGCTGCTAGGCGTTTACAGACTTGACTAGGACACGGTGTTTAAAACGTGTTGTTGGCTTTCACTCTTGCCAGCAGCATGTGAGTGAATAGGTCTGCGTTTGTGGTGGGGAGATAGACCGACACGTGTGTGTGTGTGTGTGTGACTTTAGTGAAGACAAACAGCTGTTTCACTGTCAGTGGGAAAGCGAGGAACAAGTGATTTCTAGGATACTGTTGCTAGGCTTGTGTGCCAGGCTGGAGAAGTGGTGTGAGCGTGTAGGAGAAAGTTGCTGGATGTTGTTGTTGTAGCGGAATTGGTGCAGGTACAACAGCTAGGACTGCTCAGGAAGTTGTTTTGATAGGATTTTCAAAGATGTTGTGCACAGTTGTATCAGATTTGTGGTAAAGGTAACTGTCTTGAATGCCATATGGCAGCGATTACAACAGCCTAAACCTCAGCAGCTGTTGCACACTTATATATGTGTCACAGGCTCATCGTCTTGAGTATTTGTTGCTGTGAGCGAAACGAGCTGAAAGTAATATGGAAATTGTGTATGATTTATTTTAACTGAACCAGAAAACAATTGAGATAGCTTGTGACAGCGTTATGGTAATGATCACGTTGCTCATGATCGTGACGGCTGTCATTGAACAAAGTCTGCGCTGTATTTTTTCTGTGTACTCCTGTTATGTCATTGCCATAGAAAAAAATAAATTGTTGTTACTTTTAAAAGCAGTTAACTTCATTGGGTTGAAATTATGAGACAGTGTAATGTGTATGTGTAAATGTGAGGTCAGATTATGGATGAATAGGGGTTAATGTTGAGAGTATAAGTGATTTAATCCTGATGTAATGAAATGTTTATCTCCCTTTAATCATTAGAAAGAAACTTTTCAAAAAATCATGAAAAGGACAAAATGTTTGTAGTTGTTCTCAGCATTATCATTTTTGAAGGGGGGGGGGGGGGGGAGCTAATCAGCACGAGAGCATTGCATGGTGGATTTTTTGTTGTTGCCATTGTTGTTGTTGAGGGGGGAGGGGAAAGAAGTTTCTTTTTTTTTCTATGAAAAAAAACCAACGCATCCATGTATTCATATATAACACAATTTCTTATTTTACTTTCAGGCTTACAGTATCTGAAGATAGCACTTACACAAGTGCCAGAAGCAGTGTGAAGTAGCGTAAAGCATTGTAGTGCAGAAATTAAAAAAAAGAGGAAGTGTTTGTATGGTCTGTCATGGTTGAGCTGTAGAAAACTGCTTACTGACTTAGCTTAGCTCTGAACCTGGACACTGTTGGCCAGATTTCCCGTTGGAAATTTCTTGCTGAAACGAAACGAAACAAAAGAAACTTTAAAAAACAAACAAAAAAAGTGTTAAGGTTTCCCCAAGGAAAAACGAAACCAAAAGAAAATGGCTGATTCTGCCAACGAAACTGCCACAGACGTAGGCCCAGGCCACCAGTCGATGAACCACATACTGATGCTCATCTTTTTGGCGCTGACTGGCAGCGTCATCGGTGAGTGCCAGTTCACTTCAGGGGGGACCTCATTGCCTGTTGTAGCAGACAGTGGAACCTTTCAAATAATGTCCTCCAGAAATCTAAAAACCTTTTTTTTTTCAGAGGGAGGGAGTGTTTTGTTGAGAGGCAAATCTCGTGTCGAAAAAAAATGTTCCAGGGAGTAAAAAAAAAAAAAAAAAGAAACCTTTACGCTGAGGTGGTCTTTATTTGGAGGATCCTTATTGTGAGGTTTCACTGTACGATAGATTTTGCAAACCTTTTCAAGTCTACTTTTGGTGGTGAAAAATTGTTCACACCTTCTTTCCTGAGCCATAAAGTTCGAGTCATTTTGGGGTAGACATCTCGTTACCTACCTCATATGAAATGGAAAGATGGGCTTTGGGGCTTTTTTTGGGTTTTTTTTTTTCTTGGCTTGTTTTGATTTTATTTATTTATTGATTCTTTTCTTTTCTTTTTGTTTATTCCTTTGTTTGTTTTATTGAGAACTCTTTGAATCAGACTTCAAACTGGTGACACTTGAGTTTGCCATTTACTTGAAAATCGAAAATGAAAATCAGTCCATGAATAACCTAAAAAAAAAGAAATTCATTTAATTTTGCTATGAGAAATCACATGATCGATCAAAGCTTTCCCCTTGTCGTCCTGTCTTCCCCTCCTCATTTCTATCTATGGTGCACAGATAAATTAAAAAGAAGACGAAGAAGAAGAAACCCATTAATTAGACACAGATAAATGTCTTCATCACTGTCAAGCATTAGGAAGCAAAATTAGTGGCCTGCCCTTAGGGGAGAGGACATGAGGAAGAATGTGCCTGGCTTCTTAAAATCATGGGGGATGGGCGAGCTGTGTTCGTTGCGACGGCCTCCTCCCCGTTAAAGGGAAGTAAGACCAGTTCACATGGGCAGAAGATGCTGTGTTCATATATCCAAATTTGTGGATCGGCAGCAAATCTATGCCATTCCTCTCACCCCCCCCCCCCCCCCCCCCCCCCACCCCCCTTCCCTCCCATCCCACCTCCACCCCACCCCTTTCTCTTACTTCTAATATTTGTTGTAGCTTTTTGCACATCTTTAAAAAAAAAATAATTAAATGCCCCTTTATTTCTTTATTAAAACATTAAAGAGAATAGTATTTCATCACAGATTTAGAGTGGATAAAAATGTTCAAAAATTTGTCGACAGTTTGCCGCTATTGTCTGACCTCTGGTCTTTAAAGGCAAAATTTATCTTGTTTTGCACAAACATTGAGGTGAATATGAATTTCAAAAAAAAACCCAGCAGAAGTAGAGACAGCTAGAGAGCGTGCTTTCGTCTCTCTCTCTCTCTCTCTCTCTCTCTCTCTCTCTCTCTCTCTCTCTCTCTCTCTCTCTCTTTCTCCCTCTCTCTCCCTCTCTCTCTTTTTCTCTCTCCCTCTCTCTCTTTCTCCCTCTGTTTCTCTTTGTACATATATATATATATATATATATATATATATTATATATATATATATATATATATATATATCTTTGTTTAAATATGACTTGTGAGTTGATTTTAACGTGGTGACAGCCCTGATGTGGCCCTGTGCGGTCGGCTGGGCTATAAGCAGCATTATCTTACCTTATCTTGTTTAAATATCAAGTCATTCAGTGCATATGTTGAGCTGTGTGATTTTGCCTGAGTTCTGTGAACTTTCTTTTGATTGTCACGCTTGTCTTTTGTGCTTCCTTTTTAACCTGCATATGCATCTGTGCAGAAACAGTCCACGGCTTCCAGAGGGAATACAAACAAACAAACAATTTTTTTTTTTTGGTGAAACAGGCTGTTTGTAGACAAGGGCTTTCCTGGCTGGCTTTTAGTGTATGCTTGCCTGCCCAGGTCATGTGAGTGGTTTTGTCTTTTGGTGGTTTGGGCGTTTTTAAAGTTCATTTTATTTCAGGGTTTTTTGTTTTTTTTTCTTCTCTTCCATTTTGATTTCAGTGAAAACTAGTTTCATTTTCACGTATGATGATTGTCTTTTCTTTTCTTTTCTCTTTTTTTTTTTTTTCTTTTTTTTTTCTTTTTTCTTTTCCTGTGGCATGGGGGTAGTTTGGAGCTGTCACACCACAAAAAGAAAAGAGTTGGAGTCCTGTCTGATTACAATTATATATATATATATATATATATATATATATATATATATATATATATATATATATATATTTGAGAGAGAGAGAGAGAGAGAACAAAACACAAAAAGAACAGGGAGCTGGCTTTTCATTATCTCAAATTTTCGGCGAGCACATCTTGTCTCCCTCAGGTGATTCTATTGGTCTTTAGCTCACACAGGTATTCAAAATTATTCTGAAAATCACACACACACACACACACACACACACACACACACACACACACACACACACACTACACACACACACACACACACACACACACACACACACACACACACACACACACACAACACACACACACACACACTGACTGACTGACACCAATTTATTGTCAGATTAACTCAAGGTTGTACACACACACACACACACACACACCACACACACGCACACACGCGCACAACACACACACACACACACACACACACACACACAGATATGTATATATACATTTTTTTTTTAAGTTCCAAAGCCTAATGGCTCTAGGGGGGAACTTCACTATCATAGACCCACCATGTCTAGGTTTCGAACCCAAACCTCTCTCCTTCTGCTGCTTGAACCTGCCCTGACCTGAATCAGCTGCCACTTGGCTGCCAGATGGGCGGATTGCACACAGGGGGTTTGTCAAACTGGTGGCTGTCATCTTCACAGCACAACACTCCCTAATTGGACTACCGGCCTGATCACATTGCCATGACAACAGATGACACACGGGAACCCAGAAGATTTATGTTCCACCACCGCTTTGATGCTCGACAGTGGTTGAGACTGTGGATGGAGGAAGAGCGGGGTGTGGGGGGGGGGGGGGGGGAGGGATGAGTGGAAATTGTTCCATTGAAAGCTCTTGCCACAGTGGATATTCAAGTGCACGTGGAGGGCGAAAGGGAGACAACCCCATGATGGTGACAGCTGGATGACAAATAGGTGACAGCTGCTAACTTGGGGGGGGGGGGGGGGGGGGGGGGGGGGTTCTAATGGGTGAGGGGAAGAACGATGGCAAGGCGAAGACGATAGTGAGGTTGATCCGATGGCTGAGGGGAGTGATGAGGATGGTGAGGTGTAGGCAATAGAGACGTTGATGTCCACAGGGTTGGGAAGAGGATTCTGCACAGGGAACAGTGTTTATCTTTATGTCAGATGTTGTTGTTGTTGTTGTTGTTGTGTCGTACCCTGGCTAAAAGACTCCAGGGATCATCCAAACAGCCGAAGTACTTGAACACTGTGGTACAAATGCATCAGCTGGGGATGAGAACATTGCGTGTGTGACCGTTTTAGATTACCCCGCCACGTGGGCAGCCACACTCCGGCTTTGGGGGATTTTGGAAACTGATAATGTTATGCTAGGGGCTTGTCACGACTGAAGACAATCCCCGCATAATTATGCAGAGCATAACAACATTTTGATGTCGCCTTGGTGTTCTACTTCTAGCCTTTGTCAATTGGCCTGACACAGCCTTAAGCCATGTCAGTGATGTGGGATGAAAATGAAAGCGACAATGTGACAAGGAGACTGAAATACCCCCCCCCCCCCCCTCTTTTTTTTTATGTGGATGTGTCAAGGTCATTAAAGAGCAGCAAAGCTTTCGGAAGATTACAGTTCAAAAGGTCAGTGATTCTCATTTTTGTTACTGAACTGTTCATTGCAAATTGCGTACAAAATCACTTAATCTTTTTTTCATTTTTTTTTTTCAGTTAGAAAGGCTACAAATGTATCCAGTGATATCTGATGATATGATTTATGATGACTGGCAATAAATGGATGCCAGAATGTTGCAATACAAGAGATATTGTAATACCTTCCTCTGACAAAATGATTTATGATGACTGGCAATAAATGGATGCCAGAATGTTGCAATACAAGAAATAATGCAATACCTACTGGCCCCAGTGGGAAATTTGTATTTTTATTAAATAAAATTAAGGGAAGGGAAACATGCATTAAAAAAAAAATTACACACACACACACACACACACACACACACACACACACACACAGAGTCACACACACACACACACACACACACACACACACACACACACACACACACACACACAGAGAGAGAATCTCACACACACACACAGAGTCTCACACACACAGAGTCTCACACACACACACACACACAGTCTCACACACACACAGTCTCTCTCACACACACACACACACACACACACACACACACACACACACACACACACACACACACACACACACACACAGAGTAAAGGACGTGAAATTAAAATGGTCTGAAATCAGAAAAATCCACAAGATGATTGCAAATGAAAAGTTCACAATCAAACAGAAGTATTTTAGACAAGTGAAGTTTTTGCAGGAGAGGAATCCATCCTTCAATTTTTGGGGCAGTGCAGCATAGTGGGAACATTTTGGACAAAGTTTGAGCACAAAATGATTGTAACATGTGTCAAAGCAGCTAGTTGTAGAATCAATACTTTTTGAACCCACTAAATACAGGTAAATCTGAAGTATTTCATTTCATCATAATACTTGCCAGGTCTTATATTTGAAGGTACAGAATGAACAAATCACAGCTAAACTTTACTGTGTTTGTAAAGTAAGAATCCTTTAGATATGAAATAGAAAAACATACATCACTTGTATATGGAACAGCACCAGTTTTTCTCAAGAAGGATATATTATGAGCCACATATTCAACAAGAAGATGAAAGCGTTATGATGACACACACGTGTACAGGCCAGATTATTATACAACATAAATGTGCTTGAACCCTATCAAAGACAGTGCACGACTGATTTTATTGTTTGTTTTTATTTCTTAAGACAGTGCACAGACTGATTTTATTGTTTGTTTTTATTTCTTCTCCCTAATGTGATTGCTATTTTGGTTTATGCATATATAAGCATGTCACATATCTTGGAACTAAAGGTGCAGTTTATCACACACACACACCACACCACACACACACACACACACACACACACATGCTGGTTTTGCAACTCTTAACTGCTAATATTAAGTAGATGACAAAGGGACATCACCCACTGTCATTTTTTGTTGTTGCCTTGTTCTGTTCAGACTTGCAGTCAGTCCTGTTCTGTCACAACAGATGAGATATATTATATCTATATATACACATATATGTGTTTGTGTGTTTTACCAGCTTCATAAAAAGGATGAGTGAATACTTTCAGATAATACAGAGACGAGTGAATGTATGTATTCCTGTCGCTGCAGGATACAGTGTTGAACTGCAGGATACAGTGTTTGAACTGCAGGATACAGTGTTGAACTGCAGGATACAGTGTTGAACTGCAGGATTCAGTGTTTGAACTGCAGGATACCATGTTGAACTGTAGGGTACAGTGTTGAACTGCAGGATTACAGTGTTGAACTGCAGGATACCGTGTTGAACTGCAGGATACAGTGTTTGAACTGCAGGATACCGTGTTGAACTGGAGGATACAGTGTTTGAACTGCAGGATACCGTGTTGAACTGCAGGATACAGTGTTTGAACTGCAGGATACCGTGTTGAACTGCAGGATACAGTGTTTGAACTGCAGGATACAGTGTTGAAACTATAGGGTACAGTGTTGACTGCAGGATACAGTGTTGAACTGCAGGATACCGTGTTGAACTGCAGGATACAGTGTTGAACTGCAGGATGCAGTGTTGAACTGCAGGATACAGTGTTTGAACTGCAGGATACAGTGTCTGAACTGCAGGGTTACAGTGTTGAACTGCAGGATACAGTGTCTGAACTGCAGGGTACAATGTTGAACTGCAGGATACAGTGTTTGAACTGCAGGATACAGTGTCAAACTGCAGGATACAGTGTCGAACTGTAGGATACAGTGTTGAACTGCAGGGTACAGTGTCGAACTGTAGGATACAGTGTTGAACTACAGGATACAGTGTCGAACTGTAGGATACAGTGTTGAAACTGCAGGATACAGTGTTGAACTGCATGGTACAGTGTTGAACTGCAGGATACAGTGTTGAACTGCAGGATGCAGTGTTGAACTGCAGGATACAGTGTCTGAACTGTAGGATACAGTGTTGAACTGCAGGGTACAGTATTGAACTGCAGGATACAGTATACAGTGTTGAACTGCAGGGATACAGTGTCAAACTGCAGGATACAGTGTTGAACTGCAGGATACAGTGTCTGAACTGTAGGATACAGTGTTGAACTGCAGGGTGCAGTGTTGAACTGCAGGATACAGTGTCTGAACTGCAGGGTACAGTGTTGAACTGCAGGATACAGTGTCTGAACTGCAGGATACAGTGTTGAACTGCAGGATACAGTGTCTGAACTGTAGGATACAGTGTTGAACTGCAGGGTACAGTGTTGAACTGCAGGATACAGTGTCAAACTGCAGTATATCAGTGTTGAACTGCAGGATACAGTGTTGAACTGCAGGATACAGTGTCGAACTGCAGGATACAGTGTCGAACTGCAGGATACAGTGTCGAACTGCAGGATACAGTGTCGAACTGCAGGATACAGTGTTGAAACTGCAGGATACAGTGTTGAACTGCAGGATACAGTGTTGAACTGTAGGATGCAGTGTTGAACTGCAGGATACAGTATACAGTGTTGAACTGCAGGATACAGTGTCAAACTGCAGGGTACAGTGTTGAACTGCAGGGTACAGTGTTGAACTGCAGGATACAGTATACAGTGTTGAACTGCAGGATAACGTGTGTATCCTGCAGGGTACAGTGTTGAACTGCAGGGTACAGTGTTGAACTGCAGGATACAGTGTTGAACTGCAGGATACAGTGTGTAACTGCAGGATAAGGTGTGTATCCTGCAGGGTACAGTGTTGAACTGCAGGATACAGTGTGTAACTGCAGGATAAAGTGTGTATCCTGCAGGGTACAGTGTTGAACTGCGGGTACAGTGTTGAACTGCAGGATACAGTGTCGAACTGCAGGGTACAGTCTTGAACTGCAGGATAGTGTTGAACTGCAGGATACAGTGTCGAACTGCAGGATACAGTGTCGAACTGCAGGATACAGTGTTGAACTGCAGGATACAGTGTTTGAACTGCAGGGTACAGTGTTGAGCTGCAGGATACAGTGTTGAACTGCAGGATACAGTGTTGAACTGCAGGGTACAGTGTTGAGCTGCAGGATCCAGTGTTTGAACTGTAGGATACAGTGTCGAACTGCAGGATACAGTGTCGAACTGCAGGATGCAGTGTCGAACTGCAGGGGTACAGTGTCGAACTGCAGGATACAGTGTTTGAACTGCAGGATACAGTGTCGAACTGCAGGATACAGTGTCGAACTGCAGGATACAGTGTCGAACTGCAGGATACAGTGTCAAACTGCAGGATACAGTGTCGAACTGCAGGGTTACAGTGTTGAACTGCAGGATACAGTGTTGAACTGCAGGATACAGTGTTGAACTGTAGGATGCAGTGTTGAACTGCAGGATACAGTATACAGTGTTGAACTGCAGGATACAGTGTCAAACTGCAGGATACAGTGTTGAACTGCAGGGTACAGTGTTGAACAGCAGGGTACAGTGTTGAACTGCAGGATGCAGTGTTGAACTGCAGGATACAGTGTCGAACAGCAGGATACAGTGTCGAACTGTAGGATAGTGTTTGAACTGCAGGATACAGTGTTGAACTGCAGATACAGTGTCGAACTGTAGGATAGTGTTTGAACTGCAGGATACAGTGTTGAACTGCAGGATACAGTGTCGAACTGTAGGATAGTGTTTGAACTGCAGGATACAGTGTTGAACTGCAGGATACAGTGTTGAACTGCAGGATACAGTGTCGAACTGTAGGATAGTGTTTGAACTGCAGGATACAGTGTTGAACTGCAGGATACAGTGTCGAACTGTAGGATAGTGTTTGAACTGCTGGATACAGTGTTGAACTGCAGGATACAGTGTTGAACTGCAGGATACAGTGTCGAACTGTAGGATAGTGTTTGAACTGCAGGATACAGTGTCGAACTGCAGGATACAGTGTTGAACTGCAGGATACAGTGTCGAACTGCAGGATACGTGCAACATGTGCCAGCCTGTTAACATCTCCATTTGTGAGAGTTCCAGGGTGCACTAGGGTTTTTGTTGTTTTTCCCTAAATTGTATCTTAAGTAAACTTTGACAGGCACACACACGCGCGCGCACACACACACACACACACACACACACAAGCAACACACACACGCACACACACACACACACACACACACACACACACGCACGCACACTCTCACTCTCTCTCACAGACACACACACACCACACAACACTACACACACACACACACACACGCACGCACGCACGCACGCACGCACGCACGCACGCACACACACACACACACACGCACACACACCACACACATACACACACACACACACACACACACACACACACACACACACACACACACAATGCATACACACACACACACACACGCATACACACACACACACTCACACACACACACACACACACACACACACACACACACACAACACACACACACACATATGCAGACCGGATACCAAGCAAACAACAGACGGATCAGTATTACACAATTTTTTTTCAGTTTCATAGCTGAAGTGTACACAGACTTCTGTCTGGAACAACTTAATTTAACAGTAGTGTCCTGTCACCGAGACATTGTTATCGTCATCTTCAGTCAATGTGATTTTTTTTTTTTTATTCAATTCATTTATAGTGTGAATGTCTCTGTGATGTGGCTTGGGCATTACTGATTTTTAAAGGAATTTAAAGTAAATTCACCGGTTAACGTGGACAAACCAATCACAAGACAAAACACGACGCGTTTCGACCTCTCAGGTCTTCTTCAGACAAGATAAACAACATCAGGACGATGAAAATGAAGGACGAACAATCACTTCCAAATTCGGCGCAGTTGCGTTGAATACCGGTTTTATGAAAGAATTATTATTATCGTATAAGTGGGTTTTTTTTTTTTAATAATAATGATAATATAAAATCATGCAATATAAATAATAATTGGAAAACCAAGGATGGCGATACCTTACCATGTCTTTTGCCCAGTGAAAGAAAACCTTGCTCCCGTGTCTTCCATCTATTCTACCTTGGATGGGTTTTTTTTTTTCTATCAATTTTTTTTTTTTTTTTTTTTGTCAGTACACTCTTGTCAGGGAAAGAAAATGTTGCTCCTTGTGAACTGCCGGTGTGAGGGGTGAACCTGGGTGTGGCTGTCTCTGAAAGAGTCAGAATCAACAGTATGGGAATAGCGCCACATGGGCACAGAGGACGGGGGGGGGGGGGGGGGGGGGGGGGGGGGAAGAAAAAAGTAAAGCATTGAAACGTGACAATGCTTGAGATTAAACCTCGAGATGAAAAGGAAATAGAAGTTCTGTTAACCTTTGCCATGATTCCTGGGTTGCTTATGACGACTGAAAGACAAAATTATACCATTTCTTGACCTGTTTAGAATTTTGTGAATATTGGGCATTTGTCTGTCCATTGGTTTCAGTGTACGTCCATCAAAAGGGAGAGACAAAAATCATCTGTGGTGTTTGAACTACACATCAATGATGATGTTTGTTAGGGACGACCCATACTTTAAAGATCAGTGATCAGGTCCAGCAGTGAATTCAGTATGGGTCGGAGGCAGCCTGCATGACTGGTTGAGGTATGAACTTTTGAGGATCCTTTGAAGAGTGTAGGTCTTGCATGACCAGCATCATCTGGAAAGGGATAAAGACGGTTTAAAAAAAAAAAAAATAAAATAAAAAAATTAAAGCCTATGGAAACACAGTGGGGCGTTGGTGACCAGCTTCGTTGGGATTGTGTAGTCAAACGCAGCGTCTGGTAAAGGTTAACCTTTCATCTATGTTGCCTAAAATTTTGTACACCATACATCCTGGGTCTCCATAGACCCTTGTTGTCTTCTGAAGGAATAAACCTTTGCCGTACATTGTGGGTCTCTTTGCCATACATCCTGGGTCTCCATAGACCCTTGTTGTCTTCTGAAGGAATAAACCTTTGCCATACATTGTGGGTCTCTTTGCCATACATTGTGGGTCTCTTTGCCATACATCCTGGGTGTTCCATAGACCCTTGTTGTCTTCTGAAGGAATAAACCTTTGCCATACATTGTGGGTCTCTTTGCCATACATTGTGGGTCTCTTTGCCATACATCCTGGGTCTCCATAGACCCTTGTTGTCTTCTGAAGGAATAAACCTTTGCCATACATTGTGGGTCTCTTTGCCATACATTGTGGGTCTCTTTGCCATACATCCTGGGTCTCCATAGACCCTTGTTGTCTTCTGAAGGAATAAACCTTTGCCGTACATTGTGGGTCTCTTTGCCATACATCCTGGGTCTCCATAGACCCTTGTTGTCTTCTGAAGGGATAAACCTTTGCCGTACATTGTGGGTCTCTTTGCCATACATTGTGGGTCTCTTTGCCATACATCCTGGGTGTCCATAGACCCTTGTTGTCTTCTGAAGGAATAAACCTTTGCCATACATTGTGGGTCTCTTTGCCATACATTGTGGGTCTCTTTGCCATACATTGTGGGTCTCTTTGCCATACATTGTGGGTCTCTTTGCCATACATTGTGGGTCTCTTTGCCATACATCCTGGGTCTCTTTGCCGTACATTGTAGGTCTTCAGAGACCCAAGCTTTTTATGAAGGAATAAACCTTTGCCGTACAGTGTGGGTCTTACAAAGAAAAGAATGTGATTTCATGTGCATGCAGGGGTTTGCTTCAGGAATGTGATTTCATGTGCATGCAAGGCTCTGCTTCAGGAAGGTGATTTCATGTGCATGCAAGGCTTTGCTTCAGGAAGATGGGGGATCCGGGAAGGGACCAGGAAAGGAGGGAGGGAGAGGGGAGGGTGCTCTTGCGTTAAAGTTGACACCACTTCAAGTGAGGAAGCTCAACAGGAAGGGTTTACCACGACAGGCCGACAAAAACTCGACAGCACACAAAGGTCACAAACAAGGCTGCGATGGTCCACCAACACGTGAAAGTGACCTTTTCTCTCTTGCTTCCCTTTGCCTAGAACCTAAATGTCACAACATGTTAGTGATTTGAAAAGCAGTCTGTTCGCTCTAGCCTGATCTCACATTGCCATTGACTCTGACTATATAAGAAGCTTTAGTTTTTATTCGATACAGGCAGTCATTGGACTGTAAGAGCAGTGGTGTAAGAATTACCATGCGTGATGTTTAAAAGAGGTTGGAATCTGCACAAATGTTGACTCATGAAGACTCTCTAAGCAGGCGGTACCTCAAGCATGATTGAATCAAAAACAAAAACCATATATACACCAGGCCCTCACCAAGATCGCAGAATTCCCAAACGTTTGTCATTTTATGCCACGCTTAGAGTCACAGGATAATGGCTGACTGTTGGAGATTCAGATCTCCAAGAGATGGGAATGGGTGCGGTAAGAGACTAGGAGAAGGCAGCCTGTAATCCACAAAGCATAGGGTTCTTGTCGTGCTGGATGTAATGTGTAGATCATTTTCAAACTCTGAAAAATAAAAAACCCCGTAGTAGACACCTAATGAAAGTGGTAAGCAGTGTGCTGTCAATTAATTTGAAACCCAGTTTCTCTTTTTTTTTCTTTTCTTCAGGCATTGTTAGTGTGGATATGAGAGACTAACCTCCTAGCAGCATTGCATTATTAAGAAGGGGATTGAACTGACTGACTTCAGAATTGTCTTGCGCTCGCAGTTTATTCCAATCCTGCTTTAAACTGTTTACCCTCAGACAGGAAGCATTTAGCGCTGAAACTTGAAAGCAAAGAAGCTTCCAAATTGCAGCATTTTGTCGGAAAATTAAAAAGAAAATTGTTATTAAACTGAAGAGGAATATTCTCAGCAATAAATTCCGGGTACACAGAGAAAGCGAGAAGAACAAAACTGGGTTTTTCATCGGACCCATTGTCAGTGGTGTGTGTGTGTGTGTGTGTGTGTGTGTGTGTGTGTGTGCATGTGTGTGTGTGCTTGCGTGACTGCAGCCTTAGGTATGAAGAAATTAACCAGAAATAGATTAATCTTAAATAAATGTTAGCGAACCGCCCAGAGAACATGGACAAACGAGTCACAAGACAAAACACAACGCGTTTCGACCTCTTAGGTCTTCGTCAGGTGATATATAAACAAATAAAACAACGAAAATTCACTTAGCTTTGATCGCTTCAGATCGCTTAGGGTTCAGCGCAAGGATTAGGAAGAAGGCGTTCTGAAGCGATCAAAGCTAAGTGAATTTTCGTTGTTTTATTCGTTTATATATCACCTGACGAAGACCTAAGAGGTCGAAACGTGTTGTGTTTTGTCTTGTGACTCGTTTGTCCACATTCTCTGGGCGGTTCGCTAACATTTATTTAAGATTTGTTTAGATTTCCGCCTGCAGTCGTCTCGCTTTGCAACCAGAAATAGATTGTTCTCCTGAATGTTTGGGGTTGATGTGTGTGCAGCCTTCTTCACCTACAAGCTGGTGTCCAGCCTGCGGCAGAAGCAGAAGGCCAAGGAGGAGAAGAAGAAGCAGAAGCAGCAGAAGAAGGAGAAGGAAACGCAGCGGAAGCAGAAAAAGAAGTGATGACGGCCCACCGCTTAGCTTTCATCGCCATCCCCACCCCCACCCCCCTCACCCTCCCCATCTCAACGCCATCTCATCTCCGCCATCGTCATACATACACCACACTTCCTCCACCACGTTTACTACCATTTCATAACGTTGCCATGACAACAGCACCATTGAAATGATACAAATTGGGGGGTTGGGGTGGGGGGGTGAGTGTTGATGCCATCTCACTGGCAGCAGACAGATGAGCGAGTGGACATGGCACAGGTCTGCCTGACCCTTTCTGTGTGTGTTTGTATCTGTGTGGCCGTCAGGGTAGGCACAGTCTCAACAGTGTATCGTTACGCCCCTTCCTGTTCTGGTCATGTTGGTCTTCGGAAGTGCAGGGGCTGAGTGGGGTATATACGACTACGTGTAGATCTTTGATCTGTTTGTGTGCTGCGTTATTTATTCATTTATTTATTTGGCAAAGAAGTGTTTTTAAAGGAGAGCTTGTTCTGTGAGGATAAACACATTCTGCTCATTGTGAGAATGAGGTACAAGAACACTTGTTAAAAACCCAGGACCAGTATCGGTGGGAAAAGATGAAATGAGATGGCGCCAGCTATGATAATTCGTAGACCAGGGTATATGAAAAAATAAATGCAAACTGTAGACGGGGATTGAACACAGCATAACGAGACGAATGGGTTTGGGGTTGGAAATGTATTGATTTATGAATCACACACGCACACAAATCCAATGTTATGAACACGAACACAGAAAATTATAAGAACTTGTGGGAAAAATTTAATGGGGAGCTGGAGTTTTCAGGATTGGAAAAAAAAAAATCAGCAGGAAAAGAGTGAGTCAAGTCTTTGTGTACAGAATTTTTTTAAACCCTGTGATGAGGAAGAAAAATTGTTAAAAAGAAAAAAAAAAGTTGTTTTACAGTCACAAAGACAAATCTCTGCTGACAGGAGCTGTGACGTTACATGACGAGGTTAGATTTTTTGTGCGTGTTTCATTGAACAAGATCTGTGTTAGAAAGATGAAATTATTGGCTCAGGTTGAACCCATCCCATGCCCCCCGCCCCAACCCTTCCCATCATTATCAGGTTTAGTGTAGTGGTGAGAGTATCTCCTTTCCAGATCCTTGTCCGCTGCCCTTTTGACCTCCGTTAAGTACTGGAGGTCACCTGGTCATGTATGAGAGATACAGAGCAGTTTATGATCAGCCACTTTAGTACATGATCTTGAAAAAGGCCACGTGGCCGAAAATTTGAAGAGTGGAATTGTGATCTTGCGCACTTTAGTACAGTTGCCAGCGTCTTTACACCAGGGTCCATTAGATGATTCAGACAGCAAGTCTTATCTTCATTCACTCTTATCACCACTCACTATCAGTTTTCCCATTTCTGGTTTTCGTGGAAAGCCAAGACATTTAGTGCATGTGCAGGTCGCAGTGCTTACCCAAATAACTTCGATACAACCAAAGACTTACATTGTGTCCGGGGTTTGCTGTCGAGGGTTTCATGCACGGATTCCAATTCTGGTAATTCTCACTTCTGCAAAGCCTTTGTTCTGAAGAAAAGCAAAGAATAATCAACAACAACAAAAAGAATTAGGACTCGCCACACGTGTATTTGAGGTTCTACTTTTTTTCCCTGCATACTCACGACAAAGCTTGACACGTATTTTAGGTAGGGCCTACTGTATTTCACTACAGACTTGCCACAAAAGTTTGGTTTGTGGCGAGCGGAAACAGTAGTGGAGCTTAGCTTCACTCATGCACTCTGTGTCAGAACTGCAAGTGGAAACAAATGGTACATTCGCAAATTTTGCTGCCGGTTTAATAATCCGAATTCAGTGCAAGGAAAGTTAGTAGTCTGGACACGACGGAGCTCACCGGCCAGGAGGACGAGGTGTCCGCCCACTTCTGCTGACCCATGTACGCATCTGTGTTTGATCGTTTTTAATTAACGCTTCTGTGTGATTGATTTTTGCCTGATAAAGGGGGTGTGAAGTATATTTATGTGACTGAATCACCTCGAGTGTACAGTATGCTAAAACTGTAAAAGACAGCTAAATACATGGTCGTCGACTGTTTACCCTCTGTCCGATTGTTGTCGGTGTTGCTCAGAGAAGTGTGTAAGGGGAAGCAAGGTGGAGAACCTGGATGAAGTGACATGTCTTTGCCGCTGTGCTGATCTTTGACGGTCAGAAATGTCATGTTGATGTTACGCCAAACATTTCTTTCTTCTTTCTACTGTCATGGTTCCCTTCTCTTTGGACTCAGAAATTTCCTAGCGTCAGAACAAGAACTGTTTCAGTCAGGGTTGGGAGACTTGTACCGTGAAGACCTTGTGCAGCCAGAGCCGTCCCTCTGAAGAAAGGTGAAGCGTGAGCTGCTCTCTGTCGCCTGATGTAGCCAACATGGAGGAGCTGTTCACCGAGTGTCACCTACGCCAGCAAGACAAGAGTGGCCAGCCATTTTTTTTGTTTTTAGAGTTGATGGGGAAAAGTTGAGAAGTCAAATGTCGAAGATGTAATTGTGTTTCTTCTTCATCGATTATGCCACATGTTAAAAATCACGCAAAGCTTGGTTGAATGATTTTTTGTTCCTGTTTGGAGTCCGCCTTGGTTTTAAATCGGCAAGGTAAGCTGGACAGGGAATAGCATAGCATGCCTGCTTTCAGTTTGCAGGGCGAGTAGGGCTTTCCACCCCCACTCCCTCACCCCTGTCCTCTCTGTTCGTTTGTCTTTTCTTTCTTTTTTTTTTTCAATTCGGGATTCATACAGTTCTTTGCATCACCATTTTCAGGACTTCTCCAGATCCCCATATGATTTTGCTGCGACTGTAAATCTGATGATGACACCAACAAACGCCATGCATAATACAGTACGTACAACAGCAAGTTGTGAGCTGGTAACCGACACTTCTACTTAGATAGCTGTTTTCAAGATCGCCTTTTTTTTTTCTTTCTCGTCTCGCTTTCTTGCAAGTCCAGAATCTTCTGTATGAACTCTTGCACATGATCAGTTGGTCTGACAGTGCTACTGAAACGGCTCACATGGTAGTGTCTTTCTTTCTCGGTCTTCCGTTATAAGATTATGTTATAGCTGCGAATGAGTAGCATGTGTTGTGGTATACTGCCACCTGCTTTGTTGCTGCCACAAAGACCATGGGATCTATTTTACCCATATCATTCTCTTTCCGTTTGCTATAAGCTCCCAAACCTTGTTGTAAACTTCTTTCAGTGTTGTTGATATAGGTCTCTGAATCAGTGAATATGAAATACTGGAGGAACATTTCCAGATTGAAGATTTATTTATTTACCAAATGACGTCCAAGTACGATTCAGGTTTGATAGAGGTAGTTGATCATTTCATTTGTTTTTACCAATACCTCAGAGTGTGAAAGGTTGAGGAATGAAGAGACGCATGTTTCAAAAGATGATTTGTCTTTTGTAATCCTGTGAATTTATGACTTTTGTCAGCACTTCACTGTTGTGTTGTTTTTTTATTGCAGCTTCACACAGACGGTTTTGCAGACGCGTCATCGCTTGATTGATATTATACTCTTATTTGTAGCTTGAAATCAGTGCATGGAGATTATGATTTTTATGGTGGTTCGTTTGAACCGTTCATTGGTGAGTGCTCTTAAAATGGTCCATATTTGGTCGTTGACATCGTTGTTCACATGGATTAATGGTGGTGTGTTTTCACTGGGCTGGTTGACGTCAGTGCCAATGTACATAAGTACTCGGTGATGGTGATGGTGTCTAAATGATGGAATAGAAGTTTACACTTTTTCATTTGATAGATTCATTTAACTTTTAACTGTGGATTGATTGGTACACATTTGGCTTTGGGATGTACAGCTTTCCAGGTCAAAGGTTGCTTCGAAAATCTATTGTACCAGTATTTGTGATTTGAGATGTTTTACACATTTTTGCACTACCGACTGGTTTAAGCATAAAAATGCACTTTTAGCTTATTTTTTTATGTTTAGTTAATTCAGTAGCGCAGCTGAAAAGAAGTGAATGATCAGTGTGTGTTTGTGCAGTAAAGCATGAGGTTGTCCAATATTTGTGGGTGAAGGTGAGCCAAATCCATATTTCTTGCTTCTCTGAATGTTCTCATTCCTGAAGTGATGACACCGTTCTAACCTTGTATACTAATTTCCCTCAGCATGCTAAAGTAATGCGACAAACAGTAGATCATATTAACAATGCTTACCTTCCACCAAAACGGAGAAATCAGGTGTTTCTTGCTCCACACGGGAGTGCTGGCACTCCCAACTCTGGAAGGAAAGTCACTGAAATATGTGTTGGTACAGTCACTCTGATTATGTCTAAATACCGAAACTGTACACAAATGACCTGAAACTTTTGTATGTGAAAAGTTTATTCATACTGGAAAAGGAAAAGAAATTTTTTTAAAAAGCAAAACTCGAACTTGTTCCATCATTATGACTATATTGAATGTAAATGTCAGTGATACACATGAGTTTCTTTCACACTTTATATGCAGTAGCTTCAGCTCATACCAAGATTTGGGGGGGGGGGGGGGGGGGGGATTTCTTTATTTTGTGGGAAGGTGTGATGTTGGTCAGCACTTACAGAGTGCTTTTCACTGTCTGCCCGACTTGACAATGCCCTTGCTTGTACTGTCAGTGGTATTTTTTGCATCGTATTTAGAGTTTGTACAGAGGATCCCTAGTGATCTTCCAGACACCTCAGTATATCTGATGTCACCGTCTTCAACCGTTTTCTTTCTGGCGATGGTGTCAGTGTGTGTGTGTGAGCGTGCGCGCATGCAAGCTTGCAAGCGCCTACAGATGATCTGGCACCGTCTTGGCGTTTCAGATTGGGAAGTGTTTCTGGTCATGGCAGTTACCATTGGAGAGATGGGCAGTCTTTGTGGTGCCGGTAGCTGTGGTCAAGGCAGTCTTGCTGGAACTGGCGGTTTATACAGGCAGCGGAACAGTGTTTGTCGTTGGGATTTGTGCACTCTTGCTGGCATTAGCAGTTGTGACAGAGACAGTCTTGCTGGCATTAGCAGCTGTGACAGAGACAGTCTTGCTGGTATTAGTTGTGACAGAGACAGTCTTGCGGGTATTAGTTGTGACAGACAGTCTTGCTGGCATTAGCAGTTGTGACAGAGGCAGTCTTGCTGGCATTAGCAGTTCTGACAGAGGCAGTCTTGATGGACTAGCAGTTGTGACGGAGACAGTCTTGATGGACTAGCAGTTGTGACAGAGGCAGTCTTGCTGGTATTAGTTGTGACAGAGGCAGTCTTGATGGACTAGCAGTTGTGACAGAGACAGTCTTGATGGACTAGCAGTTGTAACAGAGACAGTCTTTCCAGACTAGCAGTTGTGACAGAGACAGTCTTTCCGGAGTAGCAGTTGTGACAGAGACAGTCTTTCCGGAGTAGCAGTTGTGACAGAGGCAGTCTTGCCGGAGTAGCAGTTGTGACAGGGGCAGTCTTGCTGGACTAGCAGTTGTGACAGACGCAGTCTTGCCGGACTAGCAGTTGTGACAGGGGCAGTCTTGCCGGACTAGCAGTTGTGACAGGGGCAGTCTTTCCGGAGTAGCAGTTGTGACAGGGGCAGTCTTGCCGGACTAGCAGTTGTGACAGGGGCAGTCTTGCTGGACTAGCAGTTGTGACAGACGCAGTCTTGCCGGACTAGCAGTTGTGACAGGGGCAGTCTTGCCGGACTAGCAGTTGTGACAGACGCAGTCTTGCCGGACTAGCAGTTGTGACAGGGGCAGTCTTGCCGGACTAGCAGTTGTGACAGACGCAGTCTTGCTGGACTAGCAGTTGTGACAGAGACAGTCTTGCCGGACTAGCAGTTGTGACAGGGGCAGTCTTGCCGCACTAGCAGTTGTGACATACGCAGTCTTGCTGGACTAGCAGTTGTGACGGAGACAGTCTTGCCGAACTAGCAGTTGTGACAGAGGCAGTCTTGCTGGTACTACCTGCTGTGATAATGGCAGTGTCACTGGTATCAGCAATGGAGTTCTGCTGCATTAGCCTCTAGGATAGTGGCAGTCGTGCTGCAGTAATGTTAGGTTTGGTTCGTTGACTGGCAGGTGAGCATGATAAGAAAGCAGGAGGCCAGCCAGAGATTCTCTATGGTCTGTCTGCCACAACCCTCAGCATTCAAAGAAATCGTTGATCCAGAGGGAGATGATGGACTTGGGCACACCCTGTTTAGTTGCAAAAGTATCAGGATTTCGTTCAAAGCGTCCCTGGCAAAGGGAAGATCCTTTATTAATGTCGTATAGCATGGATGCACCATCAGTGAATGAAATGGGTCACTTCACTGTTTGAATGGTGCTTTTCATGTGTTGAACCTCGCATGCAGAGTTTCTCCATTCATCTTCAAAGTAGTGGATTTTTGTCAAGACAGTTTTCACCATCACCTCGACAACCCTGCTGTGTATTAGTCATCCACCATCTCTGCAGTCCTTTCCTTCCCATCTCCGCAGTCCTTTCCTTCCACCTCTGCAGTCCTTTCCTTCCATCTCTGCAGTCCTTTCCTTCCATCTCTGCAGTCCCTTCCTTCTCATCTTAACAGTCCTTTCCTTCCCATCTCTGCAGTCCTTTCCATCTCTGCAGTCCCTTCCTTCTCATCTTAACAGTCCTTTCCTTCCCATCTCTGCAGTCCTTCCCATCTCTGCAGTCCTTTCCTTCCCATCTCTGCAGTCCTTTCCATCTCTGCAGTCCTTTCCTTCCATCTCTGCAGTCATTCCCATCTCTGCAGTTCTTTCCATCTCTGCAGTCCCTTCCTTCTCATCTTAACAGTCCTTTCCTTCCCATCTCTGCAGTCCTTTCCATCTCTGCAGTCCTTTCCTTTCCATCTCTGTAGTCCTTTCCTTCCCATCTCTGCAGCCCTCATCTCTGCAGTCCTTTCCATCTCTGCAGTCCTTTCCTTCCCATCTCTGCAGTCCTTTCCACCTCTGCAGTCCTTTCCTTCCCATCTCTGCAGTCCTTTCCACCTCTGCAGTCCTTTCCTTCCCATCTCTGCAGTCCTTTCCACCTCTGCAGTCCTTTCCTTCCCATCTCTGCAGTCCCTTCCTTCCATCCCATCATCAGCTGCATCAAAGAGATGAAAGTTGCAGTTGGCCTGTTCATGTCTGTTGATCCAGAGTGTTCAAACATGACGCTCGACATGGTCTCTACGTCCCAGTACAGGACAACATCATTCAATGCCTTGTCTTCATCGTTACTGGCCATTCATCCAGGTTCAAGGAGGAGGAGGAGGATTGTGTCTGTTCTGCCTGCTTTGTTTGACTGTTTCAGCAGCTCTCAACAGTTGACGAGTGCTTGCTCTCGAGAATTTTTTTTTTTTTCTTTCTCGCCAGTGCTTTGTTGTCTGGAACAGGTATCTGAGAAAATGGCCAGTGTACGCTCAGCAACCAATCAAGAAACAAAGGCTTTCAGGTCTGCTACCACTGTCACCAATACCTGAAAAATACTCGCAAAAATAATCGTGATCTCTGCGTATTTCTGAATCAGCACTCCTTTATTAGACATTTAATCGACACACACCCAAAGTGATATACACCGAGACTCGGGAGAGACAGATTGAATGCGTACCGTCTCCTGCGTGCGTACTTACACAGATAGCTTGGTACAGAGCTCAAGACTCTACCCATTGTGAAAAAGAGAAATCTTCCCAGACTGTGACATTCAAGGTTTCGACTGTGACATTGTACACAGTTCCAAACAAAACGTTCAAGGGCTTCTTACAGAGTTCTCAAAGACTTCACAGAAAATATAGGCCTTTATGCGTGCTGTGGATGTTCCCGTCAAATGTCAGAAGAATCCCACTATCAGCATACAACCAGGAAGAGACATTTTCGGCAGATGAAAAAATGAACTTGATTCTTTATGTTGATTTTCAATTCACTGTATGAAGTATGAATTGTTCCAACAAGATCTTCATTTTCAAGCTCTCGAAAGAATTTGTACACTTAAATTTCAAGGACTTTTTGTTGTCCTTGAAGGTGTCCTTGGAATTCAAGGAATGCCATGGACCCTGCTTTGTGTATCATCATGTCTCATCAAGTTTGGAGTTCCTTTTTGCTGCTTTGTACACCTTAACTCCATCGTGCAGGTGGTGCCCTTGCTTTCCTCTTGTCACTTCTCCTGGAGCTTGTCGCCCTCCTTCAGGCTGGAACATATTCGACTGTTCAACTTTTCAATACTCGACTTCAAACAGTCGCCGTTTTCTTCTTCTATCAGCGAAGCCCTTCGCCATTCAATATTCAAGAGTCCATTGTCATGCAGTCAGATTGAAAAGAATCGCATTTTTGTTTCAAATGTTGTCCACAAAATGAATTGTTTCCAGTTCAAATTGTGCATGCCTGTAAGTTGATCCAGTCTTGTTTTTATCAACCTGCAACAAAGAAACACTGCTATGGATAGGAAAACAAATTTTGATGCCATTATCATCATCTGCAGAGTGCCAATAATTATGTTAAATTCAGGCTACTTGATTGGTTCTTTGCACTTAAAACGTTGGTATTGTCTGGATAAGATCTTTAACTGGATGACCTTTATATGCGTTTGTTCTGAAACTCAAAAAAGTTCCAGACCTTTCATCACCCATGAATGTTGCAATTTGAATTTCAAAGCATCTGAAACTGAACGTCATAGACATAATAAAACCATTTATAATCCCAAAGATACAATTTCTAATTTTGTCAACAAGGGAAAGAACAGCCTCTGGCAACCCTGTTTGCGGAGGTTTGGTTTTTTCCCCTTCCAACTTTTTTGTTTGTTTAATCACAATGATATACATATAAATGATCATGGTGTTCTCGGTGTATTTACCCATCATTTACCCCCCCTCCCACCCCTCACTCTCCCTCCCCCTGCATTATCCTCTCCTTCCCCCCTGTTTTCCCATTCTTATTTTAGATAATTGATTTCAGAATCTTTGTTCTTGCACACATGTAAAATCCCATCACCAGCTTTCGGAAGAGAAGGCCAGTTTGGCCGTTGTTATGGATGACACGTTACACATAGCATGCACCATGCGTGTGAAATTGAAAGAATGAAGGAAATAAGGAAATTGAGTGAACGGTATTGACTGGATGACACGGGAAACGACTGAATGAAGCGCCGGCAGGCAGCTATTCAGTCGGCATTACCCAGGTAGGCAGCCAATTGCTTACACAAGAGTGTGGATTGTCAGCACCTACAACCTTTGCAAGGCACTACATAAATGCTACATAGTTATTATTATTATTATAATTATTACTCCTGTTGTGGCTTGGACCACAGATGGTTTCTGTTTTGGAGCGAGGGAAAAAGCAAGAAAACCCATGAAGAATCAGCCAGTCATTTAAGCGCTGTTGACACAATTTCAGTGCCATAGGCTAACCCTTGATGTAGGCCTACTACACTCTGTGCAAAGGGTGATATCATTAATACCAATACACACCTGTTTTCAGGCGTCTCTGGTACTATTAGTCATATACCTTTTTTTCCCCACTGTGATTGAACAGCCTTCTGCTGCACAATCCTAACCACTGTTTAAACCTGTGCACAAAAATAATTCAGTTGATGAACAGAGCCAAAAGTAAACAGCTTCACAAAACCCTGCTACTTGTTAAAGATGTTGAAAGACTTAACACTGGCAGGTCGTTTAAGTTTTTAAAGACTGTGCCATGTATGTTGTATTTTCCATGTGTACAAAAACAACAACAAACAAAAACCAATGGTAACCATGGTCTTTTGATGTTGTAAACTTCCATACGTTGCACAATGGCATGTCCTAGCATTGCAATCTCATGTGCGTTAACAGTCAGTCAATCACCAAACAACGGTTGGGCTTGTTAAGGCTTGCTCATCCAGTGACAAAATCCTCCACCTTGTCAAGTTTCCCACCATCAAAGTCAGAATTTCTTTGCCCACCACACACATTCACTCTTGCTATGCTCACAATATGGGGAGTTTTTATCATACTCCCTGTTTGGCTAGTATACCTACCATGTCAGACAGTAGCATTCTACGGCAGTTACTTAGCTCTTACCAAACAAAAATATAATCAGAAAGACAAGGGGAAAGCGTCGCGTAAGCGCACATGGTTTTCTCCCGTACCTGCTACTGTCTGACATGGTAGAGTCTATGACGCCAAAGTGGGGAGTTTTTTTTACAAATCGCTTGGCTAACCTGCCCAACTGGTGTCTAAGCACACTGAGTCTTGCTATGCTCACAATCCTGTTTGTTTTCCTTTACCCCAATCCTGTATGGAATGTCAAAATAAAGAGGAATAGATGTGCCCCCCTCTCACGTTACTCCCTCCAGTTTTAATCATTGCAAATGATTCACTGTCTGATCATATGTGCATTATGGGTCTCGGGTGAAAATCAAAATCATAAATCAACACATTTTGATGAGATGTATGTATAGGTCATGTTTTGTTTACAAATTGTTTATTCCATCTTCAGCATTATGTTTGTGTGCTTTTTTTTTTCCATAATAGGTAATAATGAAAGCTGACTGTATTTTCATAATACTTTTGTAACTATTCCGTTGTCATTTGCATGATATAACGCTGCGGGAGAGGGGACAGGGCTGGATTGTTTTAAGTACTATTTGATTAAGTCATCCTTTGGTAATTTGCGCATGTTCTAGTCGACCGTTGTTATGGTGTGTACAATGACAAGTGCTGACAGCAAAACCACTGCAATCATCAGATGAATTTTTATTAACATATACGTCATTGTGTACAACTGCAGATGCATTCCAATAAAGGCAGGCTGTGTTTGGCTGGGATGTAAGAGTGAAAGTAGGTGCCAGTGTGTGTGTGTGTGTGTGTGTGTGTGTGAACATTGTGTGATGTAACTACCTATTTCCTTCTCTCCCCTTCCCTCCCTTTCTATTTTTTTCCTCTTTCATTTTCAATGTTCCACTTGCACACTGGTTTTTATCTCTTTGAAAACAACAATGTTCTACTTGCAACACTGGTTTTATCTCTTTGAAAACAAATTTTGTTCTCGTAAACATCTGCTACGCACATCTTATCTTCAGCTTGAAAAAATTCATGCAAAATTAACTGCGACAGACTGTAATCAGCCGGATATGTTGGGTGATTGGCAGGTGATATATTCAGAGCTGCCAACCAGTACGTTCCGGCCGTATTTTGTCACGCGAGTTTACAAAATACGGTGATACGGTCGAGCCAAAATAATACGGTGACGAACTTGCACAAATGGTACGGCCATTTGTTGCTTTACCGAGGCAGCAGATTTGTAGTGCTAAAAGGGATCCTACAAGGAGACAGAAGAAAAAGGCCTCTGCCAGCCACATATAGTTGATAGACTAGGTAGGCCCTAGCTGGAAAAAAAATTCCATCCATCCTTGATTCCTTTTACTGTGTAGCTCTCGCCTTAGCAGACCAACTAGCAGGGCAGGAAATTCCATCTGTCCTGTCCTGTAGCAGACGACATGTGTTAAGGAATGGCCCAGGCAGCGACTTTACTGCTGTGGCTATTTTTAGTATGCTCATCATACCCCCCTGCTTGGCAACCTCCCTCTCTCTCCCCACCCCTGTAGCAGACGACATGTGTTAAGGATTGGCCCTTAGCAGCTGAGGCAGCAACTGCTGTGGCTAGCAGGAGGGAGGGGAGGGGAGAGGTGGGGGGGGGGGGGGGCGGGGAGGGGGAGGATGGCAAGTAGTGTGCCCATCCTACCCCCCTGCTTGCCAACCTCCCTCCTCCCTCCCCCCCCACCCCCCTCTTCCGAATGTGGAAACAAAAGCTCCACTCAGTTACGTGATAGGTCTGATGGACCATGTGCTGACTCGAGTGAAAGAAACCCGCGAACCCTAACGTCGTGTAAGCACTGAGCGGCAGAAGAAGCACATTGTTTTCTGAATTTCATCATCGTTTTTCATCATCAAAATGGAAAAACGGTGCAAATAAAAGAAAAATGAAGAGCCCTCAACCCTGGGGAGTAAAAAAAACAACAAAAAACAGCAAGACAACAGCACTTTCGTCCTCATATTCCAAAGGGACTTTCCATGCATTGTTGCTCAAAACTAGGACCACGTATGCGAGGTGCACCGTCTGTGACTGTAGACTTCGTTATAAGTCATGGTGGAATCAACGATGCTATGCAACTCCCTTTCCTCTGACCTCTTGGCCAAGTGCAAAGAGGCCACCAAAGAGGCCAACTCCAAGTCCAACTAAAAAACAAACCGGGAAGTGTGTATATAGTGTACATAAACTGAGTTAAATTTTTTAAAAGTGACAATTATTGATTAGTGTAGATTTCCTTTTTTAACAGTGACAATAATTTATATATTTAGTTTTAGTTCCTTTTTTTAAAATAGTGACAATAATTAATTGAGTGTCAAGTGAGAAATGCAAAGAGACATTCTAATGATTCACTTTTTAAAATCATTGACAAAACTGATTAAGTCAAGTGACAATTCACTTTGCTCAAATTATTGTGAAAGAAAGCTTCTTTTCAAGTTGAAGTAAGCCTTTAAGATTTTTTTTTGTTGTGATAATTGTCAGTTTTGTCTTTGTCTTATGCTGGTCTGCTCTTTCTTTCTTCGTATACATATGTGTGTATGTGTATTGTCACTGTGGTGGTTTGAAATGTTCGTGTTATATCTCGTGTCTCAATTTGTGTATGTGTGTGTGATAGTAGTAGTATTTTTTTCTAGCAGAGTAGACTAAGTAAGTAAATTGTATGTTATTGTCAAAGATAAGTCTTGATCAATCTCTTATGCTAATAGTTTTTAATCACTATTAATTATAAAAAGAAAAGTGCATACAAAATAAGTTGGTTAAAAAAGAAATCAAAACGCCGCGAGGAAATTTAATTCCGGTCGGAAAATACTGTCAGATGGGAAAAATACTGTGAAAAGCCGGGAATAGTACTGGGAAGAAATTTTGGGGTTGGCAGCTCTGTATATTATCAAAATGGGTTGTATGCTGACTTGCTGTCTTGCGCACATTTTCAGTGTTGTGGTTTTGACCACATGAAGCAAAATTGGTGAGCTTCTTGTAGGCTTAGAGCTGAAGGGAGGTAAAAGCATTTTTTCTCCCCTCATGGCATGCAAATATTCCATAAGGAATTGATGTGCAATTTATTCTAGTAGGAAATCGGTCAATATCCTAGGCAGCATTTACGTTTTTCTTGGGTAAATGTCTTCTGATGAATTTTATCAACATCTTCTTCAAGACAGAAACAAGAACTTCACACTGGTTACTGGCAAAATCAACACAGACGGGCAATTGTCAAGGACAATTATAAGCCATGGCAGTTCACAGGTATCAGGAAATCAGCAAGTCATTGGTTTTATTTTACTTTAGCAGGTGTCCGCAAAAAGTTTCTTCGTCAGTAAGAAAAAACGAGCAACTGAAAATTCGTACAAAATTCAGTTAAGCATAAAAAGATGTTGTGGTAGTTTACACTGGGGCGGGTAGTGGGTAAGGAGTGAGGTAAACTGGTGTACAAAATTCACCGGAAATGTTTCAGTGCACCAGTCTTGCCGTCTTAATAACTCAGTTCGGATCTGCTATTGCAAGAAGTTAATCCGTCATGAAACACAAAAAAATAATCTCCTGACACAGCATCTCATCTGCCCCCCCCCCCCCCCCCCCCCCCCCCCCCCCCCCAAAGGAGTGGTGGTTCTAAGAGTGATAAGATAATGTATACTGAAAGAAAGCCATCTTTTAAAAAAAAATTACCCACTTCTCTGTTGATTGTAAAATTAAAAAAAAAAAAAGAAGTAAATCCCTCTCATCATCCGTTGTTTTTAATTCTAGCCAGCTACTAACTCGGCCCTTTTTCGGTTTTTATGTGATCTTTTTTTTTATGGCCAGCATTAATTATGGAAGGAAGATAACAAAATATTTTGATTTAGCTGGTAAAAAATAGCACAATGTAAAAAAGGGTGTGTGTGTGAGGAGACTCCTAAAGAATGTTGTGCCTCATTCTTTCAGGGTTCCCAGGGGCTTTAGCTTATGCCAAGTAAGGACCTTGTAAGGACCATTTTCTAAATTAGTAAGGACCTCTACATTAACATTAGCAGCATATATATTACAAAACGTACTTGTATATCTCTTCATGGAAATGCACCAAGCACAGCGTACACCCAATATAACTTGGCTGCTGTACTGCAGAATCAAATCACAATGAAAACTGTTTGTTCCCTTGTTCAGTCTTCAGTAAGAACAATGTCTTGAAGTCTCTTGTCTTCCACTTCAATCCACTGTTCCCTTGTTCAGTCTTCAGTAAGAACAATGTCTTCAGTCTCTTGTCTTCAACTTCAATCCACTGTTTGTTCCCTTGTTCAGTCTTCAGTAACAACAATGTCTTCAGTCTCTTGTCTTCCACTTCAATCCACTCTTTTACACCTAAAACTAAAACCGGCTGATACTTTAACCTGACAGTCATAGCTGATACTTAAACTTGAATTGTCAATCTTTCACAACAGAAGAGATAAGTAAAAAAAAAATGACACTGAGAATGAGAACAAAAACAAAAACAAAACTTTATTAGTGGTCATAGGCACTTTCAGATCCAGAATATATGTCGGAGAGAAAAAAAGAGCACACACACACACATACACTGGCCTTAATCAGCATTTTTTCCTTTCTTTTCGACCCTTGTGATGTCCTGTTGAACTCTCTCTGCTTCATTTTTTCGGTCCTTAGCTAACAAACGCAGAGTGTTGGATCGTTCAATCAGACTGAAACTTCTCTGCTCCTGAGACTGGAAGCTTAGACGTCAGCCTCTTCAAGTAGATGACGTGCCTCATCACTGGTGCATTTTTTTTCTTCCTCAGGTTGACCAGTTCTTCTCCTAACCTCTTTCTCTTCTCTTTTTCCACAGCTGCCTCCTCCTCTTTTCCTCTGTTCAGCAAGGTATCTGTCATATCTTCCCCAGCTCCTGATGCTGAGACAAGTTTTTTTTTGTCAATGACAACTCCCTCCACACCTCCCATATTATGAATATGGTCTAGCACAACCCTACGTGCCATCAACGCCAAATGCAGTGATCTTTCGCACACAGAACATCGAGCATAATGTTTGTTTTGGGGATCCTTCAGCAACCAGTCCTTGTACTGCTTTTTTTTTTTACCCAACGATCCTGAAATGCACTTTCCTGGCATTTCGATTGCCTTGAGCAAAGACTGGAAAATGATGGATGCAAGTATCGAGTCTTCACGCGAAACGAGACCATGCAAAACTAGGACGAGACCTTCAGAAAAATCAAAACTTCCATGCTGAAAGTTGTCTGTTAGGCTAGGGCCATTTGTCAGAACCCATTGGCGAGCAGATTTCAGAGTAAGTACCGCTTGCTTCCGAGATTTTCCAACCAGCATTTTGCCATCGACAATTTTTTTGGCTGTCATAAGGACTTGTGAGGACCTTGATGCTAATATAAGCACTTGTCAGGCCTTACTTGAGGTGTTTCAAAATGTAAGGACCGGTAAGGACCCTGGGAACCCTGTTAATTCTGCATGAGGGAGCCACAAAGTGCGACGTTGCAAGCAACAAGCAAGATAAAGTCGCCATTACCTCTAGACCAAACTCTAAGGAGTCTTGCTCTTGCACTTTGAAGTCTAGGGATGGAGGATGCACTTTGCTCCACGTGGTCAGACTCTATGGCTCCACATGGTCAGTCGTGACAGACTCTACAGACAATTCTTTGAAGACCATGATCACATCGATGTGATGCCCTTTACAATAGAAAAAGATGTTGCTCACTCCATTCCTTTCATCTGAAACAAATGTCTGAAAAAACCTCCGTCACAATTAAATTAAACCTGTATTTCATAGTGTGCGCACACACTCATTCATAGACATACCACACATACATCTTTTGATCTATCTACATATATATATAAGAGAGAGAGAGACAGAGAATAAAATCATAAATTTGTCTTTCCATTGATGCTTGTGCAAACTTTTTAGGTGCAATCTTTTTAAATGTGTTCTCCAATCTTAACACCTGCTTCTTGTATGTGCCATGAGATTCTGCAACTGCCTACCAGACAAAGATGCATGTGCCAGGAGATTCTGCAACTGCCTACCAGACAAAGATGTATGTGCCAGCAGATTCTGCAACTGCCTACCAGACAAAGATGCATGTGCCATGAGATTCTGCAACTGCCTACCAGACAAAGATGCATGTGCCAGGAGATTCTGCAACTGCCTACCAGATATGTGCCAGCAGATTCTGCAACTGCCTACCAGACAAAGATGTATGTGCCAGCAGATTCTGCAACTGCCTACCAGACAAAGATGCCCCAATTTCGTAAGGGGTCACAGTGACATTAAATTTTTTGCTTCCACCACATACAGAAACTGGTGACCTACTCGTTTTTGAGTGAACCGGTGTTTGAGGAAGAAGAAACAAATTTCCAATTCACAGGACGTCACCTGAGATGAAGAACAGTGTACTTTCCCTTTCGGAGGACATCACCTAACACCAAGCAGAACGCAATATACTTCCACATTCAGAGGATCTAATCCAAAATGCAGCAGAACCCAGTGTGCTTCCCCCTTTGGAGAGCCTCAACTGGAACACAATACACCATAATTTACTTCCCCTTAGGAGTACCTTGCCTACAATGCCTCCTATTGAGATGACCATGCCCCAGATTTTTTTTCTTTCTGCGTATGCAGGCCGATACTCCTGCGGACACTCCCTGTGTAGACAGGTAAGGATTAATCCCATGTACCCAACAAAGAGAGTGGACTTTTGTGTGTATGACCGCTTTTTATCCCGCCATTAAGGCAGGCATACTCCAACTTCGGGGAAGGTGCATGCTATGTGTAACGTGTCATCCATACCAACGGCCAAACTAGCCTTCTCTTCTGAAAGTTGGTGATGGGATTTTACGTGTGTGCAAGATGTTATGCGTGCGTTCATACACGGAACCTCGGGTTATAGTCTCATTCGAAGGACTGTATGGGAAGTGGAGTCATAACCAATGTTAACTCCAAGGGAAAAATCCCCCTGTACCGAAACGGCCCGGCGGAGATTCGAACCTGCAACCCCAGCCAGGATCACCAAGATGACGAGTCCGGCGCTCTACCAACTGAGCTATTCCGGCCCCATGCCCCAGATGAAGTAGAACGCATTGTACTTGGGGTTATCATCTAAGATGAAGCAGGACAAAAAGTTTTTCCCTGTTCTTTGGATCCCACCGAAAGTGAAACAGAACACAGACTACTTCCCTGTGCAGATGATCTTGCCCAGGATGCAACAGAACACAGTGTGCCTCCTAACTCACAGGATCTCTCCTATGCTGAAGCTGGACGCTCTTCGGTGTGGTGTTGTGTGTGTGCATTGTCTTTCTCTCCTTTTTGTACTCCCAGTTCTTAATGCGACGTTCACACTAGGCTGTAACCACGGTCTAACCAAGTGGTTACATTGAGGGATCTAACTGCGATGAGACAAACTGTATATTTTTGACACAGCGTGTGTGAATGGAAAGCGTCTAACCATTAGGCTCCGCCCTTTTTCTGCCCCGACAATTTGCAGCGTGCGTGCAAGGCATGCTATTTTGTTGTGACGTCGGAGTTTTGGCTCCGCCTCTATTTCCTGCTCTAACTCATTGGAACCGACGGGGACTAGTGTGAATGCCTTTGTAACCGTTATTTGGTCACATCGGGCGATGTAACCTTGAAAATATTTTATCTTCCGAGTCATATTTTGGGGGGCCATGTAACCACCTATCGAACCACAAATCGGGTCTTCCCGAAAAATCGTCTAACCGATGGGAACCCACTGCAACCAAAATTGTGTGGTTCCAGTCAGTTACAGAGCGATCTAACCATTTGGTTAGACCGTGGTTACAGCCTAGTGTGAACGTCGCATAAAGAACAGGGAGTACTTTAGAATGGGAACGAAGAAATGCTGTCTGTGTGTGTGTGTGTCTGTGTCCGTGGTCAAAATGTGTTCCACTCGCTCCAGACAAAACTACTGGGCCGATCTTTCTGAAAATTTGTACGAATGTTCATTATGGGTCAAGGATGATGTCCGACGTTTTAGTTTACCGTTACAGCCGTTACTAACGGCTGCAATGGCCTGTAACAGTTCTTTTTCTTTATGGAATATCTACGAAAGTATTTGGCCGATCTTTGTGAAAATTAGCAGGTATGTTCATTATGGGTCACGGATGATGCCTGATGTCTTAGTTTGCCCCGTTATAGCCGTTACTAACGGTTGTAACGGCCTGTAACAGTTTTTCTTCTTTATGGAATATCTCAGAAAGTACTTGGCCAATTTATAAGCGGTTTGGATGATCTTGTGACAAATCGGATCCTCTGTCCATATGTAAGTGATGTAATGCTGAAAATGGATGAAACAACCGTTAAAAACCGTTATTCTGCCGTTATTTCTTATACATAGGTTGATTTTAATTAAATTTGGTATATAGAAACCGTTATTCTTGACATATTGTCCAATTTGGATGAAATTTGATATGTACACAGGCTTTAGCCCATGAGGACTAAAATACCGGTTTCAAAGTGCATAACGGTTATATAACCGTTAAACCGTTATTTTGCCGTTATTTCTTATATATTGGTGGGTTTTAATGAAATTTTGTATATAGAAAGGTTATCACACACAAATGGCACTTCCATGCAGTGTTTCAAAATCTGACCGTTAAAAACCGTTATTCTTGACATATTGTCCGATTTGGATGAAATTTGGTATGTACACAGGCTTTTAGCCCAGTGAGGACTAAAATACCGGTTTCAAAAGTGTATATCGGTTATATAACCGATAAACCGTTATTTTGCCGTTTTTTATATATTGGTGGATTTTAATGCAATTTTGTATATAGAAAGGTCATCACACACAAATGGCACTTCCATGCAGTGTTTGAAAATCTGACCGTTAAAAACCGTTATTCTTGACATATTGTGCGATTTGGATGAAATTTGGTATGTACACAGGCTTTAGCCCAGTGAGGACTAAAATACCAGTTTCAAAAGTGTACATCGGTTAAATAACCGTTAAAACCGTTATTTGCCTTTATTTCTTATCTCACAAAGCACTTGGCCGATTTATAAGCGGTTTGGAAAACTGGGAGTACGTTTATATGCTTCGCATCTTGTTCTCTTTTCTTTTGAATTTTTTTAAAAACCATATTTACTTCAGTAGCAACACTCAATAATGATCTCCACAAATCCTTACAAACTGGATCTTTAAACTCCCTTCAAGATCATGTGCACAATAGCAGCACTGCTCTGCACTTATATGATTTACTGAGCACTGTTTTGAAATTTGTAAACTGAATAACTTGGTGTGCTTGTCTGATCATCATTAGGTGAACTTCACATTCAGGTGGATGTGTTACGCTTCTGTTGACATGTTTGAAGTTGGCTTCTGTTCACAAATAAATTGGCGCCACAACCATTGAAATAAATTGGCGCCACAACCTTCATGGAGAAAAATTATCCATAAAACTTCACATGATGCAATTCCAACTGCTTCAAACAAGATTTGGATGGGCAATTAAGTACATTAGCAAGAGCTTCCAAGGATCTACGTGGAGATTGTGATGGAGAGGAAAGGGAGGATTTGGCGACAGCAACAACAGACACTAGCACAAAAGAACAGTTATTACCCAGGTGTTCTGGGAATGAATGAAAACTATGCTCTTTACTTATCGATAAAATAACTATAGGATTTGTCTCCCCCCCCCCCCCCCCCCCCCCCCCCCGCCTTGTAGTATCACCATACTTTTGACAGGTTTGCAATCAGAGCTGATGTACAGCCATGCCCCCCTCCCCCTCCCATATTGACTTGACAGCTGGTGAGATGACAGTAGACCACTTCTTTCTCTCCCCTGTGACTTTTTTTGTTTTGATAATCCGGGCGACGTGCCAAGCCTGTGGTACGATCCAAGTGTCACTTTTCCTCTCAGAATGACAAAGGCCTGTTTTCAAAGGCACAACAAAGAATGGTTAAAAAAAAAAAAAAAAAAAAAAAAAAAATTGAATCTCAATATGACCCGACTTTTTTTTTGTGTGTGTGTGTGTGTGGAGTGAGGGCAGGCGAGTTCACGTTTCATTTTGAGGCTCTTTGAAGCGTACGAGCGCTACGGTGCTCAGTATAATCGAACAGCCCTTCATTTATCTCAAAAGGGAGCTCGAGTCACAGAGTGTGTAATGCAGAACTGTCCTACACGATTGCTTTTTTGGAAGTGGAAGATCAAATTTCAATCATTACGGCTCAGCTGGCTGCACTATCGTTTCAGGGCTGTCAAACTCATGCAAAAAAAAAAAAAAAAAAAAAAAAATCACGTCACAAAACAAGTTAAACCATTATGTAAAAACACATTTTGAAGAAAATGCAGTTATGACACCGACATGGTAGCTGAGGTATTGACATGGCACCTGAAGTATTGACATGGTAGCCGAGGTATTGACATGGCACCTGAAGTATTGAATCGGGCCACGCTTGCAGCGCCACATGCTCCCCTTAGTTTACTTTATCAGATTAGAAACTGAAAGCAAAACAGAAAAACATTTCTGTGTCATACACTAAAAAACATTGAAAAAGCCACATGGGCAGACACAGCATAATGGGACAGCCGATGGCCATTCTGGACAGGGCTCAACTTCAACCATCTACTTATCAACAAAAAACAAAAAAACTGGCTGTCATAAACTGCTTTAAGAGGAAAAGAAAGAAAGAAAAAAAGATTATAATTAAAAAAAATTTTTTTTCAAAAAGCGGAAAACAAGTAATCTGATGTGACCACATCTTAACTAGGAATCATGCAGTCTATATGAACATGCACTGGAGAAAAAAAAAAAGAAAAAAGATGCATAATTTCAGCCTTCTGCACTGAATCCAAAACGTAATGCCACTTTCTAGAATATGCCAGAACTTTTCAGTGAGTCCAGGGTTCCCACAGATGTGACCAAACAAAATTCCAGACTTTTTCCAAGGCTCTTCATAATTTTTCCAGACCCCAGAATGTGTGTGTGCGTGGCACCTCTGTATGTGATTACCATGCTAAACACATCAGAAAAGAACTGATTTAATGATAGCAGGGCATTCAATACTTTCATCTCTCCTCTCAACTGTCCTTGCATTTTAATTTGGATGTTCAACATGGCTGAGTACTTAACGCCAATGTGCTCTCTATTCAATTTCGTATTTAAATTTTGAAATTTTTTGATAAGAGAGAGAGACAGAGAGAGAGAGAGAGAGAAAGTGTTAGAGACAGTGTGTGTGTGTATGTATGTGTCTAAAAATAGGCCAGTGTATCGCCCATGGGCCCTTTGATTTTCTCTACCCCCCACCTCCACCCCATTCAATGCATGATCGCATCCCATACTGAAGTAAAAAAAAAAAATATAAAAAAAAATCAACCGTTTCTTCAATGTAGAACTCACTTTTCACAATCCTTGGGCCCAAAATTATCAGCCATGGTCATTGTTGGAGTCCCGAGTCGTTTTGTCTGTGGAGCGTTTCAAGTCCCAAATCTGACCAACCTGTGCCCCTCCTACTACCCCCACCCCACAAGTCCCCCTACTGCCAGTCCTACATGTCTATGTCAACAGTCTTGTGGAAACCCTTCAGTTTTTACACACATCAGAACCATCAAAATGATGATGGGGGATGTTTACAGAAAGAAGCAGCTGCTGCCTGCCGCGTGGCTTTTCAGAGCAGCTTCCTCTGACTGGAAACTAGCCACAGTCGCCCCCGTCTTCAAGAAGGGTGAGCACTACAAACCCTCCAACTTCCGCCCCATCTCCCTCACCTGCATCTGCTCCAAACTCTTTGAGCACATCTTAGTGAGTGCCATCATGACCCACCTCAAATCCAAAAAACATCCTGTCCAGCCAACAGCACGGCTTCCGTCAACGCCGTTCATGCGAGACCCAGCTACTCGAATTTACCGAAGAAGTCTCTGCAGCCATGGAACACGGTACTACAACGGAGGTCGTGGTGTTGGACTTCGCCAAAGCATTTGACCGTGTCAACCATTGCCTGCTCTGCCACAAACTCAACCACTATGGCATACGAGGAAACACCAACCGCTTCATCGCAAATTTCCTCAGCGGCCGCACACAGTCCGTTGTGGTGGATGGTGCCCGATCCGGCTATGTTGACGTGAACACCGGTGTCCCCCAGGGCTCCATCCTGGGACCATGCCTCTTCCTGTGCTACATCAACGACCTCCCCTCCAAAATCTCTTCCCCATCAAGACTCTTTGCCGATGATACAGCTGTCTACAGGTTCATCACCTGTGCAGAAGACCAAGCCAAGCTCCAGGAGGACCTCCAGCGTCTGGAACAATGGGCAGGGATGAGAACAGATTTTAAAAAAGCAGAGGAGATTTTTCTGTTGGGGGTCTGGGGCAGAGCCCCCAGTGGGGTCAAGGGGCAACGCCCCTGCGGGGGTCAGGGGGCAGCGCCCCCTGAAGCTGAAGCATTTTTAATATATAAACAAGAAAAATCCACATTTAAAACCATCAAATATGTTTCTAGCCCTTATCTAAATTCAACTAAATTTATCTACATTCTGTTATTAAAATCACATTTCACACAAGGCATTACTATTAAAACTAAACTATATTTCAGTTTTTCACAAAAGGCACATAAATACAAAAACAATTTGGCCTTACCTGCTAGTAGTAGTAGGCCTTTTTTCTTTTCTGCTTCAGTGTGTCCTTGGTAGAATATCACACTCTATGCTGGCATTTGTCTTTCGATACTTCTTTATTTACAGTTCTCAAGAGGTTGATCTGTAGTGTAGGCCTCATACGATCTGTGAAACACCTACACAACTGAATGAAGTCTTTCAATTGAATCTTAGTCCAAAATTACACCTCTCATTGAACTCTTTTTTTTATACTAACTAATGCTATTCTTAGTCAAAATCAACACTAATTTAACACCAGCAATCGTAATGAAGCCACGACTTCCGAAGCTGATTTTCTTGTTGCAAGCAACACATAACGCCTGCTCTTCACTGCTTTTGCATATGCTATCTCCAACTCTACTCCCACACACCTCTTCCTCGAGCCAGTTTTCTTTCCAACGGTTGGGATATTTTTTCCTTTTTTTTTGCGATTTCGTTCGACGCCATGACTCACAAATGACACTTGGTCGATCGGCGCTGTAAGCGGATGTGCAGTGGTTGGCCGAGTCAACCGAGTAAAAACCAGCCCATTTGGGAATCTCGCCGGAGGCGTCTCGCCGAGATTGGGAGCAAAAAAAATCGCGATAGGGCCTAGCTTGTTTTGTTTTTTTCGGCGGAGATTTTTTCGAACGGCGGAGATTTTTTTAAAAGACGGCGGAACGGCGGAGCTGTTCTCATCCCTGAATGGGAGAGAGAATGGGACATGGCCTTCCACCCAGACAAGTGCTGTGTACTGTCCTTCACCAGAAGCCACTCCCCCGTTCTCTCAAATTACACCCTCCACGGCCAGACACTGGAGAGAGTCACCTCCACAAAGTACCTTGGGGTCATACTGGAGACAAAGCTGGACTTCACAAAAGACATAGAGAACATCTGTGCTAAGGCAGACCTGTTTACCCCCAGAGATCGAAAAGAGTATACTGATGTCCAAAAAAGAATACAATTGCTTCCAAAGGAGTACAACCACAGCTCACACAGATTTAGACATGAAATATATATATATATATATATTTATTTGAAGGAAACATCACCAGCACTACACCACATCCAACACTCATTGATCTACTGCTTCAACGAGTTGTAAATCATGGTTTAAAAAATCTGATTTTTATAAATGTCAAAAAGAGTTAAACAAGTGACAAGCAAAATACACACGTACAGTCACTGTCACTGACTGTACATGTATCATTTGTATGTTTTGCTTCAGTGATACACACAAATGGATTTATATATTCTGAACTTCAGAAGGCCAGAACATCCAAACCACCATGCCAGACATTGTTTACACAAATATGAATATATTTTGTTCAATAATAATTATAAACCAGAACCCCCTCCCTGTTACATTTTTTCAAACAATCTGATCATTTAAAAAAAAAAGGAATAAACGTGTATTTACATTTATTTTAATCTATAATTATAGTATAAAGCAGAAGTGAGAACCCATTTTTCCCTCGTCATATGTCATTGTGAACAGGTAATTGTATTAAAAAAAAAAAAAAAAAAAAAAAAAAAAAAAATCAAATTAAAAAAAGTGACAAGCAAAACACACTGGATTATATTAATTTGTATAATATTCTGAGCTTCAGAAGGCCAGAACATCCGAACCACCATGTCAGACATCATTTACACAAATACGAATATATTTTGTTCAATAATAAATATATTAAACCAGAACCCCTCCCCTGTTAAACAATCTGATCATTTTTAAAAACAAATGGAATGAACTTGTATTTACAATTATTTTAAAAATCAGAAGTGAGAATCCATTGCTTCCTCCTCTTCTTTCATTGTAGACAGGTCATTATTTTTAAAAAATCTTTTTTTTTAAAATTCCACTTTTCTGTGTGTGTGTGTGTGAGGGTGTGTGTGTTATTATGGGGTCTAGATAAACATCACAAAGTGACAAGTAACAACAAACCTGTGGCGATTTTTGAATCCGGGAACATTCTTGGCAGTGCTTTTGTCAATGTATCGGCCGTCGACAATGACAAATTCAGTTCTGCAACAAGGCCGCATAGCATCGCTTCGGCTCTCGTCACCTGGTTCTGAAGGGACGACGAAGACCGCTGGCAGAATGCAGTCAAAGTTGGGGTCTTCCTGGCTGATTTCTCCAATCAGGGTTCATACAGATGTGACCAAACAAAATTCCATACTTTTTCCAGACTTTTTCCAGGGCTTTTCATAATTTTTCCAGAGCCCAGAATGTGTGTGTACGTGCACCTCTGTATGTGATTACCATGCTAAACACACCAGAAAAGAACTGCTTTAATCATAGCAGGGCATTCAATACTTACCAAAAAATTTAGTGTGTGTGTGTGTGTGCGCGTGCGTGCACATACGTGAAAAAGTCAGAGACATGGAGACAGAGACAGTGAGAGAGAGAGAGAGAGAGAGAGAGAGACAGTGTATGTGTCTATGTATGTGAGAGAGAAAGAGACGGTGTGTGTGTAAGTGTGAGTGTGCGCGCATGCGTGGGTGTAGGTGTGTGAGAGACAGACAGTGTGTGTGTGTGTGTGTTTGTGGGAGTGTGTGTGTGTGTGTGTGTGAGAGAGATATGGTCAGGTCAGGTCAGGTCAGGTAATTAGGACACTAGGCCTCGCAGCCTCTCAACTGTCCTTTCATTTTAATTTGGACGTTCAACATGGCTGAGTACTTACAAGCCAACGTGCTCTCTATTCAATTCCGTATTTAAATTTTGACATAATTTTTTGGATAAGAGAGAGTGTGTTAGAGACAGCATGTGTGTGTGTGTGTGTGTGTGTGTGTGTGTATGTACAGGGTTCCTACAGACTTCCAAGAACAAAATTCAAGGAGTAAAAATTGAAAACAGAAACGGCAGTTTGATTTTTCTGTGTTAAGGTTGATGAAAAAAAATTACTTACAATTTTTTTTTGTACAAAGAAAACAAAAAACTTTGTTTTAAAATAATTTTTTCATCAAGCTAAACAGAGAAAAGTCAAACTGCCATTTCTTTTTTTCCAGTTTTTATCAGAGTGAGTGTGCCAGTACACCACACATTAGAACATTAACAAACTCAGACTCTTTGTATTAAATGCCAAAACACTAAAATCAGCAAAAATATGTCCATTTGTAAGAGAACATACAGACTATGCATGGTGTGTAAGAGACTGGTTGGAGGAAAAAAGTATTAAAAAAAAAAACTAGTTGAAAAAAAAAGTTTACAAACGTCGTCGCGAGCGTTAATACCAAGGGAGATAATTTGATCAAATTGATGAGTTACAAATTACCTCTTGGAAATCGTCTGCTAAACCTCCGGCAGAGGAAATCTGAAAACTGCGATCATTGTGCGTGATTTAATTCTGTTTTTATTCCTATTTCAATGTTTTTGTAATGAAACTTCAAAGCAAAATTCGACATCATGAAAACGTTTTGCACATCTTTACAAAATTCCAGGACTTTTCAAGACCCATGGCCACAAATTACAAAATTCCAAGACTTTTCCAGCCCTGGAAAATGGTTTTTTCATTTTTCCATACTTTTTCCCAGACTTCCAGGACTCTGTACGAACCCTGTCCAATGCTTGTGCGAGGCTGTTTCACATGTTTCTTACAGTCGTAACGACCCCATGTCCCAGAAAATATCGGACTTGCAGATTTTGCAGTGCGCAAAATGTGACCTTTCGCCCATAAACCAAGCGATGGAAACGCTGCTTCATATTCTCGCTTGAAGACTTGATTATACATTTCTTCTTTTTCTTTGTACTCGATATCACACGGGCATTGTCTTTTTCATCCTCGTCATCCGTTTCGTGATCCCGAAGTTGACGCTTGCTTGCCATCTTAGCTCAGTAATCGAAAAAACACGCTCTCAGAAATTAAGTTTCCGCGCAAAACATGGCCACCCAATTTGATGGGCTAGCTAAACTTGAAGCTGATTGGATCACAGAAACAAAGCAGCCAATCAGAATTCGCCTTTCATCGCGGTAGTTGTCTCGGTCTTGTCTCGGTCAACCGACTGACTTTTCGCACAAATCAAACGGAACAAACCCAAAATAGACGCTGTGGCTTCAAAAAGCGTGAGATTTTGACGTCCAGTCGTACAAACGTACAACTGAGCTTGAAAGAGTACATTGTACGCCCAAAGCGTACAAGTAAACAGGTCTTCTGAGAAGGAACTTGAAGGTGTGCTGCAGCCGTACCAAAGAGCTAGCCTACAAAGCAATGGTTCGTCCAATTGTGGAGTATGCTTGGTCTGTATGGGACCCACACACCGACGATCTCACCAAATCCCTCGAGAAAGTCCAGCGAAGAGCTGCCAGATTTGTCACCAGCCGCTACCACAACACTTCCAGTGTCTCGGACATGATGACGCTACTCGAGTGGCCCTCGCTTCAACACCGACGTCGCTGCGCCAGACTTGCAATGCTCCACAAGATCAACGATCAAGCTTGCGTCTCCTGCACCGACCTCGAGCAACAGCCTTGAAGTGGTCATCGCAGCAACCACAACTACCAACTACGACGATTCCAGTGCCGCACTGACTACAGGAAGTTCCCCCCCCCCCCCCCCCCCCCCCCCCCCCCCCCCCCCCCCATTACTGGAAGAAGAAGCTTCACCCATGTTCCCAATGTCGAAGTCTTTTTTGCACAGCAGGCACTGTGCTTTTGTCTTGCATCCATCGGAAGCAGGAGCAATCCATTTACGATAATTTGTATTGTCTGGCCAGGCTAGGCTAAACACACATTTTCCCATGTTTTCTTTAATACTTCGACGCTATTTTCCCTCGCAGCGCTTTTGACTCGAAAGGAAGTTAAGCAATGGTACCAACTGCGCATGCGCAACGCTTTTCACAGTAAAGGGGAGCTACTCTGCAGAAAAAAATGTCGTCTGCTAAACCTCCGGCCAGAGGAAATCTGAAAACCGCGACCATTGTGCAGACCTGTTTACCCCCTTGGCTACCCAAGTGTAATCCCAAATACTGAAAAGTGTAATCTTATGGGGGAAAAGTGTAATCGAAGGCACGAAGCGCCGAGATAGCTAGGGGGGTCCGGGGGCATGCCCCCCCCCCAGAAAATTTTTTGGGGGGGAAGCAAAATGGTGCAATCTGGTGCACATTCTGGTGCACATTCTAAGGTTAAATTTCATCATTATGACCATGAAAATTCAACTCAAAATATAACAAAAACAAATTAAAACTCACCAACTGCCATTGGAACCACTTTACTTGGTCAAAGGATGTCTGCCAAGTTGGAGGATACCAAATAAATAATGTATTTAAAATTATAAAAAAAAAAACAACACACACACACATCTGAAGTCTTCAGAAAGTCCCCTTGTGTACAAATCCTGGAAGCAAATGTTCTCACACAAATACACAATCAGTCACTCTGCCAGTGCCTCCACCCCCACTGCCAAGCATGAAAAAAGAGAGAAAAAAAAAGAGAGAGAGCGAGCCAGAATCATCATGCTTGTTCTGGATCATGAAATTCGCGATAGATTTCTGCTTTCCAGCTGCTTCGATGAACTGCTTGTGAGAAGCCGTGCCCACATGTCTCTTACAATCGAACATTCCGCCATGTTCACAGCTGAAGTCCGACTTGCATATGCTACAATGCACATATCCCGGCCCTTTTCTTGATGGGAAAAGACAGTTATACTTGTCATGGTATACCTGGCGGTATTTTTGAGTAACTCGTGCCTTTTTTGGTTTCTCAGGAACTGTTTCTTCCGTAACACGGCAATCAGAATCGTCGTCTGTCTCATGCTGAGCACGCTTTGACGCCATCTTTGATAATGATGTCAACCCGCGAAAGTTATCTCCCTTACTAAAACGTTCAACCTCATGCCTGCCCGCAATGCTGGCTTTCGGTTACACTGATATGAAGGAATAACTGAACACTGTAACTTTCGCAGGCGGCACAGTGAGTGAACAGGCCATCGCGTTGTTGAACCGACGAGAATGATTGCTTTCGAAAAGTGTAGTTTTGGCGATCCGCGTGGCGGAATTTAATGTTTGAAGGCGTAATGGCGTAATTGGAGGTTTGAAATCGTGATTTATTACGCCAAAGGCGTAAAGTAAACAGGTCTGATTGTGCGTGATTTAATTTGTTTTTATTCCTATTTCAATGTTTTTGTAAAGAAAAAGTGAAATTCGACATAATGAAAAAGTTTGCACAGCTTTTACAAAATTCCAGGACATTTCCAGACCCATGGCCACAAATGACAAAATTCCAAGACTTTTCCAGCCCTGGAAATGATTTTTCATTTTTCCAGACTTCCAGGACTCTGTACAAACCTGAATGACGTTTTCAGTTCTGTTCAAAGGAAAAATATACAATTCTGTTCTCAGCAGAACACAAGGGAGTTTCAAAGCATCAATGAAATTCTCATATTCATTCAGCAAAGACACACACACACACAGAGTTATACTCAGGAACAATAAGCAACATGAACTAATCAACTCAATACATGTTCGCCAAGACAAGTGCAAGTAATTTTAAACGTGCTCAACTTCAGTCACAACCCAAACTATGGATATCACTACAGTGGCTCCATACCCAAGAATTAACTCGTTCAAACCTTCTGATCAGTTCCAAAACAGAGAGGCAAACCCTGCAGCAGAACTGCAGCATGGTGAATATCTTTTACTCCCCTCCACCACAAGTTACTTATTTACTTAGAAATCAGTGTGCACACAGGTGATGAAAGCCCTTATAACTGAAGTAGCCAAATGTGGTCAGAAAATCAGCTGAGCAACGAACATTTTGCAAGAGTTAGCCTTGATGGTGTAAGGCAGTTGTTAATTCAACCTTGGCACCACACACAAACCCCTTCAGTCCCACTCTCCACATGAAAAAGAGAATTCAGCTCTCATTCCAATCCTTGACTGCATAACAAAGACGACACCCTATCTGGGTTCGTAATACGAGTACAGAGCATTGTCTGCTCCCTTAAGGAATTCAGGAAGAGGAGGAAAGCCAGTGAGTGGCTTTCCTTCCCCTTCAGAAAAAAAAAATTAATATAGAAAAGTTTTTGGCCCACCACGGACAAATAAAAAAAACAAAATAATGACAAATAATAATGAAAACATATATAATGAACAAAAATTTTTTAATTGACCATAAGATTAATGAGATATGCAAAATGGGGGGTTGGGAGGTGGGGGGGGGGGGGGGTCTCCAATAATCGAGTCTTCCTGACATTCATTCAAGGCATTTTTTAACAATGTTCTTCCTTCATGACAGATTGTCAGCAGTATTCTTCACTGCTCTGCGATAACAGACAAATGTCAAACGCCTCTATGTGTGTGTCAAAGAGCTCTGCTGGACTGCTGTGCAAAAATCAAACTTTGGCAGCAAGAGTTTAAATTTGGCCACAAACTTTTTCTGTGAGCTCGCCTGGCTCCTCTTTAGTTAGCGTCTTTCATGACTTGCGTTACAAAGCTCACACAAAAGGAAAAGTAATTTTACAATACACCTTCCCTGCATTATCTTTTTTTTTTTTTTTTTTTTTTTTTTTGGGAAGAGTGGCAGTCCCGCATTATCAAAGCATAAGGATGAATGGTGAACAGAACTCTTTCTCAAATGAAGAATTTCCTGACGTTGTTACAGCAAACGGAAGAAAGGGAAAAATCTCAGTACTGTAGTCTGGTTTAACAAGTCTCACTGCAAGTTATATCTCGTGTCTTGTCTTGTCTTCAGGACCCAAACTCTTGACATATAGTAAGCTAAATCCCTTCTCAAGTTTAAAAGCATCATGAAATTAAAACTACTAGTCATCAGTCCGCATCAACCCAAACCCCATATCAGCAGTTTTTCTATCATTCTGATCAGCGGGTCCTAAGTGCCAACACCATAATGGTAGCCATTCCATGTGTCAGCGATTCACAACTCTTTTGTGATGAAATTCAGCCTTCTTAAGTCCTTCAATCATTATTGTAATATTGTTTTGAATAGACAACACTGTTTGAATGCAAAACAGAAATGAGACAGAGAAGTTAATGTATGAATCGTATCTAATGTCACAAACCTGCTTTGTGGCAGTCAGTCACTCACACAGCCTGCTGTCAGAGCAGCAGACATCACCGCTGTCCCAGGTCACAGAGAGATGCTCGACTCTCTCTCTCACTGCAGGGGAACAGTCTCACGCCTACGTGTACACTGCCATCCACACTTGCACAGGGCCTCAACTAGTCAGAGTAACACAATTTCAGCATTTTTTCCTTAATAATTTAAGTAAAAGCTAATCTGAGTCACTCAGCTCTTATCTGGCACCCACCCCTACATACATATACACACATACACAGAGAGACAGACAGAGAAACAGAGAGAGAGAGAGAGATGGAAGGATGGTATCATGAATTGGCAAACTGATTTTTACCTCTGGGATCACTGAAGCGTGCAAGTGTTTTGATGCACTGTGTAATTTGATAGCTCTTCATTTGTCTGGAAGTGAAAAGGTGTGCGTGTGTGTGAGACAGACAGCATATGTGTGTGTGTGTGTGTGTGTGTGTGTGTGTGTGTGTGTGTGTGTGTGTGTGTGAGACAGCATGTGTGTGTGTGTGTGTGTGTGTGTGTGTGTGTGTGTGTGTGTGTGTGTGCGCGTGCGTGCGCGTGAGAGTGAAAGTATTCTTGTGAAGCTGGTGTCTATGATCATGGCTGGAGACCGTTTTTTTCTTCTTTTTTTTCTTCTTTTCAAAGGAAAAAAAAAACGGCGAACTTTGTTTCACCTTCTGCTTGTTTATGACATTTATAATACTGTGTAAACAAACAGCTTGTTCGAACTGTTCAACCCTTTCATCACCAGCCATTAGAGCAACTTACTGTATCAGACTTACAACTATATACACGGTTTTACTTTTGATCTACAGGTCCAATTGTTGTCATTAAACGCCATTTTCCAAGATGACAGAACTCTAACATATGTACTATTAAAATGTGAAAAGAAACCTAAAATGTGAAAAGAAACCTAAAAAGGACAAACAAAAACTGAATTACGTATGTGGTGTTATGTGGCAACTGTGACATCCTGCCTGCAATAGCTGTGCAGCTACTGCGGCGAGTTTTGGTACTGAAATTGAAGAACTGAATTAAGCCATAGAAAACATCACAGCCACATGAATCCCCGCCATTGGAAGAAATTGTGAGATCACCAGACAATTCCTATGCACATTTCAGTGTGATCCACCCAAAGAACTGCAAATCATCTACTTGCACACGACCAAAACTGCCCACAAACTTTCAAATTCAATTAAATCAAGGCCATGTGGTGATGACGTAATCGTAGAAATGTCGGCCGGGACAAGTGCAATTTGAATTTCAAATAAAGCACAGATTGCACAAGTCACGACCCAAACAACTACGGTATCACTGCAGCAATTCCATGCTAACAAATACTCCAATCACTGCAGCATTTCCATGCTAACAAACACTCCAACCACTGCAGCAATTCCATGCTAACAAACACTCCAAACCCACTGCAGCAATTCCATAACAAACACTCCAATCACTGCAGCAATTCCATGCTAACAAATACTCCAATCACTGCAGCAATTCCATGCTAACAAATATCCCAATCACTGCAGCAATTCCTTGCTAACAAATACTCCAATCACTGCAGCAATTCCATGCTAACAAACACCCCAAACCACTGCAGCAATTCCATGCTAAACAAATACTCCAATCACTGCAGCAATTCCATGCTAAAAAATACTCCAATCACTGCAGCAATTCCATGCTAACAAACACTCCAACCACTGCAGCAATTCCTGCTAACAAAAAACTCCAATCATTGCAGCAATTCCATGCTAACAAACACTCCTAACGTCAATCCATGCGAACAAGCGAAGTCAGATCTTTTGGGTTTTCCCCACCAAAACAAGGATAACAGAAGTTTTCTCTCTTGCACACTCAAACCACATCAGAAATTCCAGCCTTCTGCAGATTTCAGGGCCCAAACCCGCTGATGAAAGACCACTTGTCAAAAAACAACACACTTCTTGAATTTCCCCTTTTCCAAACGAAACATGACAACCAAGCACAAAACCAGCTCCTCACCGGGTTTTTTCTACAAGTCAAATACCATTTTAAAAAAAGAAAGATAAAAAAAGTCTGCCTGTAACTGTCTGCCTGTAAACTAATGATTTTTTCCAGCTCCATGTAAAACAGATATTAACTATACCCCTCCCGAACTGTATCTTCACAGCTCCCAAAAAAATCAGACTCGTGATGTGAAGGTTCACCAGACTTCCACACGACGGCCCCAGACCACCACCAGTCAGCTGCCATGGGCCAGATGCACGTGTGCAAGACCAAGGCAGGCCGGGACCAGTGCAATTTGTCGCTGAACGTCACAAATCACTGCCTCTGGTGCCAACCGCCTTGCTCCCACCGCTGTTCGTCTCTGCTGGCCCCCCGCCACACACTGTTCAGTGCAGTCGAGTCACAGGACTCTTGCCTTTCAGTTCCACACTTGTCAAACTCTTTTGTTCTCCGCTCGCCGACGCCGACAGCCTCAACGAGTTCAGCATCACCTGTCTTTGATGTGTATCAGCTGGTCGACGAAGCTTACCTTTCCACTCTTTGGTCGGTTCAAATCCTTTCAATACCGCTTTCCCCCTTCCAGGTAAAAATCTAACAGCCAATGAAATGCAGACACTCCGATGTCCCAGTCCAAACAAGCTTGCAAGACCATTCAATCTTCACTTAATCAAAACAAAAAAACAACAAATCAACCAAACAAAAGTGTGCAGGAAAATGAAGAAGCACTTTACAATGGGTACATTTGAAATCTGAATGGAACTTAGTGCATTTCTATTTCCACTGTGCTTGCACGCATGTCGAAGTCTTCAAGTCCCTCACAAGCACATCATGTTCAACACCGATATTCCATTTAGGGAGAAAAAACAGAAAAAAAAACTCTTCATCATCTGGGCCCACAATCGAAGTCCATGCAAGCAGCAATAAGGCCGGGACAAGTGCAATTGGACAGTAAATCAACCAATGATTGCACAGGTCACAACCTCATCACAACCGCTTTCTCCAACGGCTCCAAGCTCCCAACCAAGAAGGCTAATCTGTGAACAAGATCTTGAAAACACCTCCAGTGAAACTGACGACACCCGACTTAACACCTTTCTTTGTTTTAATCTGAAAAATAGTATATAAAGATTCAAAAGCAGGATACCTATTTCTCATCTGCTCAAAAAATCTGATAACATACTTTGCTCATGACGTTGCTCTCTACACTTTAGAGCAGCCAATTCAACAGAGTTTGTTCAGAATCCAAATTCAGATCCTGTTTTCAAAACCAGAACTTGCCATTACTTTTTCGTTTACTCAAGGCAATCTTTCTGTGGTGACTAGCTGTCGGCATCATCCAGTCTAGCTGCTCAACAAAAAAGGAAAAAAATCTGGCGGGGGAGGTTTTCGTAGATACAAAACTCTGGCAGCAGTGAGGGGATAACATTTTTCCGTTTCAGCAAAGGTGACTAGTTTTCTACAATGTATGGAACAAAAATGACTACCTCAAGTTCAAGCCTTGAATAACGACACTCCTTAGACATATTCCAAAACTTGTGGGAAGATGGGACAAAACAATACCAAGTGGGAAACAAAGAGAAGGTACTTCTTGGGACTAATATGGAAAGGGAAAAGGAGAAGGAACTTATTCAAATTAGTTTTATTATCAGCTCAAAGAAATTAACCCTCTTGACAGGCGAGAACCCGCTAGCGCCCAACCGGAAATCACACGGCCAAAACGCTGAGCAACTGCCAGCGCCCGGTAAAACCCGTGGCAACAATGGGCGCCGCCATATTTCTCGTAGAAAAGGAAGTCTCGCGAGAACGTGACTTCCTTCTTCCTGTGGCCATTTACTTCCGTTTGCAAAAAACCGCGAGTCGATACGTGCCGTAGTTCTCGAGTTACGAATTTTTAAAGTTTTCTGGTCGAAATGCTGTTTTTCACCATCGCTAACCTTGATTTCTGCCGTTCTATAACGAGATTTAGTGATGAAGATACTGTGATTTGTAGGATTTAGTGACTTAGTGAAAGTGCTGGGTAATGAAGCTCAGAGTGACCTAGATTTCGACTGGGATGATGTTCCAGGTATGATTCGGAAGAACATTCTGAAGAAGATTTTTATTTCCCCGAGTAAATGGCTCATATGATATTCTTCAAACTTATGATATAGCAACATATATATTCGTAGGAATTTTTAAAATTATTTTCATTTCACTATTTCCTTTCCTCTCTTTTAACCTTTCTGTCCCCGTTCCGCCCTTTTCCGCCCAACCCGTCAGGCTCCTGATCCGCCCTGTACCGCCCGTTCCTCAGTTGGCTGATTGTCTCTGTGTGCCTCCCTTATTTGGATTGACCACAGTAATAAGACAAACCGGTCGTTATCCGGGTCTTTCCTACCTTTCTCAGCGCCATATGCAAAAGCGGTTTGTGGCTTTTTAAAATATTTTTAATCGATTTTTTTGGTCATCCCATCGACTTCCGACTACGATCGAAACGTCGCACTCTGACAGTGGACAGTGACATGAGCTTGACTGTGGACCAAATATTCAATATGAATGTGTTTCCGACCGAAAATGACGACTGGAATCAATCAGACATTGATCTCGACTTTGTCGACAGCGACAGTGACTTTGAAGTTACAGGAGGAGTGAATGCGAGTAGTGACAGTGACTCGGACATAGGCGACACAGGTGCTTCTGATGTCGGTGGATGTGCACAGTCATCGCAGTGGTCAAACGACGACTTTCGGACTGAAGTTCGTGTGTTTGATGCATACAGGGGCCCCCCACATCCACAAGTGAATCTTCGAACACCTTTTGATTATTTTTCACTTGTTTTTCCTTTGGACGCATTCCATCTCATGGTCAGGGAAACCAACCGGTATGCAAGACAAACGCGCATGGCTGCTGGTCTTCCAGAAAATTTCATGTCAGCGATCTGTGTGTGACAAGTGATCAAAAGCAAGAATATTTCCAGTGACTGTGTTGTTTGTGTGTGATCATATTTGGATTATATAATTCATTACATCTGGAACCATATGGTGAGTACAACAAAAATATTTGAGTTGTTTTGTGTTGTGATGCCTGCCTTTCTTCCTTCCTACTAACACCTGCATATAGTTAGAAATATTATCAGTCATAGGAATTCTTTTTCTCACAAACACAAACTAACTCATGCAGATCAAAAAGCATGCACTCCAATACATTTTCAGTAAATATGGTATGATTTTGACCTGTTATCTTTTTTATTTTTATTTTTTCCTGCTATGTAACTATGTGACTTAAAAGCGTCACAAAAATTTCACATATATTCCTAGCGACCTGTGTAACTAGTAACACATCACAACACCCATCAGTTCTTTTCAGATGGTGAACCTGACCCCTTGCCACCAAAAAGGTAGGTGTTATAAAGTTGATGGGTGTTGTATTGCCTGTCTATCATCTATTTCACTGACGTAGGTGTGTTTTCCAGGTAAAATCAGGTGTGTGAGTGTTGAGCCATAAAAATATTTTCACATCCCCTTAAAATAACAAGTGCAAACCAAAGTTCAGCTTTCCATAGATTTTTGCTGAAAATTTGAAGTCTTTTTATCCATTAGTTTATTTTTTACAATTTTTTAAAGTCGGTACCCCAATTCGGGCAGCAAATTCCAATATAAACTTAGTAGTCTTGGCGACTTCTGTCATACGAAATAAAGGACAATGAAGGTTAAATTAATTTTTAAATTGGGTAACCATGTTCAAATTACGGAGTTACTTACCTTGCCGATGGGTTTTCGGCGTAACTAAGCTCAGGTAAGTGCATACTAAAGACGGTTAAGAGCCTCAAGAAAAAGCTGCTGTACATATCTTGCTGTTGTTTCAAGTCTTCTGCACAGAAGATACTGGAAGCCACCATACAAGTTTCTTTTTCTCCCTTAATACTATTGCTGAAAATACCCGATACATTATTCTTTACCATCAACATCACCATCATCTTTTTTTTTTCTTTCATCCTAGCTTATGTCAATGTCCTCACTCTCATGCATATAAAGTTTATTTCATATCTTTAATCTAAACTTGTGTGCAACTACAAGGCTACCCCTTCCACCGGATGTGCGAATCTCTGTGACTGCTACAAGAATCTGAAGCTGAATGACCCACTGTGAGTCTACCAAGTTGTTTTGATCACTTTACAGAGATCCTTCACCTCAAAACTTTTTTCTCCAGAAGTTTTACACACAGTCTTCGTTCCACATGTGGGGGAAATAACCCATCCATTTGTCTGGCCACCAACTTTCACCCTTGGAAGTTTTTTTCACCAACAGCTAAACAAAACCGAGTCAGACTTCCATTTGACTACATTCTAACACTCTGCTTTTGTGTGTATTAGAAACACTCCTCATGTGTGTGTATCATAAACATGCCATCACACTGCTGCTGACAATACTGGTGCTGTTCAAGTCCTGTGGATTCATGGTGATAACAGACAGGATGCAGAAGGCCGGGACAAGTGCAATCTGCGCCAGACTCACCAGAATTGCACCCATCAAGACCTCCTGCAACCATCTTGTGTTTCGCTCCACTGGGCCCAACAAATCCAATGAGCCAGACTCACCAGAATTGCACCCATCAAGACCTCCTGCAACCATCTTCTGTTTCGCTCCACTGGGCCCAACAAATCCAATGAGCCAGACTCACCAGAATTGCACCCATCAAGACCTCCTGCAACCATCTTCTGTTTCGCTCCACTGGGCCCAACAAATCCAATGAGCCAGGCTCACCAGAATTGCACCCATCAAGACCTCCTGCAACCATCTTCTGTTTCGCTCCACTGGGCCCAACAAATCCAATGAGCCAGACTCACCAGAATTGCACCCATCAAGACCTCCTGCAACTATCTTGTGTTTCGCTCCACTGGGCCCAACAAATCCAATGAGCCAGACTCACCAGAATTGCACCCATCAAGACCTCCTGCAACCATCTTGTGTTTCGCTCCACTGGGCCCAACAAATCCAATGAGCCAGACTCACCAGAATTGCACCCATCAAGACCTCCTGCAACCATCTTGTGTTTCGCTCCACTGGGCCCAACAAATCCAATGAGCCAGACTCGCCAGAATTGCACCCATCAAGACCTCCTGCAACCATCTTGTGTTTCGCTCCACTGGGCCCAACAAATCCAATGAGCCAGACTCACCAGAATTGCACCCATCAAGACCTCCTGCAACCATCTTGTTTCGCTCCACTGGGCCCAACAAATCCAATGAGCCAGACTCACCAGAATTGCACCCATCAAGACCTCCTGCAACCATCTTCCGTTTCGCTCCACTCGGCCCAACAACAAATCCAAACCACGTCAGCGACAACCGTTCACACACCCGTTTTTAATTGGAGGCCAACTTTTACATCTGAAAGAAATCAAGCGAGGATATATGAATTCTCCACACTAAAGTTAGTTGCTTTCCTAACCTACTGAAACAATGAATAAAGTAACTTTTTTCCCTGAAAATAACATATCAAACGTTTCTTCAAATTCTATATATCACAATGACACAACAGTCAATTCAACAGTTAATTTGAAAAAGTCCACCAAATTGCACACCAACGTGAGAAATAACCATACTTGCCTTATATATGATTTGCTGCGAGCTTCTGCTCACTGGCCATAGGACAAAGGATTGTTCCGAGTAATACCATCTTCTGTTGAAGCAGTGTTCGGCACCTGGAACAAAACAACGTGCATTTTCATCACCAAACACCAACCTTGAAGTTGACACACAGTGGGTTTGTTGGTCTTTCATGCTGCAACGAAACTGCCAATTACATTACCAAAACATTTCAGACTGAGGGCAGAAACATGCAACACAATGTTTTCCAGCAGCTAAGCATAACATCAATGTCGAGTGCATCCATTCTGACCAGCTGATAAACGAGCTTGAAACTCCATTAAACTCAGCACATTTTCGTTTGAAATACCGTCCACAGTGGAACAAAACAGACTGCCTTCTAACGAATGTTTTCCTCTGCGAGCTTCAATGGTAGTGAACGAGTTACATCAAGAAAAATTACATCTTGGGAAAAAAAATGTATATTACAAGGAATCTTTCAAAATATCTTGGCAGAAGGAATTAGCTTGGTTACAGCAGCAACAACAATAAAAACCATAATTAAGTCTGTCAAAACTGCTTAACACCCATTATACATCTGCTTGTGCAAAGTCCAAAAAGGAAAACACTTCGATTATCAGGATTATATATCCAATTATCAACATTCTGCGATGCCAAGGTTTTTTGTGCCCTCTCTACAGTTTAAATTTGCTACTTTCACACAAATCCTTCAGCTACTCCCTTGGACCAGGTGTGTATAAGAACCATGACTACATGAACTGAAATTCAATCAAGGGCGAACACATTTCAGCACCTTGATCCTTTGTCATAACTATATGTGTTCACACATGCATGTACACATACAACCGTTATCTACACATACAAGGCCCCTGAATTCATGCATGTGTGCAATGTTTCTACCCATCTCATAGTAAACCAGATCAGTTTTCTGGGTTAATGGTACTTCATGGGCTGCAACGAGTGAGCAAAGCAGCGTTTTCACCACTATCAGTGTTTACGCTTTGAAAATAATTCAACATGTAACCAGGCAGAGAATGCTGGGAGGGAAAGCAAACTCTCAGCACAATTCAAAGAAAAACACCAACTCAGACACAACCCCTTCCACACACACACCTAGAAACCGGCCTTGAAGCTTTCACCACCCTAGCCATTTCTCCAACACACCTCATGGCACAAAGGCAAAGTGGAATCTGTTCACAATAGTGAACACATGATTTACAGCCAGCACAAAGGCCCAGTCCAGTGGTAATGAAGCAGTACTGTCTAGACCCCTCTCCCAGCCATTCAACTCCTTTAGCCAAGGGGATTAGGCAGAGTATTAGCAGGCAGCGAGGAATTAGCCACGAAATCAAACCTAACAATTAACACAGCTGCCCTTTCTGTCCACACAGACCACCAGACTGGTGTGGCATGGGTCCCTCCATTACATCTCATCTGGCCTGTCCAGGCATCAGGTTATAGGGGCAACGGGAACTACAAACTAGTGAGGACTGTGACGGTAAGGAGAAATTCATATGATGATGGAGAGGAGGTGGAGATGGGAAAGGCACAAGTCTACAGATACGAACTGGGCTGAGTTTGAACTGTCTAGTTCTGTAAATTCTTGGGGTTTTTTTGTTGTTTTTTTTAACAATACTCCCAACTCAGGTGCAGAATGAGTAGATTTGCCCCGGGGGGGAGAGAGACAAGCAACAACTCGCTCACTTGTCATATCATACACATTTTCTAGTTTCAACTGATTAGATGGGTATAACTTCATGTTTTCCATTTGAACTCAACTGTTGAAAATAAGTATAACAAGATTCTGTGAAAGGCCTCACTGTAGTGGGGCAAGTCACTTTTATCCAGGGCAAGTTTTCAAAATAGTGACAGGTAGTTTTCCATGACACATCTCCAGTGGCAATATTTCTACACTGGGGAAAACACATCAAGTCCAAAGTATCCAACAAATGCTTACTCCTAATTCACGAAGTACAGTTTACTTATGTCTATAGATGAAAGATACAACAAATGCTCACTCCTAATTCACACAGTACAGTTTACTTATGTCTATGAAAGATAGGGTGTGAATTAAGTCAAGAAAAGCCAGAGCATGGGGCGATGGTTAAAAAAATTGAAAATACCGAGGAAAACGCTGCGCTTGTTGACCTCTGCGAGTAAACATTTGTTTAAAACGACAGTACTGGTCTGAACACAAACGTGATAACAGGAAAAAATCATTTTTGAAACGTAATGCACAAAACTAGCAGATTAGAGCACAAATTTAACATCTGGAAAATACATTTGTGTTCAATAATTCCATAATTTTTGCAGGTTGTTTTCCAATGGTAAGAAGACATTAAATCTGCACCGAGCGATGAAATTAGGTAAAAGTGCTTTTACCCTAGTTCATTTCGCCATCAGGACATTGTCGCACTGTGGTTGAGCAAACTGCACTTCATTTACTGCTACACTAATCATACTTGCATACAAGTGGTTCTCTTTTGTTCCTTCTCATTTATATCCAATGCCCATGAAGGGCTTACAAGATAAGCATACCTCTGACTCTTTGAATGCCTTTGCTGTTTTTAGAGAGTGAGAAAACATTCATGTGTCTATCTGTATCCTTTTGTTTTAAAAGGGTGCAGACATCAGCAGAAGTCTATTTGTACGACTCTTACTGAAAGAGTGGAAATGTAATCACGAATCTATATGGAGCACGACAACAAATTTCCGATCCAATGACAATCTACCCTTCAGAATCTCGACTCCGCTTAGTGGATCATGAAAACCCCTCGAATGCAATGCCACTACAGCCACCACCCCAACCCTCAACAAGACCTATCCCCTACACCTTACCCACCCACCCAGTAGAAAACTGATAGCAGTGTACTGACAAAGGCATGGCATGCTGTGAACTCATCAGCTCACCCTTTGCCAAACAGTACCGTTTTATGTCTTGCCACCCCACCGCAAAATGACAACGCTATCCGCCAATCCGTTACGCCTGGAGGCATCCCTATGCCTACAGCCAACACCCGATCCATTCTGGCCCTCCGAGAAAGCACGTGATCGAACAATGCCATTTTGAGGTCCACGCAGGCAGTTTAGTGAGGTTTCTTTCAAAGTCAAAACTAATTGAAAAGAAAACGTTCCAACCTGCACACTGAAGTGCCCCCTGTCAAATTTCACTCTCTGTCCTCCCGCCCTTTTTCTTCTTCATAATCACACTTGGCATCACAAACGTGACCTTACTCATGTTAATAAACATTTATTTTTAATCATTTCAGAGAGAGAGAGAGAGAGAGAGAATTCAGGGCCAACACTGTAAAACAGAACCTCCTAGAAAAAATCTGAAGAGGGTTTTGGGGTTAGCCTCCCCCCCCCCCAACAAAAGTTTCCAAGTTCTATTCCAAATGGTGCTATATGACAAGTCTGTGCATGCAGTGGTGGATTGTGCACTTTTCAGTCTAACCATAACCACCACCACTTTGTACAATCTCAGGATTTGTATGTGGGCATGCGCGCACACACGCGAGAGAGTCGCACACACACAGAAGAGAGAGAGAGAGAGAGAGAGAGAGAGAGAGAGAGAGAGAGAGAGAGAGAGAGAGAGAGAGAGAGAGCATGTGCATGAGAGTGTATACAAAGTGTGCGTGTGTTCAGTTCAGTTCAGTAGTTTTATTTAACGTCTTTTCATCGCAAGATGATCTTAGACCTTTAAACTGCAATGTACATTCCATTGTACTACCAGCACCTTCCCCCCACCCCCCACCCCCCCAAAACAACAACAATAAAAACCACTATTAACACACATATCTCAAATGGCTTTTTTCACAATAGTTTTGCAACTGGGGACTGAGCAATAACCAAAGCAATATCAAAAAAGCAAGAGTTATTTACCACACTATCAACATGGTCAGAATTATTTATAAAAATATTCTTCTCCTTATAAGCGGGGGTTAGTATAGGGCATTCAAATAAAAGATGACGAATTGAGATATTCTCCTGACATATACACGCTATAACCTCGTGAATATTTTGTATTCCATGTATTTAACCGTAATTTATGAATTAGTCTGGCTATATACCTTGGACATGATGGCAGGACGAATAAATTCTCATTAAGATGTTTTTTCCGCATATTCTTTTCCAATCGCTGGATCAATTCATGCGGAGAAAAATTTAAGACTTTGTTGAAGGGTGTTTCAAAAATTGTACAAGCTCCCTGTTTTGCCAATTTGTCTGCTAATTCATTCCCTTTTAAACCACAATGTGAAGGAACCCAGCAAAAATCAACTGCTATACCTCGGAAAGTAAACAATGTAATAGATGCTTAATTTCAAAAAGAATATCAGTTCTAATTTTAGAGTTCCAGTGCTTTAATGATTGTAAAACTGATTTTGAATCAACACAAAATAGCACACTGTACAATGATACTGGCGTGTCATATAAGATATAATTCAGAGCTTTCATAATTGCATATAGCTCTGATGTATAAATTGAAAATTCTCTGCCTAGATAGAAAGACTTTTGCACATTTAAGGATGGTATTGTGAATCCAGCACCACTGTCAGATGTTTCCATTATTGAACCATCTGTAAATATTTTTAAATGATTTGGATAAGTCTTTTCGAGATGTTCTCGAACTTCATTTACTAGAATATTTACATTGCCATCTTTCTTCAAAGTAGTATATTTATCATCAATTTTTGCGTTGAGATGCTCCCATGGGGGCATTTGAGGAAAAATGGGAACCTCCGAAATTGTATCAATATCAATACTACATTCTGACATAAGCTCACAAGTGAAATTTCTAATTGGCTCTATGTATGATATATTTTTAGATCTTTTGGGGTATTCCTTGTTGGAATCCATAAGAATTTCACCAGTAGCAGAGTTTTTTACAGATAGGCCTCTTACAACGTATTTGGACACATCCAACGTTCGTTGTTCATTAAGAGGTAAAATGTTTGTCTCCTTATAGCATTTCATTGTGTTTGTGTGCACTGGAACACCCAAAGCTAATTTTAAGGCTTTACTATCTAAGCTTTGCAGTTTCTTTAAAAGGTAGTTAGATGCAGAGAAGTATACTTCCTGTCCATATATTAATTTTGATCGGACTAACGATGTATATAAATGTAAAAGTGCGGTACAGTCTTGACCCCATGGTTGACAACATATAATTTTGAGCAAATTTAATCTTTTCCTAGCTTTATCTATCACATTTTCAATATGCTTTTTCCAGCTCAGTTTCGGTGTTAAAAACACTCCTAAGAATTTGACTGTTTGCTTATATTGTAGAACATTGTCGTCAAGAATAAGGTTGGGCAGAGCTTTTGGGTTTTCGCCATTATTAAAAAGCATTAAACCAGTTTTCTCACCAGATAATTCAAGTCCGTTCTCTTTCATGTAAGCAGACAATCTGTCCAATTCTCCTTGATACATTGTCTGTACAAATTTTACTGCCCTTTTATTCGAGTGCTTCCTTAATGAAGTATTAATCCAAATGGCAATATCATCTGCATACTGCACTACATTGGTGGATTTTGATAATGCCTTTGGGAGATCATGTATAAGGATCGTAAATAATAAAGGTGCAATAACAGATCCCTGAGGAATGCCCATATCTATTTTCCTGAATGATGAATATATTTTTCCAATTCGTGTACATATATTTCTACCTTCTAGAAAGATTTTTATATAATCATACATATTCCCAGAAATACCAATATTTTTCAGTTTATACAATAATCGAGCATGCCAAACACGGTCATATGCTTTCTTTACATCAAAGAATGTAGCTAATGTACTTTTTCTGCGTGAAAATTGCTTTTTTATATGAGAAGTTAGTTTTACTAAATGATCAGTTGTGCAACGCCCTTTTCTGAATCCAGCTTGCTGAACTGGAATAATGTCATTTTTTTCACAATAATATAATAAACGTGTTTGTACAACTTTTTCAAGAAGTTTACCAACATGAGATGTTAAAACAATGGGTCTGTAGCTATTTACAGATGTTCTTGTTTTACCTTCTTTTGGTACTGGTATTACCACTGAACTTTTCCAGATTGTAGGAATAGTGCCGTACGTCCAACATTTTTGGAACAACGAATGTAGTAATATTTTCCACGAAGAAGGTAAGTGACGAAGAAGCTCGTAAGAAATACCATCTAGGCCCACTGCTGAATCATAAGATGTAATGGATTCTATCGCTTCAAGAAGTTCTGATGATTGTAATGGAGAATTTAAGTAGTTATTATTGTCTGGTATGGGACTCTTATATTGTTCTTTTTGTTCCTCTTTTTGTCTCTGGTACTTGATTTCTGCTGGAAGATTTACAGCTCGACTATTTTCCGAAAAGAAAAGGTCTTGTGCGTGTGTGTGTGTGTGTGTGTGTGTGTGTGTGTGTGTGTGTGATAGAGAGTGTGTATGTGTGTGTGACTTTACATGTCACTACAGGAGCTCTGCGAGTACAAACTGGTACCATTTTTTTCTTCTACAGAGCTGACCAAACATCACCCATTCCCCTACCCCCACTGATCCACCATCAGTCTACTTACTTCCTGTAAATAAATCGCCATTAACAAGCTTACATACAACACTGCTTTTGTATCCCATTCATAAACACCACATCCTCATTTACAACAAACACTGAAACCAAGCATAAAAGAAAACCTTCCAGCAACTCTAGAAGTAAAACTTTCTTCTCCACGCCAAAAGCAGAAAGTCCACTCCAGAATCTCGTGGGGAAAGGCAAGCCCCGCCTGATAAGAGAACTCCCATTCCCTGGTTACCCGGGTACTGTTTGAACAGGACATCACAGGCATACATCCAGCTGTCCAAGCAATCCAAAGCTTTCACACAGAGAAAAGAGAGGGGGGGGGGGGGGGTGAGAGGAGGGGAAGGGAGAGGGGTTGAAAGATCGCCTTGCCTTCCTTATGGAAAGGAAAAGGGATCAGGGTAGCTGGCAACACCACCTGAACTTTTTTCTTTACATATTTTCCACCCTCTCATCTTTATCGTGAAAATAACGGATCTCTTTGACTTCTTGCACTGAAACCAAGTTTACACGTAAAACAATACAAAACCCAGGAAAGTTAAAACCACATTGAAACAATCATCATTGTTGTTTTTAGTTTGATTGATGGACCATTCTGCAAACAACACTTCAGCATACACGTGGATTCTTCTTTCAAGTAAGCAAGTGAAATATGCTGGTTATCATTCCCAAGACACCGGTAGCTTTCATAATGAAAGGGGGAAAAAAACAAAAGCAGAACAAATCCGTAGCAAGAGGGACTCAAACTTTAAACAAACCATCTTTCAAAAATAACCTTAAAATCAGCATATTTCTAGAAAACCAGAACACAAATGCAGCAGAACTAACACTAACATTCGGAAGCAACCTCCTTCAACAATTTTTTTTTTTTTTTTAAATGTACTCTCTTCTGCAAAACTGACACACATCGACACTTCATCGGCTTGAAAATAACCGAAGAGAACCGAGGCCTCATGTCATACATATAAACATTTGCAACATGAACAGAAATGCTCGTCCCGACCATCTCACACCACAGTGGCTTACATCTATCTGACAAGAGCAATTAGACATCACAGAACCCAACAGCCTACGTTGTCCTTTTTCCACACTTCAGTCAAAAATGACCTTAGACAAGTCATCAAGCAAACTGGGGGGGGGGGGGGAATGTCCAGGAGAACAGAACTGATCTGTGAACAGCATTTCTGATTTGTAGCTTGGGCCCACAGTTCATCTTTTCGAGCAACTCTGACCACCCTCACACAGACAACTGGGTCTCTCAAGCCTAAAGTGCGGTCGTCATAAAAGCTAGTGCCAGCATTTTCATGGGGTCTGAATATGTATCTTTGTGTGCATGTGGACACACACACACACACACACACACACACACAGGGGAACCAAAATTCACTCACCTGCCTCTCAGCCCCTGTGTTCCATCCAACACCAGTGACAGAATGCATGGGGCAGCTCTTCCACTGCCTTGCCAGTCAGTCCAACCCCATGAACTGGCCAAAGTCTGACAGGGGGCCAGGCTTTATACTCCATTCACAATGGACAGGCAAACCCCACCCCCACCCCCACCCCACCCCAAAGCCACTCAACAGTTTCTTTGAATGAGGGAGTGTGTGTGTGTGTGTGTGTGTGTGTGTGTGTGTGTGTGTGTACACAGCTATCCCCTGGGAGCTCTGCCACACAAAGTGAACAGTCAGCCGACCTATAACTTTACATCTTGCATCCTGGAGGCAGGACAGTGTCCCAAGTCAGGGCATGAAAGAAAGTAAAAACCCCAGTGGTCAGCTCTGTTGAGTCCAATTAACATACCTGTGTGTATGGGCACCTGTGGGTGTGGGTAAAGGGCTGGGGGTGGGGGAGGGGTTGTGGTGGGTAAGGGGAGGGGGGTGGAGTTTATCACACAGATTACAAAAGATACTGAGCCAGTGAAAGGGAGGAGGAGCCCTACTACAGACACCAAAGAAAGAAAGAAAGAAAAAAAGTTAGCACACCCATCTAAACTGGGGTACACATACTTATCTTTACATTCATGCACATTTTTAACATAAGGACTAAAACAAGCTCATAGGCAAGCTGAACCGCCGCCCCCCCGCCCCCCCCCCCCCCCCCCATCCCACCAACCACTCCTTTCTCCTCCCTCACAAAGGGGGTGGGGGAGGTGGGAGGGCAGGAGAGGGAGAAGAAAGGGGGTGGTAGCTAAGGGAAGGCATGGATGCCTCCAGCCAAGGCCTTTCTAACCAGCCACTCTCATTCACACCCACCTGTGAGCTGGGAATGCCACCTGTGGAGCTGGGGGAATGGAGAGGCAAGAAGAATGCAGGACCTTGTGTAGGTCCTTCAGGCTGCTGGTCAATGGTAACACCCCCCCCCCCCCCCCCCCCCCCCACCAAGTCTCTGGGCAAGATAAGATAATGTTGCTTATAGCCCAGCCCACCGCAAAGGGCCACATCAGGGCTGGGGCAGACAAAGAAGTGGTCAGCACAAACCTACCAGGTTTTTGTACACTGAAGTTTAAAGTCCATCCACACACCAGCTTTAGTTGACCCAGCAGGTGGGGACACTCCCAGGAGGCAGACCTGTGTCTGAATTTGATTCACACACACACACACACACACAGAGAGAGAGCTACTCCATCCCAAATCCAAGATGCGAGAGAGGTTGAGAGGCCTCTGAGGAAAGCATGTACTATACAGTTCACGTTTTCCTCCTATAGCCCCCCCCCCCCCCCCCCCCCCCGCGCCCCTCTCTCTCTCTCTCTCTCTCTCTCTCTCTCTCACACACACACACCCAGCTCAACTGATTTGACTACAGACGTCAAGATTCTCGACACGCCGTGGCCATATTTACATTTATCACTGTCGGAGATCACCACCCCACCCCGCCTTGATGACATTTACAAAAAAAAAAAAAAAAGAAAGAAAGAAAGAAAGAAGAAAGGGTGAACCCACTCTGCCTTGATCACACTTTTAAAAAAGGATTGAGGAGGAGGAGGAGGAGAAGAAGAAAAGTAAAAACATTCAAGCCAAGTTATGACACCAAACGCTGAAGGGTGTTCTACACGTGTGGCGCACGGCACACACACACGTCAGCGACTCCCGATCCCCAGACACTCCGTGCGACACAAGAAAGCCCACCGTGCTGTGCACCAGAGGAAGGGCAATATGGGTCACCTCCCCGCCCTTCCTACCCCCTCCTCCCTCCGTCCCACACTAGTCCGACCAGTCAGTGCCTCTCTCGTTAACCGCTAACAGTCAAGCCAGCGAGTAGCGTGACACGACCCCCGGTATCACGGTTCCCGCCATACGTCGGTCCCCCCTCCTCCTCATTCCCCCCTCTCTCCCTCCCTCCCGCCCCAGAGTATCCTTCCCACTCCCCTTCACCAACACACCACGCCGCTGTGCCTAGCATGGCCCTGCCACTGACAATGCCGTTCACAGGTAGTCCAGTCAGTCTGTCTGTCCGTCTGTCCGCCCAGTAGGTCTGGTTGGCATGGACCTGACAATAGCTTGAGGAGACGGGAACTGGATGGGGGTGGGGGGCAGTGAGTGATTGTCTGGCCTTGTGATAGCACTTCTTGTAAAGACTTTGCTAAAAGGACTGGGGTTTTGTCGCCTATCCAGTGTCCCCCCCCCCCCCCCCCCCCTCCATTTATCTCAACCACCTCCTACCCTCTTTCCTCTCCCAGCGCTGGCCTAAAGGGCGTTTTCTTCGGTGTTCTCCCACGGGAGCGCGCGCGCGCGCACACACACACACAAACAAACCATGTGGTTTTATCGAACACGTTGCACTCACTGCTGTGCGAGATATGTTGTACAAAAGTCTCTCTGTGACCGTTTTGAGCGAAAAGAGGAGGGGGTATTAAAATATAACTTAAAGGTAAAAGCAAAACCGGTTGAAGCAAGAAACAGACACGCACACATCCCTTTCCATCCGACCCCTTTGCACTGGCAACATCCAACTACCACTCGCTACCACTGAACACGCATCTGCCCATGACCACGGTGCACCTGTTTCATTCACACCTTCGGTCGGAGAATCCACCCGCAGTTTTGTACACAACCCACGGAGCCTACTGCCCCTGTGACAGTCCGTTTAGTCCTGGTTCAATGGCAGGTCATGGGGGCAAGTATTAACACACACTTCACCCATCCCGCAACACCAGCAATCTGAAAACAGTGGGAGCAGCAAACCAAACTGAGGGAAATCTTTTACCTTTTCTTCTTCTTTTGACAAAAGTTCTTTGTTTTTATTATTGTTTCAGGAAGTTTTGTTTGTTTTTCAACAGAGCAATGTTAAAACAATCTCAGAGCTACAAAGACGAGACGTTTCAGCAAGTCTGTCAACTCGTTTCACGAGAGCTTATTTTTTATTATCTTTTTTTTTTTTTTTTGGGGGGGGGGGGGGGGGGGGGGGGGGGGGTAAGTTCCTTTTCACTACAGCAGCCATTTACAGCAAGATTCCAGTCAGAATGTACACACAACAGTTAAAATCCCAAAATAGCATGATTCCAGTCAAACTGTACGGTCAGAATGTACACATGATAGTTAAAATCTCAAATCCAGACTGCAATTTAACAAAACTTCAGTGACTATTAAAATAAAAAGTTGATGACAAAAAGTGAAATACTATTCATCACCAATATATGTGGATATTATTAGTAAAATTTCCCTGAAGTTGGAGTATGGCTGTCTTAATGGCAGGATAAAAAAATGGTATACACACAAAACTCCCTTTATAGGGTAGATAGGATTAATCCTTGCCTGTCTAAACAGGAAGCATCTGCAGGAGTATCAGCCTGCATACACAGAAAAAAAAATCAGTAATATATTATCACAAAGTCATGTGGATATCGGTAGTAATATAACATAACAAAGTATTAACCTATCAGCCCGGGCATGACTGCCTGTGTGACTTTCCCAACCAAGCATGTTTGGGCTGGTCAGAACACTGAGGTTATTTTACTTTGTCAGAACTTTGGATTCTAACATAAAAGGGGCACACTACAATCTTTTTCTTAAAACCTATTGAATTTTCACGGTGTTGAAGCTGTCTGGTGATGCAGTTTCTTGACGCATAGAGGACGAGAAGCTTCTGCATATCTTTAGTATTTCACAATGTCATTATGATCACAAATGTAACAAAACACTCAAAATATACAATGTGACTATCATAATCAAATACATTTTCAGTACCTTTGTAAACTGAAATGATTTTTCTATCCATTCATTAGATATTTGCTAAGAAAGAACGAAACAATTTCACTTATGACGTTTTACTGGAACCCACCGGAAACCCCTGAAATACAGGAAACCCCTATTAAACAAAGAATATAACAATGATTTTTGCGTGTTTTGTGTTTACCTATATAGTGTGCGCATGTGCGTGCGTGCATTTGTGCGCTTATGTGTATGCGCGCGCGACCACTGAAAACCCCCGGAACCCCAGAAATACCGGAAACCCCTATTAAAGAATATAACAATGAATTTGCAATTTTCTTAGTCTTCAATCAAACTGGAGAAAGTTCTAGACTAATTGGCAAATATGTGACAATTGGCTAATACACAGTCAGCTCTGTGGACCGTTGGAGCTGTGGTGCCATCTGCTGATATCTGTGGGAAAACAAATTACATAATCTGGACTTGTGAAATCGGCCTCACATGACAGCGTGGTGGAGGGGAGTCTCCCGGCTTGTAAGAAACGAAGAACTACATCAATTCATTAGCAAGTAACTACTACTAACCTGTTCCTATATTGGTCTATAGGGGTTTTTTTTTTTGGTATTTCATAGGGTTTCCGTTGTTTCCGGTAAAACGTCATACCCAACACGTGCCACCGATTCAGGTACGAGACCTCAAGCAATGTACAGTATATATACTGGTAGCAAGAGGAACAAGAAGCAAGTAAAGAAACAGGCGCTAAACAAACTGAAATAACAGTATTATGGCTACTTACTTGTTCCTGCTGTTGTTGCTGTTGGAAAGTCAGCACTCTAAATTGTTTTTATGCACCAATTGAGCACTCTTAAATCTTTTAATGCACCAATTGCAGAATGGCATTACTTTTCTTACAGTCACTGTCAGTTGTAATAGCATTATAAGAACTCATGGAACAACTTATACTTCTTTAGTTATAGTCCAAAGTGAACATCATGAGGGTGGGGGGGGGGGGGGGGGGGGGGAGAGAGAATTTGTAGAACTGACACTACAAATCACCGATATAACTTATAAGATCAAGAATGGGCCTTCTACAGAACTCGCTCTCTCTCTCTCTCTCTCACACACACACAGTGACACACATTGATCGATTTTACGGTCTTACAACTTTTTCTATCAAATGAAAGAAGTACATGCCTGAGTCTAGGCAGGTCACACATGGCAAACGGTAACCAGTTACATTTGCTTAGTTGATAAAAGACCTTGGATTTAACTTGACACCATGTTTTTATAACCTGTTCAATCTGACGTTTAAACACAACTTGCAAAAGTGTTCCTACGAGCTCAGAGGTAAACATTCCATAAAACCCAAACAATCAATAAAACCCAAAACTAAATGCAATACAAACCACATGTGGAGGGAAATACAGACCCCACAAAAACTTTCACTCTAGGATGAAAGCACCTCACGATGTGAACCCGCGCCACAAGTGGAAAAAGTCAGCGAGGAGACGGACCGGCAGCCAGGTGAGACGGACAGCATGCACTGAGCGTCCGCCAGACAAACTGTCACCGTCAGTCACTCCCGCGAGAGCCCAACACGAGAGTGGCAAAGCAACGAGCGTATCCGGGTAGGAAAGAAAGGTGCGGGGCCAGTGGGGGAAGGGGCCCGAGGAGAGGGCGACACAAGACGGGCCAGAAGGAAGAACCGAGCGTCCCATGTCTCGTGCAAAGCAAGCACGCCTGGGAACACACGCGCACGCACGCACACACACATGGCCCCAGGTAACCAAACATTGTCACTAAACACAAACAGACCACTGGGATGCGCGCACACACACGGTCCGGCACTCGCAGCCCGCTTTCTTCCTCCCCCCCCCCCCCCCCCCCCTCCTCACCCCGGCGCGACACACGCTCTTTCAGGCCAACTACCAGAATACTCCTGGCCTTTCCCCCTCTCGTGTGGCCGTCGGTTCTCCCCCCCCCCCGG
>CM031624.1:51743617-51763705 GCA_018398815.1 Conus ventricosus | reverse complement strand
GGCCACTACACCAGAGATACACCACCTACAGTGTTCAAGAAATTTGAGCAGCACTCTCAGAGACCCATCCATTAGGGGAAAGAAACCCCAACTGTTGGTCCCAGCCTTCCCAATTGGAGCCTGCAGCAAACCCCAACTCGGGGTAGGAGCCGGCCCTTTGGCACAAAAATCCCACAAAAAAAAATTGATAAAATCCAAGCCACTCTTGTGTCAAGAGTCTGTAACGCTAACCACTTGCAAACACTCTCTACAACTCCCCCCCCCCCCCCCCCTCCTCCCCCTCCCCCCCACTCTACCCCTTGTTTCTGGTGTTCAGCTTTGCAAACGGACCGCAACCAACCATGGTCTGGAACGGAAAATTATTTAAAATTTTACCAAAAGTTTGCGAACTCATGCATCAAATGGCCAAACTGCTCAACAAAATAAAAACCGCGTTTTAAAATGCAAGGTAAAATGACAACAAGGATGTGTAATAATTCACCATACTTTCCTATGCTCTCCAAAACACTGGCTTGAGTATATCGAATGGTGTGTATCAAGAAAAGAAGACAAATGAGATGGCTTAAGTCCCATGCAAGTACACACGTCACAGAACATTCTAAACTGCAATCCCTTTTTCGTCCCAAGGAAAAAGGGAAGACAAGAACCATACTCAAAAAGAATCTAAACAACACACCCCAAGTCCAGCACATCAATTCTTCAGAAGTGAACCCTCCCAAAGACCTCAGAAACTGCGACACCTCTGAATGACCAAACCCCAGTCACTGCCGCTGTGTACCATATCAGAAAGGCCGGGACGAGTGCAATACACGGGCCTGATCACAATGCATTGCCCCATTCCATTCCAGCTGACGATGGAAAGGGATCATGATCCGCATGGAATGACAAAATACTCAAAGCAACAGCCTGATGATTTCCACTGTTCACCACCATCTCCGTAACCAAAAAAAAAAAAAAAAAAAAAAAAATCCTATTCAAAGCACAAAAAGCTTTACAGGCAAGAAAACAAACAAGCCCAAAACCCAAAAAGGGGGTGTATGCGTGACAACAAACTGAGAATGTCTTAGACACAAAGGAAAAGCTTTACAAACAGGGGAAGAAAACAAACAACCAAACCAACAAGGTGGTTTAAAGCGTGACAACAAAACGAGAATGTCTTAGACACAAAGGAAAAGCTGCACAAACAGGTAAGTAAATAAATAAAGGGGAAAGGGACAAGGAGGTTTATGCGTCAAAGACAAAAATAACAAGGATCATCAACCATCTCCTCTGTCGTGAAATGGATGAAAATAAAATATTTAGCCACCAGATACTATCTAATAAAATGCAATTAAATCTAGTAATTGAGAAGAGAGAGAGAGAGAGAGAGAGAGAGAGAGAGAGAGAGAGAGAGGGGGAGAGAGAGAGAGAGAGAGAAGCATGTTTATTGTTTCACATTTTCTGAAGGTATCACATTTATTGATTTATTGGAAGGTAAATCATATTCATTGAACAGTTATTCTTGAATGAAAAGACATGTCCCTTTCACGTCTACACATAACCTTACCACTGTTGTACCTTCCCCCTCCCCTCACAAACTTTCAAAAACACAATGAACTATCACTGAATCCACCAAGACTGTTCAGCAGCTCTTCCGGTCAGACCAATAACAAAGGCAACTCATTTGTATACCGAAGCAGCAGCAGCTAAAATTCATACACAGGTCACCATTTTATTTCTTTCTTTAGACACCATTTTTTTCTTTATCCTTTTTTCTTTCTTCTCAGCATCAAAATGCTTTAAACAAATCTTAAACTGATTCACTTTCGACTCTGGACTTAAAGCCTGTAAAGGGTTTTCAGAGCGTGCACAGTGTCATACAGACCGGGGAAAGAAGGGAATACACTGTCATATCAATCACCGGTATCAGTGACAAAACCGAACCTCTCCTTTTCTTTTGATCCTGCCAACCATAAATTTCCAAGTCAAAGTGTACAAACTGCCCTGTTAACATCCGATCACCCCAAGTTCATGAGAGCATGGTTTATCTTGGGAAAGCAGCAGTGCAACTGCCACCTTACACACACCAGTTTCTGACGACAACAACAAAAAGGGGAAGAAAAAAAAAAAATAAAAAGACAAAAACCAAAGTAATGAAATAGTTAACACCCCCCCCCCCCCCCCCCCCCCCCCCCCCCCCCCCCCCCAAAAAGAAACCAAACCCCCCCCCCCCCCCCCCCCCCCCCCCCCCCCCCCCAAATAGAACCAAAGCCTAACACATTATGAATAAAAAAGAAAACAATACATAAATCCCAAATCAGACCAACTGTCGGGGATCATAGTTCGGTTCCCATCAAGGTATGTACTGTGGGATTTTCTGCCTGATCGGCCCTATCCAGGTTGAGTTTGCCAAGGGCTTACAAACCACAGTCAAGTTCCATCCACTCAGAGAGTTTTATCCATTTAGTGATGCACCTTCCAGCTGCTCAAATTTCCTGACCAACACTGAGGCGTCTTATTTCGGTGGGCCTGGTTGACGACAGGATATATTATGAAAGTAAATGCAGAGTACAGCCCTGTCATGCAGTCTCAGACCAGAATGGAAATGCACATCATCATCATCATCCTCACTGATCAGCTTTTAAAAAAGTCTGAAATTCTGCGGTCCTTCATGCCCTGCTCTCATAGTGACCTTACTTTCAATTTCCTTTAGACGTCAACTGCCTGGTGGTTTTGTCTATGTGGCCGAATCATCAAAATCAAGTGGACTTTCACTGGATGGCCATAATAAATGCCCTACTAAAGGGGGACCTCACTTGCGCTGGGTTCGTGACGAAGCAGTTATTAAACGTCACTTAGGTGGTGCCGCGCATATGTTGGATCAGAACACCACCTAAGCAACTCTGCAGCAGTGCAGTGTCTCAACTGCCTCATGACGACTTCACACTAACTGCTCCCTGGGGTTTGCTGGTACCAGAGCTGTGGCAGGACAAGCCACACTGGCAGGACAAGCCACACTGTGGCAGGACAAGCCAAACTGTGGCAGGACAAGCCACACTGTGGCAGAGGATGGGGGGGCCGGAAACGCCTGGGTTGCAATACCATTATGGGAGCATCGAAGACGAGACAGAAAAAAAAAACCAGAGACGCCATTTCAGAAGCAAATATAACCATGGATTATCTTATTCTCAAAGACATATCTTCTCTGTTACTTTTCTGAAGGTCCTGAGGTTCAACCCTGGAAACATTTCTGCACCAGTGACCATTCCTTAATCTCACCATTAACTTAAGGCAGCCCCATTCCCTTTTCTGGAATATCGGGTGCACAATGCATTGTGATCCATCACATGCTCTCCACGCTGCCAATATTTCCTGACCAATTTCCCTTCAAACATTCATACAAATATACAGGAACTTAAATTTCAGACACGTTTTTTATAGACACTTTAAAAAGGAACTTGATTTTCAAATATGTATTTTCTAAAGACACTTCAACAGTAAGTAATGTTGTCCACAGAGTTGCCAACTGAAGAACAGGAAAAATCAAATGATAAAACCTGCTAGTGTTACCCAAACGTCAAGTCATAGCCAACTGGCTTAAATCAAAATATAAATACTGAACAGGTGATTCAACAGTCGTGAAATAGCTGCGTCCTTCAATAAATGCCAAAGATGCGTCCTTCAATAAATGCCAAAGAGAATGCCCACAGCTAAACAGTAACAGCAACTGCACTACATGTAACACCTATTTACTATTCAGAACACTCAATGGTTGGTTGGGGGTGGGGGGCAGAGGGTTGAGAGCGACAGCAGTAGCGCCTACTGGTCTACTTACAGAAACAACAACAACAAAAAACAAGAACAATAAAAACCCTCTTACACCTTTATACCTACTTTTAAAGTCTGGGAAAAGCGGTGATGAAATCTGCCATGTACCCATCACTGCCTGGTGTAGCGTTAAGATAGAAGGGAAGTCCTGACACTTGCTGATCTCTCACTGTGGGCATCATATCACTGTGACAATGTCTTGTAAAATCTGAGAAATGTCAACCTTAACAAGGCTGAATCATTAACAGCATTATGCACCTATGACAATGCAGGGCTTTTCTGACCCCTGAAAATGACAGCTCGACATATACGTTTACTCCATGTCTACAAGCTGAACTCATTCAGAGTTTGTTTGCTGGATGGACAGCTCGCATGAGAGAAAAGTACAAACCAAGTCTCCATCAAACCTCACCAATCTCACTGAAAAACCAAAATACTTCTTTATCACAATGTGTCAGTCCCACTGATTTTGCCAAAAATTAATATCCCAGCATGGCCGTGATTCGTAACACTGTTAAACATATAAGGTCTGGTTACACACTATATGACTTCTTTAATTTCAACAATGCTTCCAAAGCAGCAAAGGATCCCATTTTCAAGCCAGACGGAAGATCTGTAACATCAGTTCGATGACCATGCTCATATATGATGAATGGTCAATAGATAACTTCTTTTAACACTGCTCCCTGTACAAGTGTAATAAGAAGGCCACTTCAAGTAAAAATGTTACCATTTTGCTGCAGGACTAGCATTTTTGTAAAAGACTGTCTATGCATACATGCAAGGCAAGATAGGGGTGGGAGACAGGTGAAAAGAGGAGGCTGGGTGGGGAACGCCGGGGAGCGAGAGGCTGCACAGATGGGGATGGATGCATGCGTGAATCCATATGTAATCAGCGAGCAATACTGGAAGCCTCCAAAATGGACACTGTCTTTTCTACTATCTATTTTCCCTTTCTTTCTTTCTTTCTTAAAACTATAGGCTATGAACTGAGCTAGGGAGAACACCTGGTGCCCTCACCATGGCCTAGTCTGATCGTCTTTGGGGATACTAACAGTTCAGCTGTCAAGTTTGCCTAGTCTGATCGTCTTTGGGGATACTAACAGTTCAGCTGTCAAGTTTGCCTAGTCTGATCGTCTTTGGGGATACTAACAGTTCAGCTGTCAAGTTTGCCTAGTCTGATCGTCTTTGGGGATACTAACAGTTCAGCTGTCAAGTTTGCCTCGTCTGATCGTCTTTGGGGATACTAACAGTTCAGCTGTCAAGTTGATGTGCAAGTAACGTAGACTGCCGATGGCTGTTTTCTTTTTCTTTTTCATGATTGGACTTTGTGAGGTATCAAGCCTCAAAGGGCTGAGTGTGGTTACCGGACTACCATTTTTGTTTGAACTTCTGCACTATTTTTTCAATCTGCAATGATGGCAGCACGCAATGGATCAACAACCTATTGCTACAAATCCAAAGGATGAAAAGGTGGCAGACCGAGTGTTTGGACTTCAATTTGACAATCAGAGATATGGGTAACATTTCATAATCTGAGCAGTCATGCAAGTGTTGTTGTTGTTGTTGTTGTTTTGGACCATGAACAAGAAGCTTTTCATAGTTTTGTTGGGCCTAAAATACACAGGCATTGGCTTTCACTTATAAAGGAAAAAAATTTCAAAGGGTGAAACTTGTGAACAGCAACAAAAAGAAAAGAGAGAAAGAGAAACATAAAGAGTCCAGGGAGCAGGGGGCAGCTATGCCATGGTGGGACGCAACTCAAAGCCACACTGGCGAGTTGGGGGGGGGGGGGGGGGGGGGGGGGGGGGGGGGGGTGGAGGTGGCAACACCTCCCTGAAGCTACATTTGAAAGGCAAAAAAGTGGCCTCTCCTTGAATGTGAAATCAATTTTATGCACCAAGTATCTGTATTGAAAAGCCTGTGCAACAGAATGGAACTGCCACTGTGTATAATATGTGCACTATCAGGGATGAGAACAGATTTTTAAAAAGCAGAGGAGATTTTTCTGTTGGAGGTCTGGGGGCAGAGCCCCAGTGGGGTCAAGGGGCAACGCCCCTGCGGGGGTCAGGGGGCAGCGCCCCTGAAGCTGAAACATTTTTTTAATATATAAAGAAAAATCCACATTTAAAACCATCAAAATATGTTTCTAGCCTTCAATTCAAACCTCAAATTCTGAGGGGTTTTTTTCTTTTCTTTTTTTTTTTTTTTTTTTGTCAAACATGCAAATGGATTTAATACAGGACTCTCTGCGTTTGTGGCTGGTCGATTTACGTAAGAAATGGGTTTTTCCGAAAATTACCTGCCCTTGGCCCTGGTTCTATTATTAGTAACTAGACGTCTAGGTTTTGTTTCACAACATAAAGTCAAATGACGAATGTTTCAGCTAACTGAGATAGTTTGACCATTGCAAATGAATGATAAAATATAACAAAGAAGAGAGCAAAATCACCAACAGCTTACTTTCCAAAGTTTAATTGTTCTTCAATGCAGCGACACGCTGCCTGTGAACCAGGCGTTTCATGTGGTCAGCAATCGTAATGAAGCCACGACTTCCGAAGCTGATTTTCTTGTTGCAAGCTAGTCATAATGCCTGCTCGTCACTGCTTTTGCATATGCTATCTCTAACTCTACTCCCACACACACCTCTTCCTCGAGCCAGTTTTCTTTCCAACGGTTGGGAATTTCGTTCGACGCCATGAATCACAGATGACACTCAGTCGATCGGCGCTCTAAGCGGATGTGCAGTGGTTGGCCAAGTCAACCGAATAAAAACCAGCCCATTTGGGTATAAGCCTAGAGTAATCTCGCCGGAGGCGTCTCGCCGAGATTGGGAGCAAAGAAAATCGCGATAGCTTTTTTTTTTTTTTCGGCGGAGATTTTTTCAAATGGCGGAGATTTTTTTTAAGACGGCGGAACGGCGGAGCTGTTCTCATCCTTGCACTATACAAGAGTCACATGACAAGTTCTCCTCTTTAAAGTTGTACAAATAGAAAGGGGGAGAGAATAAACTAATGAATGGATATTCTTTATTGGGGGGAAAAATGGAATAAGCAGCATGTAGCTTTTTTCGTTTGGCCCGCTGAAAAGCAAAGTATTGATGAATTAAAAAACCAACATGGCAATTTCTTGACATGGACATAAAAAACGCAAAAATAATTACATGATATCCAGTAATACAAAGAAACAATACTGTAAATAACAATTTCAGAGAAAGAAAACCATGTGAGAAATTCAACAAACAAGATGCACACACACAGAGCAGGGAGGGAGGGAGAGAATAAAGGGGAAGAAGGGAAAAAGGATAATACATAGAAGACAATCATCAATTGAAAAAAAAAAACATTCTAGAGGGGGGAGGGAAGGGGAAAGCCAGGGAGAGGGATTGAGATGGAAAGAGAGATGGCGAGGGTGGTGCCTTCAAGTGTACTTCAAGTGTACATCTCCAAAGTCCGTCTTCCTTTATGCATTTTGTTCATCTACCTGTCTATTTTTCTTTCTTTCTTTCTGCGTACGCAGGCTGATACTCCTGCGGACACTGTTTGTATAGACAGGCAGTGGAGTTTTGTGTGTATGACTTTTTTATCCCGCCATTAAAGCAGCCATACTCCATCTTCGGGGAAGGTGCATGCTATGTGTAACGTGTCATCCATACCAACAGCCAAACTGGCATTCTCTTCCGAAAGTTGGTGATAGGATTTTATGTGTGTGCAAGATGTTGTGCGTGCGTTCACACACGGAACCTCGGTTTATAGTCTCATTCGAAGGACTGTATGGGGAGTGGAGTCAGAACCAATGTTAACTCCGAGGGAAAAATCCCCCTGTACCGAAATTCGAACCAGCAACCCCAGGATCACGAGTCCGGCGCTCTACCAACTGAGCTATTCCGGCCCCTATTACATTTTTGTCATTTTGTCATTCCTTTCTTTATAGGTAGTAGTGGCAAAATTTAACTTGTGCAGACTTCTTTTTCAACCCTCCATGACCATTCTGATATTTCGATCTAACAACTGCCTACCTGACACGGCACCCTACTAACATCACGCCAGTGAAAATCAAATACCTTGGAGTAACATCCAATAGAAGTCCTTATCTGCTAGGTTTGTGCTCTGAACTCAATTCACCATCATTGTCTGTACACTGGTTCAGTGGTTGTAGACCTCTTTACCCCAAATTCCTGTACCTGTAAAAAATCTCAGACAAAAACCTTTGAAGGGGGAAAAAACGTAATCATAATCGCAATACTTTCGCAAATTTTGAAGATTTGGAAGAGCTGGCCGTTGGCAGGTAAGACCACTTTGTCGCCATCTTTGACAAGGTAAAAGATGCAAGGCACGCTAGGAAATGTCTTCTTACTACTTTTGACTGAAACGGTAGCTGACGAAACTTTGCGTTTAGCAATTTTCTTTCTGGGATTTTTTCCCTGTAATTTTGGGGTGGGAAGCGGGGAAGGGGGGGGGGGGGGGGGGGGGGGGGGGGGGGGGTAATTCCCGTAATTTTTTTTTCTCCATAAAAATTACGGCAAAATTGTAAAGGTAAACAGGTCTGGTGGTTGTCGCTGATTTAGTGATTCATGAGTAACCACCAACAGATTAACTGAATTTAGGATGCGCACAGCACACAGTATGTGCAACCATCCTTGTCCAGTTTAAACAGACAACAGCTGAAAAAACAAAAAAAACATCCAGTCTTGTCCAAATTGCTGGGATATCGTGCTTAACTTTCAGCTCAAGGCATGAATCATCTCTCCAGTCTGGTCAATCATAACTGATCATCAACATTTGGAAAACTTGTCCCTTCCTGTACATTTTCTTGTCGGACCAACAATATGTTACTGCGAAGAATCCATTTGTACAGATGGGAAAATCTGTCTGGAAGAAGAGTCATATGCCTTGAACAGCATGAAAAACAAAAGTTCAGAATCAGACCGATTTACAACGGATTTCCTTTTTTTTTTTTTTTTTTTCCTTTTTTTTTTTTTTTTTTTAAAGACAAGTTAATTTGTTCTTTGGTCAATAACTGACGGCTTTAGATGAGAAGAACTACGTACAACTCAGAAAGAAGATATACTGATGCTTACTAAACAAGATAAGCCCACAAAATTCATACAGAACTGGAGGCCCATCTCACCGTTAAATGCTGTTGTGTTTCATCATGTATAGTAAATAAACTTTTCCTCCAAGAATCATACATCAAGGTCAGACAATTTCTTGAGAGGCAGGTGCACTGACAACAATTTAAGAATGATTTATGCTTCATTTCATTGTCTGAAGAACTTAAAAAACAAACAAACCTGAGCTACTGGTTTGAATTTCAAGTCTGTAAATTGGAGTTTTATGATAAATATGAAGTGTTTGGATTTGGACCAACTATGTGTCGATAGATTTTTATGAAAATATTGCATCTCTTGTCATCGTAAATGGACAATTTCTCCAAGATTGAAAGAGGCTGCTGACATGCTGTCCCACTTTCCTCTTACCTGATCTTTGGGTATGCCGAAATACTGGAAATTATGATAGGAGAAAATAGATCGATCAAATGTATTTCAGTTAATAATGAAGTACATGAATTAGTCCACATTCAGAAGATACACAGATCATGACAGAGGGTGATGCTAAATCGTCCTACATCATTATTATTGAACGAAGGCAAAAAAACCTTTACTATATATTTGGGTAGTATAAAAAGATCTTCAGTCACCTTCTTACTCCACCTGAAGATAAACAACGGACTCTATCAACCTTCATCAAGATACTTTTGAAAAGGATCTTACTACAGATTAACCCTTTGCCCCTTGGACCGTCTGAGTGCTTACTAGTATCAAAATCTTAAGGGAAGGTAAGTAACTCCGTAAATTGGATGTACTGATGTTAAATAAAAAATCAGAAAAAATACAAACCTTGGTCATAAATGTTTTATTTGCTCCAAAATTAAGTTAACATTTTGAAGTAAAATTCCACATGCATCAAAGCTTATATCTTTGTTGATAAAATGGTGTAAAAAAATTATGCTAAGTTCAACACTACTGACCAAACTGCATGAAACGCCATCGTAATCGGCATAGTCAATGTTAAGATTTTCGCCGAGATCGCCTCCATCAGCCACCAAAATCGACATCGGACTCCTCTCCTTTCACTATTTCTTCTAATCTAAAGCCAGTAAATAGCTCCTCATCACTGTCACTGCCACCAAAAATGTTCGCCAACATCTCCACAGTTTCATCGTCCATCTTGCCGAAGCGAAAATCTCGATCACAAACTTGCTCTCAACTTCAAAAAATCATTGCGACCGAAGTCCTCCATGAAAAAACGCACTGTTTGGACTGGAAGGAAGTTGGAAACCGGAACTACGTCACTGTATAACGCCGCAAAGCATTGTGGGAAAAATTTGTCTGCTAGGGGCAGCCAAACGGTATCGGTGTATTTCAGGCCACAGCGGGCGTTACAAGGATACGAAAGGCATCGCGTTTCGGGCCACAGTGGGCGATCCAAGGGGCAGAGGGTTAACATGACTGTGATGAAATATATCATAGTGATAAATTACCAAAAAAAAGTCATGCGTAAATTATGGTCAATTACTGCTCAAAAATCTCTTGATCTTTCTAACATAAACCAACTGTGAACGCTATTACCCAATTCACCAGACACCATAAATAATTGCAAATCATATACTTAAGACTCATGTGGAGAAATAAACAAGACAGAACTGAACAACCATCACTAAAATGTACAAGAGGGAGAACTTGGTTTACGCGGTGTCAAACAAATTGATGAAGTCTAAAGTCTATTTGGATACAAAAGCTAAAAACAAGCACTCATAAAAAGAAAAACGTAATAACAGCAATGTTCCCGTAATTCAAAAAATGCTCACACACACACACACTGAAAGCTTATCCACCTCTGGTTTGACATACAACCAGCATTACCATGTCAGAAGAATGACTGGCAGAACCAGTATTATTAAGAATAAAGTGGCTAATAAAACTGTAGTGTACAAGCACTGGCTTGACAAAGGTGTATATTGTTTGTATAGATTGCATCACATTAGAAACATATATATATACTGTATGTATCACAAGAACACAAAAGGAAAAATAACAAAAAAAAACACGCAAGTAAAAAAGACTTTGTCACACAGATAGAAGTTGTTTGTGATAGCAAAAAATTTTCTTTTAACAGGAAATGAGAGGTAAGGAAAAAAAAAATTCCCTGAAGACATAAAGATGTATTGCATGCTTTAACAACAACAAAAAAAGCACCTATGAGGACTGTATGATTAAAAGGGGACCAAAAAAAGACAAGCATAATGGTCTACACTCACATTTTATTCATATACACTTCGACACCATTCAAGCCACAATGAACAAAGCCTTACCTTCAGATATCCTGACAGCACACAAGATCCCACACCTCCAAAGGCATTCCGTGCGGCCACAGCCTGGCTACCCCGGGCTCCACTGCCACCAGCCCTCTCAACCAGGGAAGCGATGAACAGCCACTCAGGCCTGGCCAGGTCCTGCACGAGGATTTACACCATGCAATGCCACGCTCTGTATAGGTTTCAACTTGCTTCCCTGCTCCTAGCTAATTATTCAACTGTCAGGCAGCCCTTTCATGCTGGTTATCAGGCCAAGTCAACCTTTGTGTAACCTGCTGATAATGCAGCTGGACCACCAACAATCAGTCCACTGCTAACTTTCACATCTAGCAGCAGAAAATACTACCTCAGACACTCGGCAGCACGACAGCCCCCCCCCCCCGGTCCGCTTCCATCTCACAACACCTAATTGCCAAATTGGAAGTTTCAATCATACACCCGGCCAACCTCACTGAGCTTTTTCAGGAACATCAAGCCTGAAAGGAATAATCTCACATTACAAAACAAGTCAAGCCATTTTGAAAAACAAAATGCTCAAAATAAACAGTAAGGTAACTTAACTACTGACTTCTATTATCATACAAAATTGGGCTATGCGAAAAATGCCAAGCACTGCCCCTGATTTCTCACTCCAATCTTCAAATAAATCTTTAGATTTTCTTTTTTCAAGTGTCTAAATGCCACAACAACAAAAAAAAAAAAATAATAATAAAAGTAAAAACAGGCATACAGGCAAACAAGCACAGCAGAATGGATAGCTAAAGGTAGTCTGCACACAACTGTATGTAAAACTTTTCACCATCTAATCACCAAATTACAACAAAAAAAATCTGGCATTTCATAAAGTGAGACCAGTTGGGGGGGGGGGGGGGGGGGGGGGGGAGGAGAGGAAAATAAGATACAAGTTTTCAGAGCAAAAACAGGAGAATGGTCCATGAAGGCTGAAAAACGGTGAGTTTAAAAAAAAAAAAAAAAAAAAGGCAGTCAAAGAGAGTAATATAAAGGAGAAAAGTCACTTGCACAGTACTTCTGGAAGGCTGAGCAGCCATTTCTTATGCTGAAAGAGTGCCCAGCATCCCAGGATGGACAAAAGAAGAGTTCAACAGAGAAAAAAAAACAGACAGTGCACACACCCCACCTCACAGTGAGCAACCAACACAAAACCTGGATATTCCCTCTTAAATGCTCCCAAATCTTTTTTTCCCCCCGTCAAGCAGTGGGACAAGGATGGGAGGGAGGAACAGTTGAAACGTTGCTTGCAGCTTAGAAATGTATCGGCATCTACCTAAAGCATCAAGTGAAAACTCTCCGAGTCTGATCATTCTTATTTCTTTTTCAAATAGATCAGTTCTAAATGCCATGATGAAAACAGAATCAACCAGATAGGTTTGTCATCATACTTTCCCTAATGTCTCACTCATTTTCAGTCTTCATCTCTAGACAGCTAGATGAAATATATTGCATTTCTGCACCAATAATTTTCAAATCAGTCGGCAATTTCTTGAGACAAAATGTTATTGACTTACTGGTCGAGAGGTGATGTTCAAAGTCCACCTATAAGATTATAACAGCAAGGTTAGAACCACCCGACTCTACCATAAACACTCTCAGATAAAATCATGTAGATCTAGAGGCAACGCAACCAATTTGGTGACAATCTGGCATCAGACGTTACTGAAAACAACTTGGGGAAGATGATCGGATAATGTAATTTCAATTTCTTTTAATTTCATAGCATGGAGGGACAAAAATAATCACTCAAGTATTCATATTGAGGAAATGAGGCATGCATGCAGGCTAACTGCTAATGGATTGTTTAGCCAACTGCATGGGTGAGAGTATGTTATTTTCAGCTAGACTGAAAAACTCCAGTTCATTTAATGGCCTGGAACCAATCAAGGCATCTGGCTTCAATTTCGGGAACTGATCCACTCTTCATAATCTACTACAGCATTCAAATTTTTAAACGCTATCGCAAAGAATATCTGCTCCAACAGTTTATGCATGCTTCCAGACAAGCATCGTTAAACATCGTACAGACTTCCATGAATCTACCCCCACCCACCCCTCTTTAGTTTTCTTCCAATGTTGAATTCAGTATCTATACTGATAAATTCACACAGGTCTATTCATCCTTTCTGCTCGTTTTCCTTTCTGACTGCTGCTGTTTTTTCTTTTTTATTTCTTTCTTCTGTTGTTTCTTAAAATACTGAAACTACCTCCCTTTCTCCTGCTGTTACAATCATTTCGTCTTTCATCTCTGATGAAAGAACTTTTGTTCAGCATGTAACCCAAAGCAGCTTTTCCCTTTCTTTCTCCCTTTTGAAATGTTCCCTACCTTGAACATGTTACTATGCACAATGTGATCGCACATTAATTTGTTACTGTTTTTCAGTAAAAACTTTACAAAGAGCTGTAAACATAGTTCAGTAAGGCACCACTGGTTAGGCTTATCCTCCATGCGGCACACTTCAGACACATGACAGTGGAGGACAAGAAAGCGGAATCCTCAAGGACTCCTTAACAACAGCCTGGAGTACTTCCTTATCAACTGACCGTAACCACTCTTGACACCTGATTTATCAGTGTTCTTATCAAGTGGCCTATACATGTATATAAACTTACAACTCTGTTCCTCCATGTTAGCATAAAGCGTTGTACCTTTACTCCAGTATTTCAATTCCTGTTATGTTTCCCATACTTACAGAACCCTGTCTTCTAAACTCTCCCACTTCAAATCAACCGTCTCAGCATTTTACACGGTCAGCGTGTCAACAGTGTTAAAACTAGCGTGTCAACAGTGTTAAAACCAATTCTAAATTACACATCCTCAGTCTTTGTCAACTGATTTGTTTTCCCTTCTTTCTCCCACAATCTAAATACTCAAACTTACTGCCAACCTTTCTGGAACCAAATTTCTTGAAAATTTAAAGAGCTGGAGATAATGTGACAGAGACCATGAAGGTAACCGACCATGTTTGTAATAAATCAAGAGAAATTCAATGGTTTTTCATTATGATGAAAGTGTTGCCATACAAAAATTTTACACAGACCAATGTTTTTCTCTCGTCACACAACAGACAGGTTCCCACGGTCTCCACAGCAAGCGTAACTGTCATTATTTGATAATTCCCTTCAACTCTTTTTTTCCAAGACCTACTGTAACCACATAATGCCAATATAACAATCCAGTAAGTCCAGATTTTTACTGGACTCCGAAGTGTCTTCCCTTTCCCCAACTGATGACTCGCATGCAGCGGCTGGCGTCCTGCACAGCTGTTAGTCATAAATTTCATATTTTTCGAAACGCTTATGACAATAAAATCTTTGCTAGCATGATTCCTCATTATCCACTGAAATTTGCATTTGTTAGTAATTATTTAAAAAAAAAAAAATCTCCAGTCAAAGTATCTTTGCTCAAATGATTCCACATTATCCACAGAGATCTGCATTTGTTGTAATTACCACCAAAAAACAATCTCCACTAAAAGCACTTCTACAATGAATCATTGAATGAATGATCTGAAATAGTATTTTCCTGACTTTACAAAACTCTAAGCCAATCCAAAGAAGTACTGTGATTGAAATGACCCAACAGAGGGCAAGGCCTTTCAGAAAGATAAGGCCGGCCAAGGTAAGCATACACACTTGGCCCAAACTAACCAAAAGTCCAAAGTCAACAACTCTCGAAGGAGACAAGAACTAATTTCTTGTACCATGCTACACAAATAGCTCCAATGCCCAGAAACAAGACTGAAACAAGGCACACTACCTACCAAGTCAACCGACCAGCAGTCTGTACAACCATTAATAGATCAGCCCTGATGTGGCCCATTGCGGTCGGCTGGGCTATAACTTAGTATAAGCAACATTATCTTATCTTACCTAACCATTAATAGTCTACCCATTTACCTCCCCTAACTGACTTGTCTTATCATTCACTTCCAACCTCTAATCAGCAACAGCAACCAAAGACCAGTGATAATATTTACATACAGTATCCCCCCCCCCCCCCCCCCCCCCCCCTTCCTCGTATCAAGCAGGGGAACAAGGACTATTTAACGTACACAAAAGCACCAGACAAGGCTAGTTCACTTTGTTCCCAATGCACATTAGAAACGGCAACCAGTGCAGTTTCCTGGAGAGGGAGATGTTTTCTTTGTACTACCTAACTTTTATCAACCCAACACTCATGCCCCCACGAACGTGTAGATGGCGATGTCATGATTTCACCTCACAGCAGTCCAAAAACTCACACTCTTCAAGTCAGCCATGACTGGTAGCGCTTACAACTGTTCTTCCTAAGACTTGGTAAACAGAAGTCCCAGTTTAGTCTGATCACAGCATACACAAGTTATAATCCGCAGGATTTGCCACTGGATGAACCACACAGCAGAGTAGCACATTCTTCTACAAAAAGCTTCAAGAACGAAAGGATGAAAAAAATAAAATAAAATAAAGACAAGGTCCCAAACTGTATTTTAATAGTGTGTGTGTGTGTGTGTGTGTGTGTGTGTGTGTGTGTGTGTGTGTGTGTGTGTGTGTGTGTGTATGTGTGCGCACGTGGATGTGTGTGTGTGTGTGTGTGTGTGTGTGCAAGGTAAGATAAGGTAATGTTGCTTACAGCCTAGCCGACCACAAAGGGCCATATCAGGGCTGTCACCATGTTAAAATCAACACAGAAGCCATTCACTCACACAACTCTTTAAAATACATCTAAAAACCTACCCGAAATTTTGTTAAAAATCTTTCCACTATAATAATATAATCTCAGATCCGACGATGAATGTTAATCTCTTTCAAGAATTCAAAGATCGAATCAGGTGGAACATCTCTCAACAAGGTTTTCATGGGATCTGCCGTAAAATGTTTGTGTCTCACATCATGCAAGTCCCAACACTCTAAAAGAATATGTTTCATTGTGAGTGGCACATGGCATGGAATGCACCACATAGCTTCTTCACTCTTTAAAAGGTATGAATGCGTGCATCTATTAAATAAAATATACTGCGCTTAGTCATATCTTTGTCATGTTTTCATTTATGTACATCACAGGTAATTAGCGAAGTTATTTCAATTCATAATTACATGTATACACAAAACGGTGGAAAAGCAGAGCATTTTTAATTACAAGCTTCTTCATCAAACAATGATGCTGTCAAAGAATCACCATCTACCTAGGCATCAAGTCTGTTTTTTCTTACCAGAAAAAAGAAAAAAAAGGACTTTGCAATGAATGCCTCAAAACAGCTTGGCTGAACGAATCTGCTCAGCAAGAAAAACATGACAGCAATTCAATTTGAGACTGTGTGCAGTGACAGTCTACACAAAATCTGCTAAACGATGGCAAGTTGATTTGTTGCAACTTTAACAGACAATACAAAATCAGCTAGAGTCCATAAGAGTAGACAAAATGCTTTCACCACCAAGTCCTTGAACTTTACTGAAAATCGCAACACAAAAATTTTGGTTACACTCTACAAATAAACTTTTTTTTGGTAAAATACTCCCTGAAAATGAAAAGTAAGGGGAGCGCTACATATATAATAAAATGTTGAAGTACACAACCTTGGGTTTTAAATCATACCAAGATGATTCCAATGTCCGATTCAATTCTTACACTCTTCAACTACGGTTTGTTGCCAAGTACACTAGAAGAACCTACCGATAAAACTCTTTGTATGAAGACTTCTCCATTATGAGACCTGTTCTTTTTCTCTTTACGACTGTGCATCTAAATTCACTTTCCAACAAACCTTTCCTAAAGACACAATTTTCAGAGACTTCTCGAGGGTTGTTATTCAGAGGTTTAACCATGTACACAGAAGCCCTATCACCTGACATGCGAAAAATTCACAACATTATAAGCAAGACAGTGAGGGTTTTTTTCCAAACATGACTTATGGACCAGTTTATTCTCTCCAGGCATCGAAGCGGTGGTTGGACAAAGAAGCTTACTGTGTCCAGAATCAGGTGGGAAAGGGGGTAGGGAAGGGTTGGGGCCCAGGCGGGAGTGGGCGAGAGGTGGAAAAGCAGGAAAACAACTGATCCTGGGGAACACAAACGAAGAAGGCAGCAAAAGTTGTGCATTTGGGCTAACAACCGTCAGAGCAGACGGCCAAACACTCAAATTCAAGCACCAACTTGACAAAATTTCATTGCACCATATAATCACTATACGCTCAGAATCATTGTCTACCAGGTGAGAAAGGGCCACAGGGTTCACCTCCCTTTTAGGACCACTACAAGTTTAGATCAAGAGTCTGGAAGCTACGGTGTGTGTTGCTAGCTTTGTGCGCCCCCCTCTCTTTCTTGCTCTGTTCACAGGTTGCATGCTTTCCCCTGGTTTCTCCACCGACCTGAAGTCAACATAGCAACCCTGAAAAGGTGCTGGAGACGTGCTGGTTCGAGTTTTATGCCTGCCTTCCACCAGGGTGGGGAAACGGTTATGGGGTTTTCACTTTCTTCCACATGGCACTGAATGGTTGTTTTCTGGCTGAAAGCTCCTTTGTCTGGCACATTTTACGGTACAGTCCCTGCATAATTCTTCCGCTTTGATAATGATATACTCAGGCTGTACAATCCCTGGCAAACTTTGGATAGCGTTTACGATGGGTGCATCGTATCTATTCAGCATAGTGTGAAATTGTGCATGTCTTCCAAATTCAAATATCAAATGCAGTAGAACTTTAGTTTGCGAGGCTATCATAGTATCATATTCAGTGACAATGTAGCACCACCTAATCTTTTCTTGTTCAAGAAATGAAGGGTGTCTATCTGTCTGCACTTGTACAGATCTTTGTGATTAGGTGGTGCATGCGCGTGCGCGCGCACTGGGAGAGGCAAGTGGAATTAGGAGGGAATGGGAGGAGAGAGAAGGGGGGTGGGGTGGGAGTTGGTGCAGAGGGAATGAGGAGATGGAGGAGATGAAGACTGAAGGTGCATGTGGATCGCAGACTGAAAGGGAAACGGGATTAGAACACAAAAAGGAATGTGAATGAAGAAATTAGGTGGTATTTATCTTCACATATACTTTTTTAACTATCTGTTTAAAGCATTAACACTCTACGGGACGCACTGGGTGTCCGTGTAAGGGGTTCCCAGGGACCCCTTCAAATTTTGGAAGTCAGACATAAAGCGAGAAAAGACTGCCTTCAACATCGTAAGTTGGGTGCCGTAACATCGTAGGTCTGCTGCACTTCGCACCGAACCCATCCCTTTTCAAGTCAGAACAGTAACAAAGTGAGTAGGGCAGTCTCCTAACAACATAAGTCGGTCACTTTTGTCGTCTGCTGAGGCTGACTGACTAAGCTTAACGCTAGGCCACAGCCTCGTTTTCAGTTGACCGAATTTTCCTACTTTGAGCCATGTGATGTCACGATGACCGTTTTCATTTTCCCGGAGGGGGGAGGCATTTCCGCGAAGCCCTTGTTTCCAACATGTCTCTCGAAGCGTGTGTTTATTTGTTGTGTTTTATTGTGACAATGTGTCTGAGAAAATTAAGTGCTTGTGTAGGGATACAATTTTTGATGTTTATTTTGTTGTTTTTATTGTGACGATGTGTCTGTGACAATTGCAGTGCGCGTACAGGGATGCAATTTTTTAACGTTTATTTTGTTTTTATTGTGGTGTAGGGACCCTTTAATGTTAGCCTGGGACCCCTTAAAAATCTGATGAAGGGGCCCCTGGGACCGTAAAGACTTTCATCCCAGCAGAAGCCCTGGTCAAGTCACACTGCTTATAGCCCAACTGACCACGGAGCCCACAACAGGACCGTAACAACAGTGAAAAATGAAAACGCAAGCCAACAAAGCTTAGAATAAGAATCCTCACTCACATGGCTCCGACTTGGATCAACTGAATGACACGTGCATATCTACAATTCATTTCTGTCTTTCTGAGTACTACCTTTCAGTTACCAAAAACAAATACACACACACAAAAGCGGACATATAAACAAAATCCCACTCTGTCCAGAACTTTTCTTTCTATGTCATTGTGCCAGTGTACACATAATAAATGCTGTCGATCTTAATAAGGTTTACACATGCGGAAAACGGGGTTCACTATCATGTTCAAACAGATGCACACATCTTTCTGCAATCAAAAAGATGCACAGTTCGTGGCACACAAGTACTGACACTTTGGTGTACATGACTTGCACAGTGAGTGTGCATTGTCAGGAGCCTTGAGCAGTCCAAGGGATTCCTATATCAGTTCTAAGAGAGTAAAGTATGCATATATTACATAACAGAAACCTTATGTTGTTGTTTATAACTCAGTAACTGAACACAACTGGCAACATTACAGAGTTAGAAACAATGTCAAGGGAAAAAAATTAGCTAGGAACCATTTCAAAGGTTTTTGGGTTTTTTTTTAAACAACTTTTTAAGAAATCAATACAAATTAAAAATCATCTCATGTTACTTTTTCCCCCTCCTTTTTTTCTTTTTTTCCCCAAACATCTTCACAGTGCATTGCCATGATCAAGTTTTTTAAAAACCACCTTATCATTGACAATTCAATTCTCCGAAAAAGCCAAGTAACACTGTGAACAAAGGATGAATTCTTGAAAGGAAAAAAAAATGCAAAGAAAAAAAAAACCATGTCCCTATGTCAGGGCTCTCAATTCAATGTGATCTTAAGGAGTGGCCAAGCCCTTACTCAGACATTATATGAAAGGTATTCTTATCCCTAGCGCAGCTTTTTAAAGGGAGCTAGTATAAATTATGGGAAAGTTCTTTTCCAACTTTTTCTGAATTTCAAATGACAAATAATATATAAGGTAGAATCCTAAGTGCATATATTATATACCTCTTTCACACACACTTGCACACAAACAAGAAAAGAGACAGTTGAACCAGTTGTTACAAAAAAAGGACTGCTCTAATTAACTACTTACTG
>CM031624.1:51728617-51731117 GCA_018398815.1 Conus ventricosus | reverse complement strand
CTTGAGGAAGGAGCGTGTATCGTCAAAGTGCAGTAAAGAGAGTGAGAAAGTAGAAACCACCTTTCTTTGCCAAGCCATAGCAACTGAACCTGAGCTATCTTTCTGTTTGAGCTTATCATACTTTATCTCGAAATCAATGTAATGTATTCCCATGCCACATGCTAAACAGCTTAAATTCCTTGTTTTTCTCTTTTGCTTTTGTGCGATGGAATTAGCCTACAGCAGCACTGTTTTGGGTACCAACAATTTATTAATACGCCAAGAGTCAAACATCTGTCGACAGACATAGTCATATAGTGTTGAGAATTTGTGTTCTATCTGAAGGTTGGTTCCCATTCTTCCCTTTCAAAGGTTAACCATGACACACGCTAGATGGTTCCAAGCAAACCGGTTAAATTAAGATGAAAGAATTGACGCTATTTTTTACTGACCCAACTACAAAAGCTCTAAGGTTCCAAAGGTAACGTGAGGGTATTTCAGTTCCGAGTCCACTGCTAGAAGAAAAAGAAACACCCGAAGGTGCTGGGGAGGACCCAGAGAAGCACTGTCTTCACCTGCCCTTAGAGCAGTCCTGTACCACCCTGGAGGCCTGCGCTGTGTTGACGATGGGTACAGGCACGCGCAGGACACTCCATTAAGATATCAAGGGACATAACTGCTCCTGAACAGAGGTAAATTAGACTACAGGATGCAGCTCATAACAGCCTCAAAGTAGCATCCCCCATGGGTGTACCAGCCCGTATTTCATGACTGCAGAGCCCACCGGCGAAAAACACCACCCCCCAGCTGCCGAGCACACCCCACAGACCCAACCACCTCTCCCCACGGACAGATGAAGACAGTGCCACTCCAGACACAGCCAAGCTTTCGCCATACGGTCTTATGTGCCCTCAAGAGAGAATCCAAAGTTGTAGTCTTTCCCACTGTCAACAGGACTTTCCCTGTGGTCAGTGGGTCTTTCCTCACCGCCACTGGACCTTTCTCCAGGTCAGCCTAGTTAAGGCAAAGAAGAAAAAGAAACACCCGAAGGTGCTGGGGAGGACCCAGAGAAGCACTGTCTTCACCTGCCCTTAGAGCAGTCCTGTACCACCCCTGGAGGCCTGCGCTGTGTTGACGATGGGTACAGGCACGCGCAGGACACTCCATTAAGATATCAAGGGACATAACTGCTCCTGAACAGAGGTAAATTAGACTACAGGATGCAGCTCATAACAGCCTCAAAGTAGCATCCCCCATGAGGGGGTACAGGCAACGTGAGGGTATTTCAGTTCCGAGTCCACTGCTACAAATAAGACCCAAAATATTATTGATTCTTGATTACACTTGAACATGTGCGTGTGCTGACGATGGACGGATGTTATAAAAACAACAACTCATCAGGGTTTATCTGTTATCCTTGTAAATAAAAAACTCTCTCTCTCTCTCTCTCTCTCTCTCTCTCTCTCTCTCTCTCTTCTCTCTCTCTCTCTCTCTCTCTCTCTCTCTCTCTCTGTATGCATGGCAAGGACAGATTGTAAGACGAGGCTTTGGCCTAAAATCTTCATCCTTACGTATTAAAGATCAATCAATCAATCAATCAATCAGTCTCTCTCTCTCTCTCTCTCTCTCTCTCTCTCTCTCTCTCTCTCACACACACACACACACACACACACACACACACACACACACACACACACACACACACACACACACACACATACACGTGCGCGCATGCAAGCACCCACAGAAACGTACATTCACTCATTCACTTACACAAACACTCACATACACACATACAAGAGAGAGAGAGAGAGAGAGAGAGAGGAGAGAGAGAGAGAGAGAGAGAGAGAGAGAGAGAGAGAGAGAGAGAGAGAGAGAGAGAGAGAGAGAGAGATGAAACTCATTTACGAGGATAACAGATGAGTTCTTTTACATCCAGCCATTGTCTCCATTTGTGTTCACAATGTAAAGAATACAAAACATGCAAGGACAGCAGTCGGAGAGATTGTGCACGTGTGTGTGTGTGTGTGTGTGTGTGTGTGTGTGTGTGTGTGTGTGTGTGTGCGTGTGCGTGCGTGCGTGCGTGCGTGCGTGCGTGCGTGCGTGCGTGCGGTGTGTGTGTGTGTGTGTGTGTGTGTGTGTGTGTGTGTGCGTGTGTATGTGTGTGCGTGTGTGCATGTGTGTGTGTGTGTGTGTGTGTGTGTGTGTGTGTGTGTGTGTGTGTGTGTGTGTGTGTGTGTGTGTGTGCGTACGCACGCGTGTGCGTTTAGGTGTGTATGCCTGCATGTGTATGTGTGCATGTTTGCAGACATGAGTGCGCATGCGTGCACGCAGGAAATCAGTTTTGGCCCTAATGTCAGGTAAGCTGACCACATTTGTTTGAAATCCACCTAACTACAGCAGCTGCAATTGCTGCTTGATAACTCTGTGGCTTATGCAGTCCAGTCACGCCCAATTGAGGGCCGTGGAGGTAGAAAAGTCATGTCACAGCATCGTATGGATAGCCAATGAACAAAATGAA
>CM031624.1:51708617-51718617 GCA_018398815.1 Conus ventricosus | reverse complement strand
GAAGTTAAGAAAATATATTGTAGATATGAAAAATCTTCACTAGCTGCATGAGGGAACATTGTAATCCCTAAACCATAGATGTTCTGTGAAGTTAAAAAAAATTAACTGATTTTCAAACTTGCATAGGCCTCAGATTCTAGTTACACTCATATGGTCAGCCTGAACTCGGAAGTAGTACAGAAACGTGTTTTCCTCCTGTCATGAACTTGTGTTCTGTATGGCAACACCAGTGCTTTGACGCTTGCGCTTTGTGCGATGTGTGACCATTAATAATTCGATGTTGTCAAGATAGAACATGATTATGTTATGTCTTCTGATTCACACTGTATTTGGCGCATGCAAATGCATGCACACCAGTGCTGAAACTGCATTCTGAAAAACATGTCTGGCACATCAGTAGATTATCCATGAGGAGGTGTAGCTGGGACTGTGTGACAAATGTGCAACCTAAATGATTAGTCATAGTCTGTCTGATTTTTTGTTGTGAGTGGGTAATTTTTGTACTTTGTGTAACTTTTTCCCATCAGTAATTTGATGTTCAAATAGAAGCAAATGCATAATATCATCATCATCATCATCAATCATCTACATCTACATGATGTGTGTTTGCGGCAACACAAATGCATGTTCTTTGTGTAACTTGTACCAATTAATAGTTTGATATTGTTCAGTGAGAATAGAACACGTTTTATATTATATATTCTGATTACCTCTAAATTGGTGCAAGCGCAGTGTGCACGCCTTTCTGTGTGTGTGTGTGTGTGTGTGTGTGTGTGTGTGTGTGTGTGTGTGTGTGTGAATCTTTCCGCTTAATTTCAAGCACATGCACAGCTAATTCAAAATTTAAAAAAAATTCATGTGTATGGTCTTTTTATATATGCTTTTGTTTAAACATCAGAGTGTGTTTTAATTTCAGGATTGTAATTTTCTTCCTCTGACACCATTTCAGTTTATTTTAATGACTATTTAAAAGTACTTTTATCAGAATGTTTACGTGGTTGCACGCAGGTATGTGGACTTCATGTGTTTACATGTTTTTGTTTCATGAAGGTTTGTGCCATGCATGGGTCCTTGTGTGTGTGTGTGTGTGTGTGTGTGTGTGTGATGAGAGAGAGAGAGAGAGAGAGAGAGAGAGAGAGAGAGAGAGAGAGTGTGCGTGCATGCGTGCGTGCGCGCGCATGTGTGTGTGTGTGTGTGTGTGTGTGTGTGTGTGTTGTGTGTGTGTGTGTGTGTGTGTGTGTGTGTGTGTGTGTGTGTGTGTGTGTGAGTTGGTGCACCACGCGCGTGCGCGCGCGTGTGTGTGTGCGTGTGTGTGTGTGTGTGTGTTCAGTGTGTGTGTGTGTGTGAAATAAAAATGTTACAATTTTTTTACTTTCTTCATTAATTTTCCCTGTGGGAATTGTATTTGTCTTTTTTTTTTCTTCTGATAAGCTACCCAAGTTACCCCATTCTTCCCTCCCCACCACATGATTTCTTCCTGGTATCACAAATGTGAGCAAACAATAAGTCAGAAATTCATTCCATGTGAACCATTCCAGTTTATTATCCTTCTTGAGCTTTTTCCATGTTTCTCATTTGAATCCCGTTGCTTAGCTATTCACATGCATGCATGCACACACACACACACAAAGACACCACACACACACACACACCAACACCACACACACACAACACACACACACACACTTTTTCTCTCTCAGTCACACACACTCACACACAGCCACACACGCACACACACACACGCACACACACACACACACACACACACACACACACACACACACACACACACACACACACACACTATATTATATATATATTATATATATATATATATATGTATATATATATATATATATATATATATATATATATATAGGTAAGGTAAAGTAATGTTGCTTATAGCCCAGCCGACCGCAAAGGGCCATATCAGGGCTGTCGCCACGTTGAAGTCAGCTCACAAGTCGTAAAACAAACAACCCTATCATTCACACATTTCATTAAAATACACCTTCTGAAACGTACCTGAAACTTCGTTGCACACACACACACACACACACACACACACACACACACACACACACACACACACACACACACACAGAATCATTATTGTAAGATGGGGTGTGAGAGGATGGCAGGTGTCTGTTGAGAAGACAGCAGGGTGAGCAGAGGGGTGCCAGGAGGGGTGGGTTGACTGTCATCTCACAAAAACTCTGCCAGAGAAAAAACTAATATTTGATGACCAGAAGAGCAAACAAATTGTCCATGTTTCAATCAAAGTGGTGGTCAGTGTTGTGTCAGGCTTTGTTTTTATCATTTATTTATTCGTATGCTTATTTTTTCTTTGCTTATTTGTTTATTTCTTTTTAAACAGCCTTTGATTAAAAAAAATTGGATGAATGGAGATGGGATGGAAGTTATTTTGAAATTTGTTGCACTCTGCCTCGCCATCTGCTTGCTAAGTAGTGGAAATGATCGTGTCATTTTCAGTCATGCAGACCCAAGTCCAGTGACTCTTGACGAATACACGTTGGCCTCACCGCTCAATTGTTTGTTGAGCAAGGTGCTGCATCTCACAAGTCCTTCTGCACATTTTCATGGCAAAAGTTAAAGGTTGGCCAACTTTGCTTTCATTGTGTGCTGGTTTTGTCATTGAGAATAATCGTCAGAATGGCTTGGTGGTGCTCAGGAAGAACCAAGAGCAGATTGTCAATACTCCAAGAAATTTCTGATTAATGACACTGTAGAACTTGTGTGGTATTACATAATTATTGATTTATTATGATAATTAACATTGTTATACAAAAGGGAAGCTGAATTTTGATGGCAGCATTAGGAATTGGTTGTCACTTTTGTTATATCAAGCTTGAAACTAAGACTTTTTTTGTTAGGTGTGTGCATATTTGTTAGATTATTATCACAATTGTTATCACAAAGATCATTTCAACTAGGATATTCATTTGTGGTATGATTGCTTCTTTCAAAAGCATTACATCCTGTGTATGTTGATTGTCTTAAGATGGTTTTGTTGCTGAACAAAATTGTTGAAGTTTGGGTGTTTTTTTTCCCTTCACAACAAAAGTTGATTATTTAGTGTGCAGACCATACAGAATGACTTTATCTTGTTCCTGAAGGTTTCAGTACTTTTTTAGACTTGAAAAATCACTCTCTGCTCCTAATCCATGACATTCTGTGGGTACAGTGGATTTAGGGAAAATTGTTTTAGCCCTGAGAACACTGAATTAGAGTTAGTCTGTTCGTTTTTTTTTTTCCCTCGTGTACCAGTTCACAATATACGGGGGAAAATGGCTGTTTTGGATGGAGTGATGTCTTTGAATTTTTTTCATTACTTTCATAGAATAGATAAAAACAAATTTTTTTATTGAGGTTTGTTAATGGCAAGTGTGTATGTGTTGCGGAGTTACCTCACTTGGCATGGTATTCACATAGTCATATAGCACAAAGTCATGCAGTAGGCAGAGGGTTAATTGTGATTTAGGTAAGAGTGGTCAAAGTGGGAACATCTTGAGGATCTCACAGTTGTGCAGTTATCATCATCACTATTGTTAACCAGGGTACCATACTGGAATCTACAGAGTAAAATGTGGTAGTTCTACTGGATGCAGATTGAAAGCAAATCAGGGTAAAAACTATTTCCAGTGGAAAGTGGATTCTTTTAAAACACAAAATTTGAATTCAGATCTTGGGTTATCTTGATTTTTAATGTCATATACTGGACCATATCAAACTGGCGCAATACACAGATAATTTGCTGGCTGAAATTGGGCAATTTTTTTGTATGGTTACAGAGATGAACAGACACCCTAGTGTGCCCTCTTATAGTCTGAGATGACAGGGCAGAGTGGTATGAATCGTATCCTTTCTTTCTAGGTCCAAACGCTGCCCATGGGAAATTGTTAGGTTTTTGTGTGAGTCTCGTTTTGTCATTTCCACCTCACAATGTACAGCGGCATGTTTTCTTGCATTTTGTGGATGCCAAACTTGAGTTAAAAAAAAAAATCAGTTCACTACTTTATCAATCAGCTCTTCCACCACCCATTGTTTCAAGTGAAGCACTTTGGGACTGACACCCCCATTTCTTTCTTTCTTTCTTTCTTTCTTTCTGCGTACGCAGGCTGATACTCCTGCGGACACTGCCTGTATAGACAGGCAATGGAGTTTTGTGTGTATGACCGTTTTTTATCCTGCCATTTAGGCAGCCGTACTCCATCTTCAGGGAGGGTGCATGGTATGTGTAACATGTCATCCATACCAACGGCCAAACTGGCCTTCTCTTCCGAAAGTTGGTGATGGGATTTTATGTGTGCGCAAGATGTGCATGCGTTCACACACGAAACCTTGGTTTATAGTCTCATTCAAAGGACTGTATGGGGAATGGAGTCAGAACCAATGTTAACTCCAAGGGAAAAATCCCCTGTACCGAAATTCGAACCCGCAACCCTAGGATCACGAGTCTGGCGCTCTACCAACTGAGCTATTCCAGCCCCCGACACCCCCATAATCAGTCAGCTCTTCCACCACCCATTGTTTCAAGTGAAGCACTTTGGGACTGACACCCCCACCTTCCAGCCTCCCACCCTCTTCTACAGGAGAGGCCTCTCATCCAGCTTCAGATCAGAGATACCCCCCCCCCCTCCCCTTCCCAAGCTCCTGTCTGTCCTCCCTTCATAGAGAGCTAGATTCTCCCTGACTCCCTGGAGCTGTGCATGGATACAGTTTGGCGCTATGCATCTGTCGTGTGTCTGGATCTTTGTGCTGCGTGGTACTGGGATCTCACCTCTGGGGATCCCCACTGGCCTGGCACTCTTTAAGTCTCTGAGGACCACCGGGATATTCTGTGTACAGCAGCCCAGGAATTGATTCATTCAGATTCACAGCCTTACAAATTGTCTGTACCCCTGATCTGCCAGGATGCTGCATCCCAGGCAGGCAAAGCTCTCGATCACCCTCCTCAACTCCCCCCCCCCACTCCTCCCTTACCGTTATGGCCACCATATACACAGGTCTTTGAGTCCGCCTCACGGGAGATGTTCCACAGGTTCAGTCATGCTGCCCGTGGTTCAAGTGGTGATTCAGGTTGTGGGGACCACACCTGGTGGCCAGTGCACAAGTTCCATTCACTCGTTGGGTAGGCCCTCATCACCTGCCTTCACCTTTCTAGCCTTTTGCTTGCCCTTGGAAGAAAGCACCACTCAGTATGTTGGTTACTACCAGTTCATGGGAGCAACCAGCGTTGTGAGCGAGGGGTACAGCCTCCAGTCTTTGCTTTCAGGCAGGGCGTGTTCTTGAAGGAGCTCAGAGAGGAGTCACCCAGTCCTGATTTTTGGATCACTGTCTGGCTTGCCTGGAAGCTGCAGAGGGTATCATTCAACCGCCTCCTAATTCCCAGCCGTGTAGCCATCTCCTGTTCAGCCTCTCTCTCTTTTAAGGGTTTGGCTTAGTGAGACTGGTTGGCCTGGTGCTGGCTGCTTACGGTGACAGTGACCCACAGTCTGATTGACCTATTCACCCAGACAGTCGAGGTTTCCTTTGGCTTAGTGAGACTGGTTGGCCTGGTGCTGGCTGCTTACGGCGACAGTGACCCACAGTCTGATTGACCTATTCACCCAGACAGTCGAGTTCCCTTTGGCTTAGTGAGACTGGTTGGCCTGGTGCTGGCTGCTTACGGCGACAGTGACCCACAGTCTGATTGACCTATTCACCCAGACAGTCGAGGTTCCCTTTGGCTTAGTGAGACTGGTTGGCCTGGTGCTGGCTGCTTACGGCGACAGTGACCCACAGTCTGATTGACCTATTCACCCAGACAGTCGAGGTTTCCTTTGGCTTAGTGAGACTGGTTGGCCTGGTGCTGGCTGCTTACGGCGACAGTGACCCACAGTCTGATTGACCTATTCACCCAGACAGTCGAGGTTTCCTTTGGCTTAGTGAGACTGGTTGGCCTGGTGCTGGCTGCTTACGGCGACAGTGACCCACAGTCTGATTGACCTATTCACCCAGACAGTCGAGGTTCCCTTTGGCTTAGTGAGACTGGTTGGCCTGGTGCTGGCTACTTACGGCGACAGTGACCCACAGTCTGATTGACCTATTCACCCAGACAGTCGAGGTTCCCTTTGGCTTAGTGAGACTGGTTGGCCTGGTGCTGGCTGCTTACGGCGACAGTGACCCACAGTCTGATTGACCTATTCACCCAGACAGTCGAGGTTCCCTTTGGCTTAGTGAGACTGGTTGGCCTGGTGCTGGCTGCTTACGGCGACAGTGACCCACAGTCTGATTGACCTATTCACCCAGACAGTCGAGGTTTCCTTTGGCTTAGTGAGACTGGTTGGCCTGGTGCTGGCTGCTTACGGCGACAGTGACCCACAGTCTGATTGACCTATTCACCCAGACAGTCGAGGTTTCCTTTGGCTTAGTGAGACTGGTTGGCCTGGTGCTGGCTGCTTACGGCGACAGTGACCCACAGTCTGATTGACCTATTCACCCAGACAGTCGAGGTTTCCTTTGGCTTAGTGAGACTGGTTGGCCTGGTGCTGGCTGCTTACGGCGACAGTGACCCACAGTCTGATTGACCTATTCACCAGACAGTCGAGGTTCCCTTTGGCTTCAGTGTCATGACTCCTGTGGGTCATGTCCTTTCTGGAATCGGGTACCATTCCTCAGAGGAGAATGGATCCTGGCTCAGCTCTCAGCGAGAATGGATCCTGGCTCAGCTCTCTGCGAGAATGGATCCTGGCTCAGCTCTCGGCGAGAATGGATCCTGGTTCAGCTCTCAGCGAGAATGGATCCTGGCTCAGCTCTCAGCGAGAATGGATCCTGGCTCAGCTCTCAGCGAGAATGGATCCTGGCTCAGCTCTCAGCGAGAATGGATCCTGGCTCAGCTCTCAGCGAGAATGGATCCTGGCTCAGCTCTCAGCGAGAAGGATCCTGGCTCAGCTCTCAGCGAGAATGGATCCTGGCTCAGCTCTCAGCGAGAATGGATCCTGGCTCAGCTCCCAGCAACAGCAGGCAGGGCAGCACAAGCCTTTCTCAAGCCCATAAGCAGCAGTTTGTGCAAACTTGTCTGAATCGCAAAATAGTTTTGTTTTTCAGATGTGTTGCTGATCAGTTTTGGAGCTTTGGAAACTGATCAGTTGAGATGCTGCTTTCTAGGAGCTTTGGAAACTGATCAGTTGAGATGCTGCTTTCTACATTTCTGAGCGTCGGCGTGACCTTCATATTTCAGATCTGTGCATCAGATCTGAAGTCTGTGTGTAGAATATGTCCAGATTTGCCGTAGCGGGAACACCCAACAAGCTCTTTACAGACACTTCTCAGGGAGCAGTCAGTATCGGGTATTAACCCCCAACAGTTGAAAAAAACAAAATTTCTCTTTTTTTTTTTTAACAATAACTCTGTAACAATATGAAAACTTCTCAAATTATTCTTTTTCTTGGTAAATGTGTTTGCTTAGGTTTGTTTGTGTAAATTATTCTATTAATAACAAAAAACATGTTTTCAGACAGTGATTAAAAAAAAACCTTTTTATCACTGGTGATCAAAAATCAAGGGAAAGAACTGCAGAGTCGATGCACTGCTTCTTTGATGGTACTTGTTCTTCTCTAACATGTGCAGGACACCACCTGCTATGCCCCCAGCTAACAACAATAATTGCTTAGTTGTTGAAGCAGTGTGTGGAAGAGTACAACAGTATCTGTCTGGCATCAATTCCCATGAATCTGATAATACTGAAGACTTTGTCACACACAAAAAATATATAAAGTGTGGAAGTGGAAAAGGGACACTATAAGGACATGACATGAAACGCGACAGAGTTTGGGACTTTTGAAAGCTTCAGATTTTTCAGTCACAATAGGATATATGCACCTTTGCTGTTTGTAGTGGGAAAAAAAATTAAAAAGAAGAACAACAGCACGAGAGGAGCTAGGACCTAGGAGAACTGCAAGTTTAACCAGCCTGGAGTTCGAACTTGACACCTGACATGATGTTGCAAAATTTGTCGTGAAAATGTTGCAGGCGTGCCGGCAGTCTGATGCTCTGTTGTTTTTTTCTTTTAATACTTTACATGATGAGTTTTTTTTTAACTTCACATGATTTTTAAAAACTTTACATGATGAGTTTTTTTGTGTTAACTTCACATGATTTTTTAAAAACTTAACGTGATGAGTTTTTTTTGTTAACTTCACATGATTTTTTAAAAACTTTACATGATGAGGGTTTTTTTGTTAACTTCACATGATTTTTTTAAAACTTTACATGATGAGTTTTTTTCCCAACTTTACATGAGTGTTTTTTAACTTTAGATGATGATTTTTTTTTCTTCTAATTTTACATGATGAGTAGTGTGAATGATAAGAACGACTCTATGGAATCCCGTTTAAGTACAGTCCTGAGGGACTCGCTTTGAGACTACATGATTGGACTGTATTTTCTGCTGCCTTCCATAATGCACCTCGCTATCAACCACGTCAGGGAATTGCCAACACTTTCATTGTTGGTGAAGGAATTTGAGCAACACTCCTGGAGACACATACATTAAGTCGATGAAATTCAGCTGTGGTTCCGGTTTTCAGTTTGGTTCCGGTTTTCAGTTTGAGCCCTTAGCAGTTCTTGGTTGGAGCTGAAGGAAAAAAAAGTATTTTATTTTATTCAGATTGGGGCCCATAACCTCCTGCCCCCGAAACCCGCAAAATTAGTCATCGTTTCATGGTGACTGGTCACACAGAATGGTTTCCCTTGTTTCAGGTAGCTCACACCACCATGAGTGTGCCTTGTGCATGGAGGCATTCTCCTCCCCGAGACTGCTTCCGTGCTTCCACACCTTTTGCCTCGGGTGCCTCCAGCGACTGGTTCACACTGAGCAGAGATCAGGGACATTGCAGTGTCCCACCTGCAGATCCACCATCCCCATCCCTGACGGCGGCGTGGAGAAGTTTCAGGTCAATTTCTACATCGAGGCTGAAGTAGAGGGCCGACAATCAGATCCTAGCGTAAATGTTCGTGTTTGTGAAATGTGTCAGAAAAATGTGGCCACTCACAAATGCGCTGACTGTGATCAGTTTGCGTGCAGTACTTGCATCGCTGTTCACGCTTCCATCACTGCCACTAGGTCCCACACCGTGCTGCAGCTGGAGAGTCTGATGTTCAACAAAGGTTCTGGGCCAAGTCACGTCAAGATTTTAAAGGAGAGGTACTGTTCCACACACAGAGAGGAGAAGATCAGATTTTTCTGCAAAGAGTGTTCAGCCACCATTTGCCGAGAGTGCAAGCTTGCGTCTCATGAGCGACATGCAACAGTGAACCTTTCCGTCAAGACCTCAGAGGCCAAACAACTCGTTGATGAAATCACAAAGGCGTCGCGGAAGAATCTGGAGCCCAAGTTGAAACAGCAGTTGAAAAGGGCAGGTGATCACCAGAAGTTGGTGTGGGACAGGGAGAAAGAGCTGCTGGCATTGCTAGAAAGGCGAGGTGTGGAACTGAAAGAGGAGATCGACAAGAGTTTGTCACAGGCCAGGCAGCAGCTTGGTCAGGAATCAAAGAGGGTGGACAAAACTGTTGCTGAGTGTATTGATTCCATGGACAAGGAGCTGGCTGGCTTCATGAGCCTGACAGAGCATGCCGAGCGAGTTGCTCAGGGCGGATGTGAGGCCGACATCCTTGAAATGCCCAAAGTGCTGCGCCAGTTCTTTGGGGATGAAGTGACCCCACATTCACAGAAAACTTGGTCACAACCTGGAGCTGGAGACACAGTTGTTGGCAAGTCAGCGTGCAAGCTGAAGTCCTTCACTGATTGTAAGTGGAAGACTGTTATGCAAATGGAAGAAGAAACAACTGAATGTATGCACTGCCATCACCGATATGATAGAGCACTTCATAACTGCCCCAGTTGCGGGAAAACATCTAACTTGAATTCATGGACGGTGACAACGGACAGTGCAGCAAGTGCAGGAAAAAATATAAACACCTTTTCCAGTATTGTCCA
>CM031624.1:51701117-51706117 GCA_018398815.1 Conus ventricosus | reverse complement strand
CCAGTGACATTTAAGAAACCTCTTGCATTCATGTGTAAAATGCTGTACCCTGCACGGTCAGGTGTGTCAGAGGTCTGTTTCTTGAGTGCTTGTAGATGGGAGAAAAAAAGGAGCAGTATGTTCATGCAATTTTTTTGTCTTGTTTTCATCCCAGGTTATTCAACCAATTGACATGTTCTAATGCTTTTTGTTTGCAATTCTTTATGTTTTTGTGTGTGTGTGTGTGTGTGTTTTTGTGTTTTTAAATCTCCCACCACCTCTCCCACACTGAACTTGTGTAATAAACTGTGTACTGTTATGTCGACATTCTGTGTGTTGTCAGTGTTGGAAAATCATTTTTTTTTAAAAAGGGGGGAAAAACCCTGTTGGGGTCAGAGCTGACCATTGTCACTTTTGCATTCACCTGCAAAGCAGTTGGGTTCTTTTCACATTTTTCACATTGTCCAGTCTCAGTAACACGATGTTTCCCAGTAAACGGCATCCCTGGCTGAAATGTTCTTGTGTAATCAATGTACAGTGAGTCAAAATGTTGATGCTTTGTTATCTGTAGTATTCAGAATCTGAATATGAACAAATCAGTATGTTCCTCTTAAACGAAGGAGGAAACCCAGACTCTGACATTGTGGGAATTATTCAAAGTTTAAGTCTCCCATCAGCTTTAGAAGATGAAGGCGACATGTAGGGGAGTCCTGAACCCTGTTTTGGGAACTGCGTTGTCACTGGTTGTCATTTCTCTGGGAATGGTTTAGACACAGGGTCTTGAGAGACAGTGCTGGATACTCGGTGCTTGGAGCCGAGTTTCAAAAGTCCTAGTGCGACCACTGCCTTCTAGGCATTTTTATTCTGTTGTCTGTTGGTCCCCATGGCAATGTGTTCAAGTGTTGGTGTGTGTGTGTGTGGTTGTGTGTGTGTGTGTATATATATTTTTTTCCACACACACGCACGCACACACACACACACACACACACCACACACACACACACACACACACACACACACACACACAGAGTGGCAGATGTTTGGGCTTTTTTCAGTCCTGTGACTGTAAATTGTCACCTGGTGCCTAGTTTTCTTTTTCATGTCTAAAGCAGACATGGAATTTTTTTGAGATCATGGTTGTATCCTGGTGTGTGTGTGGTGGTGTGTGTGTGTGTGTGTGTGTGTGTGTGTGTGTGTGTGTGTGTGTGTGTGTGTGTGTGTGTGAGTGGTTGTGTGTTGTGTCTGTGTGTTGTGTGTGTGTGTGTGTGTGTGTGTGTGGTGTGGTGTGTGTGTGTGTGTGTGTGTGTGTGTGTGTGTGAGTGGTGTGTGTGTGTGTGAGTGGTGTGTGTGTGTGTGTGGTGTGTGTGAGTGGTGTGTGTGTGTGTGTGAGTGGTGTGTGTGGTGGTGTGTGTGTGTGTGTGGTGGTGTGTGGTGTGTGGTGAGTGTGTGTGTGTGTGTGAGTGGTGTGGTGTTGTGTGTGTGTGTGTGTTGTGTGTGTGGTGGTGTGTGTGTGTGTGGTGTGTGTGTGTGTGTGTGGTGTGTGTGTGTGTGTGTGTGTTGTGTGTGTGTGTGTGGTGTGTGTCTGTTGTGTGTGTGTGTGGTCTGTGTGTTGTGTGTGTGTCTGTGTGTGTGTGTGTCTGTGTGTGTTGTTGTCTGTGTGTGTGACTGTGTGTGTGAGTGTCGTGTGTTGGTCTGTTGTGTGATGTTGTGTCCTGTGTGTGTGTTCTCTGTGTGTGTGTTACTTGCAGTGTTGTGTTGTCTTGTCTTGTCTGTTTAACGTTATTCTGCAACAGAATTGAATGATTATGTACTCAGATATTGAAACATTGAGACTACAAGTTTAGCTCGTCGCGTGTATTAAATCTTATCATGCTAGATTTACTTGCAGTGTTTTTTCTTTCTTTCTGTCTGCTTTAATTTTCTTCTTTTTTCAATTATAAACTTTCTTCTTTTTTGTCACAAAGACAGTAACTTGTAATCCCCAACCACCTTTTTTGTGTAACAAATTTGTTTCAGAGGAATGGCACTTTATAGTGTACTGTATTTGGATTGGTTGCTAAAGTGACTTCTATTTGTGTTCATTTTGTGGAGTATTTATGGTCCTGTGCTTTTTTCCTGTTATTGTTTTTCTCTGTGTCTGAAGAAGGCATTTCATTGAAAATTTGCATGTGCTTGCAAGCACAGGATTTCACTCTGTTGTTTACTTGATCATTTATTTGTTTGGCTTTGATCTTTTAGTACATGCGGGAGGTATTTCAAAAATTTTGTATTTTTTGTAAATGTTATTTTTATTCATCATTATGAACGAATCAGTGTGTTTGTGTTTGATACTTTTTATTTTATTTTTTTTGTTTTTACCCAGATTTCAACATTGGTATAGAATGCTGAATTATAGACCAGTAAACAAAGTAGATGAATGAATATCCCCAGGGCAAATGTGGGTACGTTAATGATGACAGAAGAAAAAAGAATCTGTCATGTCTGCGAAAAAGATACGAGTGGTGAGTTTTAAAGTTCTAGTGGAGGAAAGAAGAATGAATAATAATGGAATGAATAGTCACATTCACTTTGCTAAATTCTTGTTGGTGTCAGAACAATGAGTCATGTAGATGTATTTCTTGTTTCATTCTGTTGCGATGCATCTTGGTGTGTGTGTGTGTGTGTGTGTGTGTGTGTGTGTGTGTGTGTGTGTGTGTGTGTGTGTGTGCATGTGTGTGTGTGTGTGTATGTGTGTGTGTGTGCTAGAAAAAGAAAATAATGCTGAAATACAAAACCTCTTTTCCCCGTCACCTCTTGTCAGTGTTTCTGTTTGTAATTATGGAAGACCTGTATTGTGTTTCTGTTTGTAATTATGGAAGACCTGTATTGTAAGTTGCGTTCGATGGATAAGCTAAAGCAACATACCCTGAATTTTTTTGTTTATGTTCATTTGCTGCTTTCTGTATGTTTTTAAAAGAGTGGGCAAACCATTCTGTACAAACACATTTTGTATTCGCTTTTCCATCTTAAGTGTATTGCCACTTCTGTTCAACATTTCTGTTAGTAGTCACGGATTGCCTGTATTATAAGCTGCTTCTGATGGATAAACTACAAGGATATACACAGACAAAATTTTGTTTGGGATGTTCATTTGTGGATTTCTGTATACTTTTAGATGAACGGGCAAAAATTTGTGTGTACAAACTCATTTGTGTTTGCTTATTCTTGTTATTAATGCTGTTTTGAATAAACTCCAAATGTCAAAAACTTAGCAAAATGTTGATACTTGTTCATAAGACTGAACAGAGTGTATGATCACATACATTCATGTGGATTCAACGTGTGTGTGTGTGTGTGTGTGTGTGTGTGTGTGTGTGTGTGTGTGTGTGTGTGTGTGCTGTTTTTGTTATTGTTATTTTGAACAAAAATAAGGAATGTTTAATTCTAATTTCATTTTGCTATTAAATCTTTAAATTGAACAGGTTATATTTTGTCACACACACACACACACACACACACACACACACACACACACACACACACACACACACACACACACCAAAAAGGATGTCACCATTTTCAAACTTTTTTTTTCACTAATGTAATGAAAAGAGATGGGAACTTCATTAAAGAATTTCAGAAAAAAAAACCCTGTTAACCCACAATGCATGACCCTAAGCCCGATTGCGACCCTGACCAGACCCAAACCCAAACCCAAACCAAGCAGACCACAAGGAGTATGTCAGCAGCCAAACGCTTCAAGCATGAATCATTCTGGAAAATCTTTGAATTCTGCAAAACATGTTTGTATGTTGCTTTGAAAGTAGAACACCTAGTGGTGCGTTATATTGTAATTGAATTGACGTGGGAATGTAAATAACTGGCCCGTTCACTTAATAACAAATGCCAGTTGGAGAAGAGAAAAAAAAAACCGCTTAGGAAGTGACCAAGCCAAAATCAAAGGTCATTCAGTGACTGGTATACAGCTGCAGATACATTGTGGCCACCTGTCAAATCGCAAGACGGTGATAATGATAAGATAAAAGAGGTGAGGGATATGGTGTTCTGCTCACATGTCAACCAGTCAGGGCAATCTTTGTCTTCTCATTGAAAGATGCCATGGATAGTTGGGAATGGGAATTGTGGGCATTATTCAATTGCGTAATCACAGTATTTGAGTGAAAGAACATTGGGAACTTTTGTCACGAATTTACAGAATATTCAAAGTGTGACCATATTGAGTAGAAGGAGAATTGCAAGCGGAAGAGGTCACCCTAGTTTTATCTACCATGTAAGTGTGGTTACATCGTCAGCTTACTACCGCCTTGCCTTTCCTTTCCTTTCGTCGCTTTCCTCCATCTCCCTCTCATTATGTCTCTCCGAATCTCTGCGATCACACCATCCCCCCCCCCCCCCCCCCCTCTTCCGTTTTCCCGTCCACTTGTCCCTGTCTGCCTACTTTGTCTCTGTCGATGCACCCGAGACCTGAGCGGTCCCCAGCATGACCAGTCGTTGAATTTCAACTATGACTCATGAGACACTGACGAGAACCGGTGCTTTCAACGTGGTATGGCAAATATATGACTCGTGGTCATTCAGCGTCTTTTATGACTTCATGTAGTATCATAACGCAGTCAATCCTTCAGGGCCATGATAACAACAAAAAATAATTTCAGCATAAACGGTGTACATATTCAAAATGTTTGAAAACGACTGCTGGACTTCAATAAAGACAATATGAAAAATGAGTACTTTGAAGTCCTTTAAAAAAAAAAATAAACACTCAAGCTTTCGGGTCTTAGACCCTTCATCAGGAAACACTAAACAGTAAACACAAGGGAAAAACGTCAAAGTGACGAAAAAGAACTTAAAAGAACAAATGACATCAAAACAAATTGATGTCACAACAGTATTGTGTAACACTTTCCCCCCTGGTAGCACTGCATAATGCAAACGTTGGCTACATGTGTTAGGTTTCTGCTAACAGCCTCCCTATGAATTCCTTTTCCCACCCCCCCCCCCCCCCCCCCCCCCCCCCCCCT
>CM031624.1:51683617-51693617 GCA_018398815.1 Conus ventricosus | reverse complement strand
GATGACAACAACTACAAACAAAAGCAGAGGGGTTACGTTTATCGACGTGCTCATGTACCTCTCTCCCCCCTCTCTCTCTTCTCTCTCTCTCTCTCTCTCTCTCTCTCTCTCTTCCGCCTGTATGAACGCGTACATCATGGAAAAAAAACTGGAAATGTTTCGATGAATCAGAGAATATGCTGAGGATTTGATTATCGCATTCAGAACAATTCAAAGTGTGTTGGGACACCACCGAGAGAGCAAGTGCGTGCGTGTTCTTATTTGCGTGCGTAGCCTTTGCATCTTTTTGTGTGTATGTGCATATGGTTGGTGTGTGTGTGTGTTGTGTGTGTGTGTGTGTGTGTGTGTGTGTGTTGTGTGTGTGTGTGTGTGTGTGTACGGGTATGTGACTGTGTTTTTGCGCTTGTATATATGTAGGTGTATGTGAGTGCATATGCTTGCAGGTGCATTTTGTTAATACATGCTAGTGTGCTTGCGTGTGTGTGCCTGTTTTCCATGTGTGCATGTGCTTACACGTGTATGCGTTTGTGTCTCGATGACCAGTGGTGCAGTGTCCGCTTCGAATAGTGGATGGGCAGGGGTTCGAATCCCAGCCGAGTCAGCCCTATGACCATAACATTGAAATTCCTGCATTTGAACCTGCAGACAGATTAGAAACTATTCAAAATAGTCCAAACCTGGGACAGCTTTTGCAATGTTCCCGAAGACAGTTTTGTGCCGTTCACATACAGGCCACTCCTTTTACACCCATTCTGATCTTTTGAAAGGTGAAGAAGCTCCATGGTGCATTCCATGTCATGTACCACTCACAGTGAGAACATGAAATATCAGCAACATCAACTTAACACTGAAGTTCTGCACATGACAATGACGCTATCAAGAAGTACAACAGCTGTGAATGGCAATGTCACGAAAAAGAGAAAGTTTACGGAACACAACTTTAAAAACAAACAAGTAAGCAAACAACAAACAAAACAACATAATACGGATAGAGATAAAAAAAAAAAAGAGGCCAGATTAGGAAGTAGCAGCAACCCAACAAAAGGAAGCAGCCGCAGCCTACAGAAAGCTGACATCATAGCAATAATGAAAATCCTACAAATAAACCTCATCTGGAAAGAAAGAAAAAATACGGAAGATAACGCGTTGTCTTTTCATGGCAAATAGAGTGACCTTTTCTCAGTTTATGGGTCAAACAAACAAATCTAGAGAGTTGAAATATTAGATTTGAAGCGCATGCTGGGATAAGAGCAGGATATCAACTGTCTTGATTTACGGGCGCACGTTGCGACAGCTATGCCTGGGCATTTTCTCTCTCGGATTGAGCCGTTAAGCTGAATGATGAGGCTCAATCGCTTTGGGAGCGCCTACCAATGTCCTGTGAAAACGGCGGCAGTCACTCTTGGTGAACGCGAGCTCTAAGACAGATTATGTCCCTTGCAGATATCTAAGCATTCCGTCTCTCGTCTCAGGTTCCGCAACCACCAATAGCGCAGCGCGTTCAGCTTCAGTAGTGGAGACCACTCTCATCCCATCAACACACCGGTGGAACTATGACATCGACGGTATCTGTCGAGTGATAAAGGCTTACAACAACGTTTCGATCTAGAAGTCATGTTTCGAGGCAATGTGACTGACTGTGAACACACCACATTAGAGTTTCCATCACGTCAAGGCTGGTGTTGAAAACGCCCAGACATTTTGTCATTTACACGTAGAAGTTCCGCCACACTATGCCTTTGTGGCAGCCAGCGCACGGTTCGAATTCACACCAAGATGCCACATCCGATTCTGGCCAGTATATACATATTGGACAGCCACCCAAGTTCCTTATCCCAAGTCTGTCTGCTGCTCAGTTCTACGTTAACTGCATGATCATAATGAAATCAACAAATTACACCTTCTTCTGCAACACAAACCACACCTACATGTCATTCTACAACAACCCACAGCTTAAAATAACTTTTGAGACAGATCAACGAATAGGTTTGCAACAAACTACTACTGCATCCAAGGCTGGATTTGTGACAATGTCTGTTCCGGGGGGATTTTATCTGAACCAAATGGATTTCTGGGTGGTTACATCCCCGTGCCTACACGGCATGTTACGGCAAGCAGATTCAAGGTTTTCAAAGACAGCACTTCCCCCGTGGGGATACTGGGGAGTCTTTTGTACAAATAGCTCCCCCTCCTTCTGGACATTCTGTGCTAGTAATGTCCCCTTTTTCCTTTCACTCTCAGTAACTCGGTCTTCTCCTATGCAGTACTGTCGTCTGCTGTCCTTTCTGTCTACCATATCTTTTATCTATTTCCAAACCTCTTCCCACAAATTTCTCAACGAAATCGGAGTGAACTGACTATACTCTCGAGTCTAGTGTGAGTATCCCAACAGGGTTAAAACGAGTTCACACGCTACGGATACTGGAACGCTGAAGAAGAAGAAAGAGCGCTAAGATCTGTCATGTTCGCAGAAGAATTTTCGCTGAAGGGCGCCAAAGTAATCCAAGTGTGGATATATCGGTCTGCGCTACAAACAGGGATGCCCGAGTAAAATCTTCAATGCTTCACGCTAACAGATTAATCTTCGTATTGAGCAACAGTACATCCGTAATATCGGTATTGCTCCAGCCTACATGTTTTACATGTTCTTTGACCGTTCTCCGTCCAAGTTTGATTACAAATTCGTCAGTTCTCAGTTTGACATGCAATCTGAACAGGGAACATGAAAATAAGCCATGCCCAAATGAAGCATATTGTAAAGATGGCCCCAAAGAAACATTGCATTGTCCGTTGTACTCTTCAGGCTGTAGGATGTGGATTGAACCAGTCAAGAAATGTCTGCATTTAGTATTGCATTCTCAATCAGTTTTCTACAGATGAGCAGAGCACTGGTGTAAGAACCTTGATGGAAATCGATCAAAACGCTGTCAGATTATGTGTACATTAAAAAACGACTGACAGATTTGTTCAGCAGTCTTTGGATGGTACACATTGGTTTAAGCTGTGGAGTGAACGAGGTCGCTTTTATGTATAGAAAGTTCTATAAATGGTCTGACAACGCTATCATGTATAGTTTCTTTCAGAAAAACGCACAAATAGAAAATCAGGGGTCAAAATTCATGTCCTCGTGTCGGAATGTTTTCTAATACGCGTGAGGACCTGGCTACCTATCCTGGCACTAATGTTATGCTGAAGAAAACCTGTCTGTGTGAATACGAGTCTGCTGTCCAGCAGCGGTACATACCTAAACATGTATTATTCCCTGCTCAACATCGTGAACTATCTGCATTGAAGAAAGAACAAAGACAGCTGCTTTCTCGTGCAGGAGATATTTGACCCACACGTTTTTAGTGTGTGATGTTCAAAGTCACTGCGGACAAATCCATCCTGCCTCAGACGGCAGTCTTTGTGATTCTTGTCAAAACAATATTAATCTTTTCATACATGTAAGCTGGCGAACCATTCTGTATTCTTTCTCATCTTCAATCATTTCAGAATGTCTTGTTAAAAAAAACACACGCACCTCTGATTTTCTTTTAATTTGAAAAAGATGATTTTGTCCTACAATTTGGGATCAGTGAATTAGTTCAATGCCACATGTCAGCAAACAAAGCAGAATGATGCCTGATTTGTAGACTCCTGGTGTTTCTACGGCATTGGTAGGACACAAAGATATGTTGCGAAAGGTACAGCAGATGATAGATAAATAAAGGATCATGTGGCTCGTGCTTGCATTGAAAGAGAAACAGACATTGAGTCTGCCTCAGAGTCAGGCATTTTATGGGTCAGGGGCTGGACTGTGTGATGCATCTTGGGTAAGGGCTGATCTGACAAATGTCAGGTGCAGCTTTAAGTGTAATAGAGTATATAGCGTTTTGGGTCTTATCTGTAACTGTGGTCTCGGACCGAAGTATCTGAGATGAGGCGATGAGGGATATTCTGCAATGGCAACAATTAACAAGTGAAACGAGCACAGTTTGCACAAACAGCACATCTACCGCCAGTGTACTATTTCTAGGCTGGCGTGAGCTAACCTTTACAAGGCCTCAAACACGCAGGACTAAGTTGTTTCAGAAGTTAATTAACTTGTTACTACGTTGCACGTATTACGTGCTAGCTCACTCATTTGTCGTAATCATTGTAACTTTACTGCTGTTTTAATTCAGAAGTTTGTCAATGTTGTTGCAGGTAGGCTACATCTACGTTTTCATTTCTATTGTGCTTCTATAGTAAAATTCTGAAATGTCCAGCAAATTATATCAATCCGTCCTCGTCCGCTTCTACGCGGTCCTTGATATGTCTCAGAATCGTACAAACTGTTAAAAAACCACGTCAAAAAATATTAGTGAAGCCTTTTGATTAAGGGATAAGTAGGCTACATCCATAGGTGCGGTTTTACAATGCAGGTGCACACGCTAGGCCCATGCGTGTATAGGCCTATATGTACACTGACTGTTGACTGTACTATTGTGTTTTGCTTTCCCCTGTTCCTAGCATCAAGGAAACTAAAACTGAAACCAGACAAGCTCTAGTAACGCGTTAAAGTCTTGAACACAAACCTGTTCCGCGGGGGTCATCCCGATAGATCCCCGCACCGATAGATCCCCGCACCGAACCGATAGATCCCCGCACCGATAGATCCCCGCATCGGTAGATCCCCGCAAAGGGTTAGGGTTAGGGTTAGGGATCTATTGGTGTCCTGCACACCGAAACGAACACCACGTTAGCTCACTTCCCCGAAGCCCCTCCCCCCCCCCCCCCCCCCCACACACCCTCACCCCAACCTCATCTACGCTCCCCTATCCTCATATCCGCCTCCTTCTTCCCACCCCCTTCTCCCCTTTCATCAACCGAAACTGGGATTCCCATGGTTATTCGGGGAAACTTGGGTACGCAGGCGCACTTCGTGTGGACAGTGACGTCAATAGCATGACAAAATCAAGCCGATGAGCTTTCAGTCAAGTGTCGCCTGCCAAAGCGGATGTATTTTACCTGTTGGTGGTCTGGTGGAGAAGGATTCTACAAGCAGCAGCCGGAAGGTAATTGAATTTGCCTAGTTTTAAGAAAGGACTTCTTGTAGTACACAATGGCTGATGATATTTTCATTTTTGATCTCTATCTCTCTCTCTCTCTCTCTCTCTCTCTCTCTCTCTCTCTCTTTCTGTCTGTCTGGTCGGTTAGTTGGTTGCTTGGTGGTTGTTTTTAAAGCACGATTCTGTGAAATCGATAACCAGTCTGTAATGCTAAAGGCAGTTTGACCACTCCTTTCCTTTTAATCTCCGTTGACAGAGTGATTAATAAAGTAATATATAACTACTATGCTTACGGAACGAATGTAAATTCGTTGCGTTAATCAGTTCAGATGGCTGAAGCAGAGCAACTGACAAGCTGACCTTCATCATCAACCAATTGACGCCCCAACAACAAGCTGATTATTATGCCGATTTTAAGGTGTGAAGTAAAAACCTCTAAAGTTCAGCCTAGTCTTTCTGTCTGTCTGTCTGTCTGTCTGTCTGTCTCTCTCTCTCTCTCCTCTCCACTCACTCTCCCTCTCTTCTCTCTCTCTCTCTCTCTAGTCTCTCTCCCTGTGTGTTGGTGTTTTTGAAAGAAAGAAATTTATTACTACCTTCTCAGTATTTCAGACAGAAGGGATGAGACAGAGGCTAACAAATAAATATCTAAAGAAAAACATTACAAAGAGACTTGACAGTGTACAGAGTAGGCCAAAGGCTGTCTAGGCGTGTCCTGTGGCAAACAGCGGAGAGTAGACAGCGATTATCGATCGAGTTGAAGAAAAAAAAAGAAAAAGAAAACAAGCTGCGCTTTTTCAATGGGCCTGTGGCGTCATGATTTGTGCACGCCCTCTGTGCCACCTCACGACTGCGAGCGACATGTGTACAATACGAAACAGCAACTAATTTTAGTGCAGTACAGGAAGTTATTGTATTGCAATGTGCAGGCGAGTCCAAATCGGACCAAATCGGTTTCGGTTTTATTTTTGGAAAGCACTGGTTTGTTTCCTTGCTCTCTGCTGCGAGGGGAAGTCCACTTTCGGTTTTGGTTTATGAAGCTTGTGAACAAAATCCTTTTTTTTCTGGAAATAAAAAGGAATAATATCCCCGAAAAATGGTATTACCATCTTCAAGTCTGTTTGAATGTGTGGTGTGTGTGTGTGTGTGTGTTGTGTGGTGAAAATACTACTTTTATGTGACATAAAATCTGTATTTTCAAGTATGTGTGTATGAATTTGTGTCAGTGCGTCATTGACTGAGGTTCTGAGAAAATGTGTGTGTTTGTTACCAAACATCTGGTGTGTGTGTGTGTGTGTTGTGTGTGTGTGTTCTCGTATAAGTCATGCAGTGGGTTTGAAAAAAATGCCCCAACGGATTTTTTCCCGTCGCCATTTTTTGGTGCGTAGCGCAATCACTACGTATCTAAAGCACTACCAGTTATTAGCCTACGACCAATAGATCTACGTGTCGTAAACCATACGACCCTTTAAGACTACGTGTCTTTATCACTACAATTGCCCAAATGTATCGAAAAAGCTATTCATGTTCGCGTTCTCTAAAACTACGTGTCTATATCGCTATGCCCGTTTGCTCTACAGCAGAAAGAAAGGAAAAATAGTGACAACGGCCCGTTTGTATGGGGATGGTGTAGCGCAATCACTACTGGATAATGTCAGTAGGTCCCCACTAGGGAGGCGCTATATGTTCCCCCCATGTCTATGTTCCCCAGGTCTATGTTCCCCCACCTCCATATTCCCCCAGGTCTATGTTCCCCAACCTCCATATTCCCCAGGTCTATGTTCCACCACCTACCTAACCGTGCCGTACGTGACCTCGCGCCGTACGTGTCCTCGTGCCGTACGTGATCTCGTATCGTACGTGACCGGATTGTCATACTTGTTACAGAATCTAAGTTGAAATCCTGACTAGATATTTGCAATGTTCATATTTTATGCTTTAAACCCGAGAGAAGAGACGGAATACATTTAATTGTACAAAGATTGTATTGATCCTTTCTTTGCTTTGCTTTGTTTTTCTCTGTATTTGGTGACAGAGTCATTGTTACTCATTAATTGTTGTTCATTTACAGTTCATTAGTTAATGTGTCATTACACGCGTGTTTCCATAGCTATACGGGTTGTGACCTTACGTTAAAATTCCTGAGTCCCTGAGTATATGTGGATGTTTAGTGCGTCAACATATATATTTTTGTAAATCAATTTCTTTCCTAGTTCCATCCCTCCTCCACGTTTATAAGGCCAAGAGCCCCTGGCCTAAGACCAAAGTACAATAAAAAAAAAAAAAAAAAGGTTCCGAGTTCGAGTTGTATTAAATTACGATAATTGAAATTACCAAAAAGTACAGAAATCGAGAGAGAGAGAAGAGAGAGAGAGAGAGAGAGAGAGAGAGAGAGAGAGAGAGAGAGAGAATTAGAGTGAGAATATAATTAGAGAGAGACAAGACAGAGACAGCGATTAATTAGAGAGAAGAGAGAGAGAGAGAGAGAGAGAGAGAGAGAGAGAGAGAGAGAGAGAAGAGAGATGCGGAGACAGAAAGATGCGGAGACAGAAAATTCAGAGAGACAGAAAGAGATAATCTAAGAACTCTCTCTCTCTCTCTCTCTCTCTCTCTCTCACCCTCTCTCTCTCTCTCTCTCTCTCTCCCCTCTCCCTCGCTCTCTTCTCTCTCTCTCTCTCCTCTCTCTCTCTCTCTCTCTCTCTCTCTTCCTCTCTCTCTCTCTCAACAAGGTGGCAAAGGCATTGTGCTCAAAAGTATCGGTATTTAATTGATGAGTAATAGCCTAGTCTGTCCAATACAAAAATCTGCGCTGCCAGTGCAGCAGTTCTAAATTTTCATCATGTAGAGCTATTGCCACGTAGTGCTAAAGAAAGAAATAGAAAACAAAAACACACGAAAGTATGTAGAGCTACTGCCACGTAGTGCTAAAGGACATAGCCAATAGAGATCGCAAGTCAGCCTTCGAGCTTCTTTCTCCTTTCTTTCCCATCTATAATAGAGCTAATCAAAAATGTCCATTAGTGACAGAGGGCAGTCGCTTTTTAGCTACTTTCGTTACTTCCGTAGTGCCAAAACAAGGTAGAGGTTTGAAATACGTAGTGCTATTGCTACATGACTAAGCGAAGACTCTCTCTCTCTCTCTCCCCTCTCTCTCTCTCTCTCTCTCTCTCCTCATTAGATATTATTCATGGGATATTCATGAAAATTCTATAGGAGCAACAAAAACAAAACAAAACAAAACAAAACAAACAAAGAAAAACAAACAAAACAAACAAAAAGAAACATAGGCATTACTTTTAAATTTAGACATCTGTGACACTTTTTTTTTTTTTTTTTTTTTTTGCTGTCCCAACCTCTGCGCCACCTCAGAGGCAGTGCAACCCACGCCGCTCATTCCGACACCCCGTCCACAGCCACAGCCCGGTCGGCCCCGCCACAGCCACGCCCCGGCAATCCACAGGGAGCAGTCAATGTCAAGTCGTCAAGAGGCAACCCACCGGAGGAGAAACTGCACTGCCGCCGAGTCACTTCGGTGGTGTTCAGTGGCGCCTGTTCTGATCAAACATACGCAGGACACCACCTACTGACGACAATAATTGCTTAGTCGCGGAGCCGGCGTGAGTGAGCTCCCCCCCCCCGGAGGGCGCCACCACGTCCGTCCAACGACAGCCCCCATGGACTCGCCGATACCGTACCGGTGACCCCGACGGAACCAAACCAAGGCCACAGACGTGGAGAGGACATCGAAACTGAGGTCACCATGAGAGCAGGGCATGAAGGGCCACAGAATTTGAGACCTTTTTTTTTATGCTGATCGATGAGAATGAGGATGATTAAAAATGATGCTACGGATTTCCATTCGGTCTGAGACTACATGACAGGGCTGTACTCAACGCTTCCTTTCATAATATATCCTGGCGTCAACCAGGCCCGAGAGATACAGGCACCTGCAGTGTTGGTCATGAAATTTGAGCAACACTCTCAGAAACGCATCCATTAAGTGGATGAAACTCGACTGTGTGGTCCCAGTCTTCCCAACTGAGTCCGCAGCAAACTCAACTCTGGGTGGGAGCCGGTCGGGGCAGAAAAACCCACATGACTTCTGATGGGATTCGAACCCGCGACCATCCCAGCCGGGAGTCCGCGACGCTAACCACTTCGCCACGGCGGCTGGTGACATCTGTGACACTTAATTGGAATGAGAGAGAAAGAGAGAGAGAGAGAGGGGAGAGAGAGAGATGAAGTGTGAAATGCAAAAATTCACTTTCGTCCGAAATCGATTTTCATCAAATTATTGATCAATAGGCCCGATAATCAATAACCAGGTGCAAATAACGCCTGATAATCGATTATCGAACCGGTTATTGATTTCTACACCTTGTATTGATTTGGTAAATAATTTGCACATAAAATTGTTTTTGGCCCGTTATTGATTATCGGGGCCGGTTTTTTAATTTCCGGCGTAATTTGCACCTGGTTATTGATTATCGGTTTGTTGATAAGTAATTTGCACATAAAAATCGATTTTCGTACCATGAAAATCGATTTTCGTGAAATGCACACAATTCACTTTCCGGCCGAAAATCAATTTTCATAGTATGAAAATCAATTTTATAAAGCAAATTACTTACCAATAGGCCCAATAATCAATAACCAGGTGCAAATAACGTCTGATAATCGATTAGCGGGGCCGGTTATTGAATTTTACACCTAACATTGATTTTGGTAAATAATTTGCACATAAAATTGATTTTCGGCCCATTTTTGATTGTTGGGCCTGTTATTGATTACCGGCGTAATTTGCACCTGGTTAATTGATTATTGGGCCTATTGGTAAGTAATTTGCACAGAAAGTCGATTTTCATTCTATGAAAATTGATTTTCGGCCGGAAAATGAATTCTGTGAATTTCACGCTTCAGAGAGAGAGAGAGAGAGAGAGAGAGAGAGAAGAGAGAGAGAGAGAGGAAGT
>CM031624.1:51626117-51678617 GCA_018398815.1 Conus ventricosus | reverse complement strand
ACAGAGCGACTGAGGTTCTCCGAGTGATCATCTTTCATTTGGTTTTGCATGACACGTCGTCCACTCGCTTCACTACACACACACACGTACCAAAAAACAACAAAACAAAACAAAAAAGACGACCAGTGTTAGGTAGGCACTCAAGGTCTGACCAGCGCATTGAGCTAATGCGTAGGTCAGACATCTGCCAAGTCGAAGCCACAAGACCCTCTTCTTCAATTCTCTCATCTTAGTTGCTAATTGATTTATCCACCAGCTTAAAATCATGCGTAGTGTGGTCTCAAAACTTAGCGGATGTGGTGTAGTGTATACGGACTAGTCCGCACGCGGTGACGCTTTATTGGTGAAACTGAAACTGAAACTCGCTTTTGCTTATATGTGTGTGTGCATACTATCACACACATGCAGCTCACCAAGCAGGCACACCTGGTGTGACCAGGTGTTCCCCCCCCCCCCTCCTACCCATTACCTGTGTTGTCAATTTTTTTCCTACCCATTATCTGTGTGGTCAGTATTTTCCCTACCCATTATCTGTGTGGTCACTATACCATTGTGCAGCTGCTTGGACTTCTTGTGACAGCATGTCAATGGATCTGATGGACAGACATCCAGTGCGCAATTTTCTTTTCCCCTTTTTTTTAAAGCAAGACTTGTTTTCTGAGTGGATGTATCCCGAAGTGTGTGTGTGTGTGTGTGTGTGTGGTGTGGTGTGTGTGTGTGTGTGTGTGCGTGCGTGCGCACGCGCGCGCGCACGCACGCACACACAAAACGAGTTCCCTACAAAAGTATTGTGAAAAAAGAATTGCCTACATGCATTTAATGTTAACATTTGATGTAATCCATACTAATATTTGGACACTTTCATTTATCGTACATTTTTTTGCAAAATTGACTTGTCTGCCAAAGGACTGCGGGAATATTTCCACCAGATTTAACCCCCCCCCCCCCCCCCCCCCCCCCCCCCCCCATCATCCCCTTCGAAAAATTCTACATTCAAGGTACATGACAGCTGCACAATGATCATCAATGTGTCAGAATATTAGTGGAATGGAATCACTTCGAACCAGTGTTCTCAAATATACAATGGACGAACAAGATTTATTAAAAGAAAAAAAAAAGTAATTACAGTTTTTTTTCATGCTATTTTGCTCAAAGCATTGTTTATTTCGGTTTATTGACTCAGGACTGCAATTCTTGAATATTGTTAATGGGTTTTAACAAAGGCAATTTCGAAAATAAAGAAAGAATTCTTGCTGATAGGTGTGAGATGATTCCTGTCACCATCCAAGTTTGTTTGTTTATGTTTTTCAGAGTTAAGATTCGTATAAAGACAAACACTGGGCTGCCGCTTCATGACAGAGCCTCCTTTTCATTTATTTGATTTACGTGAGATAACCCCCCTTCCCCCTCCTCCGCCTGCCCCCCCCCCTCCCCCCACTCCTCCCTATCTTATAAAATGCATGCCCACCCTTACATTAGGATTGAACTTTGTAATGAAGAGGATAGATTACTGCATACATGCCTTTCCCCCGATATGAACATTTCTTTTGAAAACTTCCAGAGCAGTTGTATCGATGCCATAGTTTTGGTTGATTTAATTTAGCCCCTTTAGATAGGTCAGATTGTGTACTCTTGTTGTTATGCTAGCCTTCTTTACCAAGCCGAAGTTTCGCATCACTTTTGATACTGACCTAGATCAGCAATATGATTCAGCAATGCCATTTGGACAGAGATGCACAGTGCTTTCAAGCCATTGTTTGGTGTGCGTTTCTCCGCCTGTATAGGCTGAAGACTGTGTCAGACCAGTTGACATATAGGCTAGTTGCAATGTGTGTGTGTGTATTCGGAAGGGGAGATTTTTTCTTTCCTTTTTAAATTGAAATTTTGTTGGTTTTTTTGTCGGAAAAAAACCCCCTCTGAAATCTGAATCCTCAGGAACAACGTGAATTCATGTTCAAGAAAAGTTGAATTGTCCGTCAGAGTAAACAATGAAAACAAATGGAAGTACTTTTTTGAGTACCCCCCCCCCCCCCCCCCCTCCTTTCTTCTTGCACCTGCTCTTCCCTCCCATTCCCCCCACCACTTCCCTCTCCCGGCATTCCCCATTTTCCAGCCGTTCAACAGGCATTGAGAAATTTCTGAGGTGAACTGAGCTCTTGATCAGTGGCAATTACAAGGAAGGGTACAGAACTGGTGGAATCAATGATCCAGTAGTTTTATACCATCGTTTCTCAGCACCCATACACGAAAGATCATAGCATCCTGTTTGTGGGCAGTTCATATTTGAATTGAGCATACTCTGGTTTGTGTACAGTTCATACTTGAATTGAGTGGGATAGCATCCTCTGGTTTGTGTACAGTTCATACTTGAATTGAGTGGGATAGTATCCTTTATTTTATGAGTAGTTCATCCTTGAATTGAGTGGGGTAGCATCCTCTGGTTTGTGTATGGTTCATCCTTAAATTGAGTGGGATAGCATTCTTTGGTTTGTGTACAGTTCATCTTTAAACTGAGTGGGATAGCATTCTTTGGTTAGTGTAAGTTCATACTTGAGTTGAGTGGAATAGTATCCTTTGTTTTGTGTGCAGTTCATCCTTGAATTGAGTGGGATAGCATCCTTTGGTTTGTGTACAGTTTTACTTCAATTGGGGGAAATAGCATCCTTTGGTTTGTGTACAGTTTTACTTCAATTGGGTGAAATAGCATCCTTTGGTTTGTGTACAGTTTTACTTCAATTGGGTGAAATAGCATCCTTTGGTTTGTATACAGTTTTACTTCAATTGGGTGAAATAGCATCCTTTGGTTTGTAACACAGTTTTACTTCAATTGGGTGAAATAGCATCCTTTGGTTTGTGTACAGTTTTGGTTTGTGTACAGTTTTACTTCACTTGAGTGGGATAGCATTCTTTGGTTTGTTACAGTTCATCCTTGAATTGAGTGGGATAGCATCCTTCAGTTTGTGCGCGGTTCATCCGCGAATCAAGTGAGAAAACTCATTTTGGTTGGGAAGAAACAGGATCGAGATGATGTAAAGAACTGAATGTGTGATTGGGGGGCGGGGGGGGGGGGGGGGGGGGGGGGGGGGGCGATATTTATTTCAATACACTATGTATAATCGGATAGCCCTGCTTATTTGTATTAGTTTAATTTTTTTCCACAGTTGTGAAGTACGATAAAGCAAAACTGTTTTGTATAAACTAACTGTGAACTACTGGGGGCAGGGGGATTAACAAACCTATACTTTTTTAACCTAATAAAAACCATAAATGAAGTATCCGGTCTGAAATCATAATGCTTCTAGCCCCCATTTTACGTGTAGAAAGAACTTATATCAGTCGATTCATGATGATAGTATACACAATGTTAATGCTTGATGTTGTGTAAAACTAGATAATCTGGAATGTGCTCAGTTATGATTGGTTTGGCTTGTGTGATACTTGAATGATAAAAACAATGAGCAATGAAAGCATCTGCTTGGATTTCACGATGATTTTTGGTCATTTGATTTCTTCAAAGTTACTCAGAATAATGAGCGAGGCATCTTTTAACCGAATGTTATCTAGTTATCTTCGCTTAGTTTTCCATTGAAAAACGTGACACTGTTTTTGTTTTTGCGCTTTCTTTCTGTTTGTTTGGTTTCAGAAAATGCCACTGGAAAGCTTAATAACTTGTATGCAAGATGCATGCACATGCACGTATATGTCTGCGTTTGCCTGTGTGCCGGTCTGTATATATTCGCATGTGTGCGCACGTGGACATCCATTCATACGAGTGTAGATAATACACAGCTGTGCCTGCATGTGTATGTTGTATGTGTCTGTAATTATTTTGATCTTTTTTTAAATAATTGTTTTGTTCATCTGATGTGATTCAAACATCGAAGTTTTTTTGTAATTGTTTATAAGTTTTTTTTAATCGTTTATTAACAATATGACTGTTGCATATTTGTGGTTCCTTTACATGTAAGATATTCTTTAAAAGGCTTTTGATGTAAAACGTATCTTCAGAGGAAATACTCCAGATGCACTGTACATTGGATTGTAAAACTGTTTTTCAATTAGAATTTGTTTTGGCATTGTTTCTCTGAATGGCTGTATATTGAGTCTACATCCCCTATGTATTCCATATACCTAGTGAAATCCCTATCCCATCCCATCGTTTCTCTGAATGGCTGTATATTGAGTCTACATCCCCTATGTATTCCATATACCTGGTGAAATCCCTATCCCATCCCATTGTTTCTCTGAATGGCTGTATATTGAGTCTACATACCCTATGTATTCCATATACCTAGTGAAATCCCTATCCCATCCCACCTCCAACACCATCTTCTCTATGTCCCCTTCTTTAAAATAAATGAATAAATAAACAGAATGAACAAACTTACTTTTTTCTTCTTGTAAGTTACATCTTATAGCAAGCCATACATCTGCTGGTGGTACCGAATCATATCCCTTTTTATGTTTGTCCAGATTTTGAAACAAGCGACATTTTCTTTTGAAATTTTTGTTTCGTTTTGTTTTATTTTGTTTTGTTTTGTTTTTCAACAGTCAGTTCTTATGATTTGTTCTGTGAGTGATGAAGTAATTTAGCTTTGTTGTTGTTGTCATTTTCATAGATTATGAGAAATATAGAGATACTTCCATTTTCTCGGAGCAAACTTATCGGGCGTATGCAGTTTGGGACAAATTGTGCATAATGCTTTATTTCACTCACAATTTACCGTGTCGATTTTAGAATTTGAATAGAGAAATGTGTTCAGTATAGTGTACTGGCTTTTTTGGGGGTCACAGACTTGTTCATGCATAGTGGACTGACAGCCCAGTGAACGAGGAACTTGTCGAGGAAACAAGTGTCCCAGGTCTGACGTTTGTTTCTTTGTCAAGACTTCCGACTTCCTCTTTCCCACCCCCATTTCACTGGAACCACTGCCTGAATCAGACCTCTAGCGGTGGTTTGAATGCTGATCTGTGGACCAAATAGCAGACCTTAGGTTTCACGTGCGTCGGGCACTAAATAACTCACAGAAAGAAACTGTAGCCATAAAGGAATCTTCTGCCCCTCCCTCCCCCCCACCCTGAAAAAAAAAGATTGGAAAACGGAGACATGCACACACATGCAAAGTGAAAATAGAGCGAAAAGAAAGAAAACAATTAAAAGAAAAAAGAAGAAGAAAGAAACGGTTCTGTTCTGTGGTGATACGCCCATCTGGGGGAGATCAGCCTATATATCATGAAAAAAAAAACCCACCAAAAACAAAACACCAGTTGGACAACAACATAGTTAGATACTGCTGCACAACACAGTACAATTCCAGTAAAATTTTGTGCAGTTTATTTTCTGCTATTGTTTTGACTTGACTTGACTTGACTTGACTTGATTCAACGTTTGAGGCCCTTTTGGGGCCTGTTCGTTGGTCCTAGCTTACTGGCTTAAGTTTTTTGTAGTGACGGTTTGCTAAAAGTAGCCTAAAACAAATGATAGTATCCGGCCACAACCCTGGTGGCACGAGTCGGCTACAAACCGTCACAGGGGAGACAACTGGTGTGGCATTCATTATTGCAGCGCTTTCAGGGACGGCAATTCCGAAATGTGAGGTACGATATTACGGAATCGGGGGTCTGAACAAATGACTGACTTTGGTTGCTTTATCTTCTGTGTTGAACTTGCGTGGACGAATATTGTTTTTCGTTCATGTATCCTTTTGAACAGAATCTATGATGGTGTGCAATTTTGGTACAAGAATGTAGGGTGCAACTTTGCCCTTCAGCGGTGCATTTTATGCTTTGATCCTGGTTGACAAAGCTGTCGGACCAAGAATGCGTCTTCCTTTCTCTCTCCCCCCCCCCCCACCTCTTTCTATTTGAACCTCCTTTGTAGTGGAACCATAGATACTGATGGTACGGGGAGATTGCTTGTGCTTACAAAGTGAACTGAGAAGGATTTTTTCAAATGTATATCCGTCATTTTCGCTCACTTTTTGCAAACAGATGGGTCATCCCCTCCGCATTTTGAAGTTACCAGGGAAGCGCAACAGGAAGATTAAATATGACTTTTTACAGTTTATTCCGTTGAAATCATTCTAAAAGGTAACATTTCTCTCGACATTTTCGTTTGGAATACCTCTACCACGGTAAAAGATTGTTACTGAAGTTTTATTAAAGAAGTCAGACTAAAACGATTTCAGATGCACATCGGTCAACAGATGTAAGCAATAAAAATGTTTTGAAAGAAATGACAATGATAGAAAAGTGTAACGGTATAACTTTGGGAATGGGAGGGGGGAGGAGGGGGAGAGAAAGTTATTTTGAAATGTAAAATGTCATAACCAGAGGATTTCATATAGATCAATACTATTCAGTTATCTGTGTATACGCTTATTAGAGCTGCTTTTTATTTTGCATCGCACAAAAGATATGTACATGCTCGCAACGTAATTCAATGCATTTTGGACTGTGTTTGTCTTCCAAATTCTACTGCAGGGTTGAAATCCGTATGAAAAAAACATGTACTAAGCAGCACAAAAAAGGGGATAGGTATGGGAAATTACATGGAATTCAATCATTTGTGAACAGTCATTTATTGAGAATCAACATGGAATTCAATCAGTTTGGAAACCATTTGTGAACTGTCATTAAGATTTTGCATTAAAACTAGCGGATGGAAGGAAGGATATTTCTTCATCTTCCTAAAATACTGGTTCTTCTTCATAAAATACTGGTTCACTCAAAAACGAGTAGGTCACCAGCGCGCAATTTATACATTTCTTTTCTGGTAGATTGTTTCAGTGCCAAGATCAAAGTCTGTGGGCAGTCAACGCTAATGGAGTTGTTTTTTTTTTTTTTAATTCAAGTTTCAGCTAACACATTGTTCAGAGCCAGAGGTTTGAAGATTTTTTCAGGAGATGTGTGTGTGTGCGCGCGCACGCGCGCGCGCGTGTGTGAGAGTGCACGTGCAAGTGCACACTTCAGTTTGAATGTTGTGCCAGTTTGTGATTCACACGGTAAGTTTTGTTAGGTAAAGGGTGCAAGATTTTGCGTGTTAATATTTCAGAGACAAAATGACTCAAAACCATCCTCTTTTGAAACGATAGCATCAGTCATAGGGAGACCACACCCAAATTCAGCAATGATAACGAGCACTTGTGCTCCCACTCACACGTACGCATTTGCACCCACACGTGCACATACCCAAAATGCTTTCATGAAAGAGGAGGGAATCTAAAAGCATGTATACATCATACCCTAGAAACACGCGCATGCATGGCATCCTACATAAGGGCATTTGAAGTAACGGGCAACATCACAAGCACATAAAGAGACACAAGCGAGTAAGCCACTGTAATTTTATCTATCGGCACGTGCCGGTGAAAAGTCGAGGTCGTTTGCATGCTGAAAAACCCATGGTACGTAGAGCGAGTTCAATTTCTTTTGAAGAAAGCTTAAACCGCAGTGAATTTGTGGAGTACCCACACTGGCAGTACTAAAATCCTGATGACTACTTTTCCTGGGCAGACTCATATAGGCACAGTACATTTGATAATTTGACACATCAGTGTTCCGTTTGAACACTGTCAGACAGTTCCTTCCTGTTGACATCGACTTTTTTCTTCTTGGCAACCTCGTATATACACTTTATATTTGATGATTTGACCCACACCAATGTTCCCTTTGAAAACTAAGTGTTTACCAGTTCCTTCCTGTTAACATTGATTTCTATTTTTTCTTTTTGTTCTGTTCTTTTACGGCGAAGTTTATGATAGTGATGAAAAAAAAATCTTGAGCGAGTAACCTGAAAAGAATACAGCACACACCAACAACAGTTCTTGTCCTTTTATGCGCATGTTATTTTGTCTGCTTATGGCTACGTAGTTTGTGATTAGCGTTAGAAAGTAAAGAGGTGATTCATTATCATTGCGGTGTGATTTTTTTTTTCTGCTTGGACAATAAACAGATTGTGGTGTTTATTCTGTTCGTTGTATCATTTGAGACTGCATGTCGGTGTTCGTGTGTGTGATGTGTGAATGTTGATGGTGACAACGGCAACAGCAGTAGCAACAGAAGTACTTTCATGTCGCCATAGCCAACCATATAGTGTCCTTTTAAGGTTGCCACCATGCAAAAAGAAATCCACTTAATGGGCCTAAGTGCAATTGTTTCATGATGACTCTTTTTTCACTGTAAATCAATGTCATCAGCAAGATGTAAACTGTAAGAGCCTAACAGGCTTCTTTCCCGATCTTTTTTCACTGTAATGTCATCAGCAAGATGTAAACTGCAAGAGCCTAACAGGCTTCTTTTCCAGTCTTTTTTCACTGTAATGTCATCAGCAAGATGTAAACTGCAAGAACCTAACAGGCTTCTTTTCCAGTCTTTTTTTCACTGTAATGTCATCAGCAAGATGTAAACTGTAAGAGCCTGACAGACTTCTTTTCCAGTCTTTTTTTTCACTGTAATGTCATCAGCAAGATGTAAACTGCAAGAGCCTAACAGACTTCTTTTCCAGTCTTTTTTTCACTGTAATGTCATCAGCAAGATGTAAACTGCAAGAGCCTAACAGGCTTCTTTTCCACAGCTGGTCAATGTCTCAGCAAACTGTCAACTGCAACGGTCGAAGCGACTCCGAGGACGAGGTGAACCCTTGAAGAGTTCCTGTGCTGCATTCTTCAAGTTCATGTTAAATGGGATGGGAGCGAGTAGGTGGCCTTGGTTCACTCGTGTGCTTGCCTGGAAGAAGTCTCCAAGGAGGCAACTGAGATAGAAAGTGCTGTTTATGTCTTTGTACGGTGTGCTTTGTAATCCCTCATGATGTGCGACAACCTTCCACAAATTCATCGATTCTGAGAAAGCCTTTGACCGCATCAGTCAGAGGCTTTTTTGAAGTCGATGACGTTTTGGTGGAGATCAAAGAGGTGATGGATGTACTGTTCTGTCCGCAGTCTGATGCTGAGGATTTGCGTGGGTGTGCTGTTTTTTGGCCTGAATCGTCTCGAAAAGAAATCTTAAATGAGGCAGGGAACAGTAAACAAATTGGGTAATTCTTGCTGCCGTGGTGAAATAAATACATGTACAGCCCATAACCCAACACAGAGCACAGAGAACAAATAGACAAGGGGATTGTTTACTGAATTCTCTCTGTTCTCGACAACGATTTTCAGTGTCGTTCCTTTGAACCTGTTTGTGATGATTCTTAAACTCACTGGAATTCACTGGGATTGATCAAATTTACTTTTCATTTTGAGGGGTAACAAATACACTATGTCTTAATTGGTGTCAGTGTTGAAAGTTAAATAGACTAACGGCCGGCGGTGCGGTGTATTGTAAGACGTTCACTGTGTTTGGGGCACTGCAGAGTCTGTCCCTCTCCTTCCGTGTGTATGTGTGTGTGTGTGTGTGTGTGTGTGTGTGTGTGTGTGTGTGAGAGAGAGAGAGAGAGAGAGAGAGAGAGAGAGAGAGAGAGAGAGAGAGAGAGAGAGAGAGAGTGCTGATCTATGCACGAGAAACAACTGTAGGCTTACATGGTGCACTGAGACTGAAGTTCAGTTGATATTCTTTTCTATCTACACACCTTAGCTGAGTAACTTATCCACACTTTTTTGCCGGCAAGAAAACAATTCAACAGTTTGAAGCGACGGTCACTGGTGCTTGCGGCTTTCATGACACAAAAGGGAGGCAGAACTGAAAGTCCTGTTTCTAAAAATTCATAGACTAAAAGAGATCCTGGTTTTCGCAAGAGAAGGTAAGATCGAAAACACAGACGCGGGTGACATCCATCGTTATCGACTTGTATGGTGCGACAGAGAAGTTTCTAAGAATTCATAGACAGAAATACAACGCAAGTAACGAAACCGAAAGTAGCACTGAAAGACAGTAATCATAAATGCAGTACAAAACTAGAATGGTTTGTTAAAGTCTATGTGTTTGAAAAAAAAGTGAGTTTATTATGACATAAATGAAATACAGTAGGCCTACTAACAAATAACGACATATCATGGATTAACAAACCTTTAAGGAGCATTGGGACGGGGTGTGAGAGTATATGGTAGGTGCTTGCCTTGTGTGTGCCTACCTGCGCATATACATTTTCCTTAGTCCCTGCCCGGGTCTTCGGGGATTCGAACCCGCAACGTTTGGATGGGTGGGCGTATTAAGGCATGCCCTTCCAGAAGGATGTTTTACCACTGCTAACGGGACACCTGTTCTAAGTTGGGAAATCTAAGCCACATGAAGTTCACCTTTGTTCCTCGTCGACCAGATCCAGCTGGAACTCTTTCCAGCTGCCTCTGCCATATTGCCTTCAGGGTTCTGGTCCTCTTCTGGCCTGAAATCCCGAGCTGTTTCATGAGGTCATAGCTGATGATCCTACAAATCCCCTTGCTCCAACTTCTGCGGCGAAGACCCGGGCCTGGAAGCCGTATTCCCTCAAGCTGATCGCTAGACTGGCATACTTTTGTGTCTTGTAGAGATGCGCTTGCTCCATTCTGCTTTCGTATGGCACAGTTAGCTCGATCAGAATTGTTTGTTTTGATAAACCTGAGTGGAGAACAATATCTGGTCTCATACCACTCTTCGTGATGATCGCCGGATGGGAGAGAGAAGCTTGCCCTGTACACAGTATAATGCCTGTGCAAACCAGTCGCCTCAGCCCATTAAAAAAAAAAAAAAAGATGCAAAGAATATAGACGCACTCCCAGTTTATCTTGAATAACGGTTTTAACGGTTATTTAACCGAGGTACATTTTTGAAATTGGTATTTTAGTCCTCACTGGGCTAAAGCCTATGTACCTACCAAATTTCATCCAGATCGGACAATATATCAAGAACAACGGTTTTTAATGGTCAAATTTTGAAACACTATATGGAAGTGCCTTTTGTATGATAACCTTTCTATATACTAAATTTAATTAAAAATCCACCAATATAATTATAAGAAATAACGGCAAAATAACGGGTTTTAACGGTTGTTTAATTGATTTTCAGCATTACATCACTTACATGGGCAAAGAAGCTCGGATTTGTCACAAGATCATCCAAACCGCTTATAAATCGGCCAGGTACTTTCTGAGATATTCCATAGAGAAGAAAACCCGTTTTGGGCCGTTATAGCCGTAAGTAACGGCTATTCTGGTAAAATAAAACATCGGGCATCATCCATGACCCATAATGAAGATACCTACAAATTTTCAGAAAGATCGGCCCAGAAGTTTTGTCTGGAGCAAGTGGAACACAATTTTACCACAGACAGACACACAGACAGCATTTCTTCGTTCCCATTGTAAAGTTACTCCCTGTTCTATAAGAACTGGGAGTACAAAAAAGAAGTTGGCAGTAGAAGAGTACCGGGAATCATAACCTGGATGCGACCGGCCCCCTTACAGTGTAAAGACTTCTTCAAACACTTGTCTGAGGTGGGAGTGTGTGTGTGTGTGGGAGGGGGTGGGGGGGGGAGATCTTCTCTGAAGACCTTCCTAGGCTGTTAGAAAAATCTTAAATAAATGTTTTCGAACCCCCAAGAGAAACATGGACAAACGAGTCACAAGACGAAACACGACATGTTTCGACCTCTTAGGTCTTCTTCAGGCAAGATACAAACAAATAGGACCATGAAAATGAACGAATTTGTCACTTAGCTGTGATCTTTTTTTTTTTTTTTTTTTTTTTTTGGCATCAGTTATCGGATCACTGGAGCACCTAAGGCGGTGATTTTTTTTTTCTTTTTTTTTTTCCCTAATGCCAAAATCCACCTCTTCATTTTTTGGTGCTTCACACTGTCCTCTTCATCTGCCAAAAAACAAAAATCGGAAAAAAAAGAAACAATTTCCACTACTAGCCTTTTTTTTTTTTTTTTTTTTTCCTCCAACCAGTCTCTTTCACTCCATGCATCGTCTGTATGTTCTTTAAAAATGTACATCTTTTTGCTGATTTTAATGTTTTTTTTGCGTTTGATACAAAGTGTCTGGGTTTGTTTATGTTCTAATGTGTGGTGTACTGGCACTCTCACGCTGATATTGTGCTGTTTACACAAAGAAAACAACATAAGTTAAACAGTAGACTTAATTATTTTCTTTTCTTTCACTTTTTCCGAGAGAGAGAGAGAGAGAGAGAGAGAGAGAGAGACAGGGGGAGAGACAGAGAGAGAGAGAGAGGGAGAGAGAGAGAGAGCGAGAGAGAGAGAGAGGGGGGGAGGGAGAGAGAGACCGACAGACAGACGGACAGAAAGAGGCGGCATCGTAGCAGTAAATACAAAATTTGTTCCAAATCGTCTTACCAATTGGCTATTCCACGATACAGACAGCCTTATAGCGAACAGAAAGACAAGGAAGACAAGGGAAAGCCTATACGCATGAAAAAGACTTAGGAGTTTTTCTTTCCCTCTCCCTATCGCCCCCCTCCCTCCCCAAACGTCCATCACCCCCCCCCCCTCCCATCCCGTATATGTGCACACCTGAAAGGAAATCTTGGGTCCAAATTTTCCCTTCCCCTCAATCTCTCTACCGAAGTGCGTAAGCACTACTCACGCCACACACCACCACCACCATCCCCCGAAAAAAAAAAAAAAAAAAAAAAAAAAGAGAGAGAGGGTGGTGGCGGTGGTGAGCAAAAGACAGACAGACCGTCAGACAGACAAAGAGCAGACAGACAGGTAGGAAGAAACGGTATCGTAGAGATGAAATTAAGAAGCCTGTTATGTGTCGTCTCACCAATTGGATGTTCCCGATGAAGCCAACCTTACAGCGAAATGAAAGGTCCGCAAGGAAGACACGGGGAAATCCAGGAAGTGAGACAACAGACATATTTGTATTCCTTCCTTCACTCCTCCTCCCCTCTCCAGACCCCCCGCCCCAGATAACCGGACCCTCCCTCCCCCCACTCCGCAACTCTCCCGCAGAGATCCTCCCCCCCCACACCCCACCCCCTCTGCCCCCCCTCCCCCCCCCCACCAAGCATAATGAGACTTACACTCTCTTGCCCACCCAGGGAAGTTTTCCTTTTACACCCCCCTTTGGACATTATACTCTTTCTCAAAAATTAGTTGCAGAGGGATACCCGTGTTCGTCTTTTTGAAAATACTAATACACATTTTACTCAATAATATGATATAATTGATACATTGATCATTTGTCTTCGAAACAATCGATTTACTGATGCCAAACAATACATCTGTGTTTGATAATTTAATATGAGCATGTGTTTCTAAGTAAATTTTTTGCTCAATAAATCTCCAAACATTGTTGACGATTGGACACTCACAGAAATAGTGTTCAATGAAATCAGTTGTGTTAAGACAGTACGAGCATTTGTTTGACTCTTTTACTTTCATTTTACTAAGCATGATATTAGTAGGATATATATTGTGTCGTATTTTCCAGTGGAGAACTTGAAGTCTTACCTCTTTTGTAACGTCTGTGGCAAGACACCATGTGGATTTGTCTAAGTCAGTACAAAACTTTCTGTTCCAGAAGGCATTCGCAGAAGGTGTGTGTGTGTTTTTTTTTTTTTCCCTTTGTATGTGATTTTATGCTAAATTTTCCGATATCTTAACTGATTTTCAAATATCATGGACATTGGTAATTTTGATTCAGTCTTTTTAGCAATACTAACACACATTTTTGCTATCAAATTATATAATTAATTTTCTTTAGGTTCACTGCATCAATATCGATGCTCTTTTGCTTTCCAAACAAAACATCAACCAGAGATAAGGATACATTAATTTCGCACTGTACTAGTATAAATTGACAAATGTATTTCCAGAAGTATCTAACAGTTGGACATTCATAAAAGAAATGCTCGATAAAATCGATTTCGTCAGTGCAATAAGAACATTTTTTATCATCACGTATTTTCATCTTGCATAACATAATATTAGTGGGATAAATGTTATGCAAAATTTTCCACTGCAGCACTCTCAGTCGTGTTTCTTTTGTACACAAGCGAGGGATCTGCCAAATATTCTTGTTTAATTCTATACCAAATTTGTTTTTCCAAAAGCTAAAGGCACAGGGTTCCGATTTTTGCAACATACCTATTGCTTTCCGAAATTCTTTACAGGTTATCAATTTCTTACCACAAAGAGAGGGGGATCTGAAAAAACACTGTTACACCGATCTTCTTCACTTATACTTGAAACATAGTGTCGGACAGCAGCGGTTACTACATTATATTCGAGTGTTCTGGAGGGTGAGTCTCCAATCCTATTACATATTTCAGGCAAAGATAACATTCCATTGGCACCAAACATATCCTGAACTATCAGTATACCACCTCGTATCCAATCGGGAAAGAAAAGAACATTTCCCCGATATATAATACCACAGTTGTTCCACAAAAGAGAAGAACATGCTAAAGATCCACCATGCTTATTAAGATCTAACCATGTTTTTAACACTGTTTTCCAGAAAAAAGAATTAACTAAATGTAAACCTTTAAGCACAGCACTATTAACATTTGCATAGAAGCACACGTAATTACTGCCAAACGGAGCAAAAATCTTTTTCGGAATAAAGGACCACTTCTCATTTTCTCCGGCTCTCCACAAACGTATTACCCATTGCAGAAGAAACGCTGACTGCATTTGTCTCACATCTATCATTTTCAAACCTCCCTGTTCAAATTCTTTACACATAATATTTCTCTTTAACTTTTTCATACGCTCTTTTATTACAGTTTTGCTTACGCCATAGAAACCTGAAAGTATTCTATTGATTTCTATAAGCACATTGTCTGGAATTACCAACGCCTGCATGACGTAGACTAATTGAGATATCAAAAATGTCTTTATAATATGTACTTTACCCATTACACTTAAATTTCGTTTTTCCCAAGAATGAACAATTCTTTTTATGTTATCGATTCTTTGCAGCCAGTTTTCCATTACCAAAGAAGCACATCTATCACTGACAAAATAAACTCCAAGAATTTTTAATCTGTTTTTCCAAGAAATTCCATACCATGCATCTTCACAATGTTTTTTACTTCCTAACCACATTGCCACTGTCTTGTGACGATTTATCTCCAATCCTGAAAACAATGAAAAGTCAAATAATATGTTGAGTGCATGCAGCATGTCATGCTCATCCTTCAGAAATAAAGTTATATCATCCGCATAAAGTGCAAGTTTAATTAAAGTAGCCAAAAAATTGTTACCAGATCTCCATAAATCAAGCCCTTTAATATTACGACAGTTTCTTATTTTTATTGCTAAAATTTCTATAGCAGTTACAAAGGCCAACGGTGAAAATGGACAACCTTGACGAATTCCTGTTTCTACCGGAAAATAGTCGGATATCCAGCCACAGTAATTCACACAACTCGTAGTATTTTTCATTATTACTTCAACCCATTTAATAAAATCCATCCCGAAACCAAATTTTTTAAATGCGGTTATCATGAAGTCTTTTGAAATACGATCAAATGCTTGAGTGTAGTCAATACTGAGTAGCACACCAGGTTTATTATTTGCATTCAGTTGCTCAATTACATCATCAATTTGCCTAACTAATGTCCCTACGCGCCGCCCTTTAATATACCCCACTTGATCTTCGTCAACGACATCTTGTATTACCAGCCCCAAACGGTTAGCTAAGCATTTGGCCAAGAGTTTATAATCAGTATTTGTCAGAGATATAGGTCTCCAGTTTTTTAACTCACTCCTCGGTAGATCCTTACCTTTATGTAACAAAGTAATAACTGCTTTTCTTTGTGTAGGTGAAAGTGATCCTTTATCAAACGCGGCGTTAAAAGTCAGAGTGAGCAATGTTTTTATGTGTTGCCAGAAGACTTTAAAAAACTCGACCGTAATACCGTCACAACCTGGTGATGTTCCATTATTTAAATTTTTTAGTGCATCAAGGAGTTCGTCTTCTGTCACCGTACCTTCACAACTAATTTTCTGAATCTCAGAAATATGAGGAACACTTGCGTCTGCCAAAAAAAGTTATCTACTTGCTCAGACATGTTAGCATATGACAGTTTCTTTGTGTGCAGATCAGCAAAGAAATCTTTTTGAACTTTTAATATCTCGGTCTGATTAGTTCTTAATACATTATTTTTATCTAAAACACCTTCCATTATTTTAGAATTAGCTCTTGATTTTTCAAGACTGAGAAAATATTTTGTATTTTTCTCCCCTTCTTCTACCCATTTTACTCTTGCTCTGACCTGTGCAGCACGTGCCTTATAATTTTCAAGTATTTCAATTTTCTGTGCCAAGTGTGTGCGTTCACTCTGAGCCAGAATACAGTCTGGCTCAGATGAAAGCTGAACATCTACCTCGTTTAATTTATTATATAAATCTATCAACGTATTTTTTCTTTCCATACTTTGTGTGTTTACTATAGTTCATAGAAAAAGTTTTAATCTTTATTTTCAGAACTTCCCATTCCATTTGATAGTCAGAATGTTCATTTACGAATGAAATGTGATCATCTATTAAAGCATTCATTTCATTTACAAACTCTAGATCGTTTAATAATGAGTTATTAAACTTCCACAATCCAGGGCCTCTTTCTATACTAGAAAATTTCACGGTAATAGAGCATGCTCTGTGGTCAGTGGAAGGCATAGAGTGAATGTTACATTCCAACGTTTTGTCGAAAAGTTCGGAACTCATAAAGATATAATCGAGTCTCCTTGCAATAAATGGTGACTTTTTGCTCCAGGTAAATTCTTTTTCCTTCTGATGGAATAACCGCCAACCATCAAACAAGTTATGGTTTGCTACCCAGTCACAGAATCTCTGTACTGCGTTATCTGTATGTTTTTCCCCGGAAACAATATCTAAATCATTATCTAACACACAATTAAAATCACCACATACTAATATATTATCTGATTAATTATATTTGACATTACGTTTTCTAATTCTTCAAAAAATAACGTTTTCTCTTGAGCAGTATTAGGAGCATAAATATTTAAAACTACTGTCTTTCTCTGTGATATTTCCACTTCAACGGCCAAAATTCTTCTTGAGCTGTGTAGCATTACGTAACTGTCAACTACGTTTTTACGGAACAAGATTACCTGTCCACAACTATGTGCTGTGAAAGTGTTACATAGAAATTCCCCTGTACCCCATTCTTTTTTCCATTGATCATGTACATCTTCTGTGATGTAAGTCTCCTGTAAACATATAATATCATATTTTCTCTCTTTAATTAATTTGAACAACGCTTTTCTTTTAAAACGAGACCGCAGTCCTCGTACATTCAGCGAAAACAGGCGCAAATTGGAGTCGCAAGCCATGAGGAAGTCCGAATGCGATAGCAAAGTCCGTTACCCGAAAATTGATCCGAAATCAGAAGTCTGTAAAGCCAAAGCGGTCGTCGTTAGGGCAAGGCATGTTTGAACACATTCGTGCCTAACCCACGTCTTTTTGAGAGTGGGGCAGGGAGGAAGCACGCGACATGCGTGAGTATGGTGTGAACTGATGTGACCAATTCACTGTTGTTGGGGGATCCCCGTCCGTTTGCTCCTGATTCAAACCGGTATCAGGTCGGGCTGGTTCCCTTTCTTTCACGGTGTTTACCCGGCCAGATTTAAGGTGAGGTGTAACTGAATTACTGTCCTCTGGCACCGAACGAGGTGACTCCTCTGCCTTTGCCTTTTCCATAGCAGAGAACTCCGAATCTGCAGCCTGAGTGAGTTGGGTCTCAGGTACAATGTCTGTATGAGAATCTTCAAAGACGTCCTCTGTCTCATCAAAGGTAGACGGTGCAAGGTCAACGTCCTGGATCAGAGGGGTAAAGTGCGGGGAAGACGCATTACTGCTGTCTGTAGTCATCTCCTCCAGACCAGGTTCCAAGGATACAGGATCAGGAAAAGCACCACACTCCGGGTCCCCACGTCTGTGTCCACTCTGATGACACTCTCTGCAGGTAACCATGTTTTGGCACTGGTGCAAAAAATGACCAGGCTGTAAACATCTGGAGCACACCGGCTTCCGTTCCACCTTTGGTTGTTCTTTATGATAAAGTCTTGCCGTGAAAGAGCCGACCTTTATAAATCGCTCCAATGGAACAGCGGGAGTATTGATAAAGACAAACCGTCTTCCAGTCACAAAACGAGTGAGTTTACCGTCTTTATTTCGGATTTTTTCCATGAGAAGGGAAGATCTCAAAACACAACCTAATCTGACCAGAGCAGATTCAATGTCATTCCCTGCCACTGAAATGGGTATGTCAGAAATGAACAGCTTTGTCACAGGCGCCTCTTCTGTACCACCTCTGACAATATACGGATTCTTGTCATGGAGAGACACTGTATGGCCATTTAACACAATGCCTTCAATCAACAGTTGATTTCTAGCGGTTCGATTCATGGGATAAACACGCCATAAACCCCTTATCAACTGAGCTCCCAAAACAGTCTCAGATCCACATATCCGCTCAGCTGCCAGGCAAATGTCTAAAGCAGTAAAACTATCATTGCCAATAGGTAACCTGGTAGCATCCACAGGGGGTAAGTCCCTCCTCCTTATAAACACCGGCTCCACGTGCGTGGCAGCCATCGTCACGCACTCACACAGGCTCACTCCTTACCTCAGTGTTCAAGCCGCACAAACGTCAACAGGCACGTGCAACATAAGAAAAACGGCATGAACCTATAACATGGCGTGCCACACAAACCAGAGCCAAGGAAGAAAGTCAAATCAATTAAATAGAAAAAAAGCAAATTCCTAATAAAATCTACTTCCTACACTCACACAATTACATCACTATACGGAGCACCCCACCACCAATCTGCTTGCACACACACAACCCAAAAGGACGATGACAACCCGATCAAGCACAGAAAAAACTGCAGAGCCTGCACAACACGTCCGCTCGACGTCGAGTGAACAAACCTTGTCACTTAGCTGTGATCTCTTCAGCTCAAGATCAAAGAGATCAAAGCTAAGTGACAAATTCGTTCATGTTCATTATCCTATATCAGGTTCAGGTTCAGGTTTGTAGGGACAATTGTCTTTAGCAATTATAGCCAGAACTGGCTTTACATGTCCCTTCTATGTGTTATCTGTCTTCACACGGTCAGGTCTTTAACTCGCTCAAGTCTTTATTTATCATAGTCAAAATAAATAGTCTTTAATAATACACTATCATCGATAGAAAGATCGGCCCAGAGGTTTTGTCTGGATCTTTCTGAAAATTTTGTTTTGTGTCTTGCCTGAAGAAGACCTAAGAGGTCGAAACGCGTCGTGTTTTGTCTTGTGACTCGTTTGTCCACGTTTCTCTTGGCGGTTCGCTAACATGTAGGCCTACTTTAGATTTGTTTAGATTTCCGCCTGCAGTCGTCTCACTTTGCAACTGGGCTGTAAGAGTTTCTTCCCACTTGTGTGTGTTTGTGTGTGCGCGCACGTAGGGGAGAGTTACCCATTGCGTACCTGTCATCCAAATCGTACCACCCACATTCCCGCGAAATGACGTATACCAAATGGCCCTGCTTGAGTGTTGGGAAAGCCCCGTAGGAAGGATACATTTTGCCAGTGCAAACATGGCGGCAAGGATGAAAACCCCTAGCAGGTAAGAAAAAATCATTTTTTTCGCACTTCGATGTTATTTTCGGTCTGACATTTTGTGTGACTATGCAAACACGACACCAATAAGCAAATTAACTTGAATATGTATTGATACCTATGTGATTGTAGATTACATTTGGATATAAACATTGGCCCTAGCTTTTCATGTGTTAGGCTATACCTCCTTATTGTCAAGCTTACCCAAGTCACGCATATGGTACCAGCCAGAGTCTTGTATATAGTACCGGTGGTACGATATCAATGACTTCTGGTACGATATGCAGGATGACACACACAAAAAGGAGGATGTCAAAAACTTGAATAACTTCTATTAATTTTTTTACCCGTACCCAATTCTAGTCACATAACTAATAGTCAATGCATGGGGTTTTAGCAAAGTTTGCTTTGAAGAATATATGTTTCATATTTGTGATTTTTGTGGGAAATCGGTCTCTGTTGGTCTGTTTGTCTGCCTGCCTCTGTCTAACTAGGCCTGTCTGTCTCCCCCCCCCCCTCTCTCTCTCTCTCTTTGTCTGCCTCCCCCTCTCTCTCTCTCTCTCTCTCTCTCTCTTTCTCTCTATGTGCCTGTGTCTCAGTCTCTCTCTCTTTCTTTGTATCTCTCTGTCTTTCTCTCTTTCATTTCCCCATATTCTCTTTGTAGGCCTACATCCCTACCTTTCAGTGTTTTTTAATTTTCAAAAGTTGCATCCATGTAATCTTTATTGAATCTTTTCCTTTCCACTGTTACTGTTTTCTTCATTTATTTATTTTATTTTATTTTTATTTGTTTCAGAAAAATGTCGCCCCCCTCGAACTGGACATCAGAAGACATGAAAAAATGTCTGGCAGCCATTGCAAATGGAATGGGTTTCAACGCTGCATCAAGGGAATTCGGCATTCCTAAGCCAACAATCCGCCGTCATCGCCTTGGCCTGAACAAATACGCCAACCCTGAATGCAAGCACCGTGGGGCCCCATGCGTCTTGCCCAAGGAGTTGGAAGAGGAGTTGGTGCAGCACATCAAACAACTGGATCAACTCTTCTTTGGCATCACAGTCATGGACCTAAAAAAACTGGCATACCAGATTGCTCATGTTCATGGCATTAAAGGGTTCAGTGATACAAAACAAGCTGCCAACAAGACCTGGTACTACAACTTCATGCGGAGACACCCCGAACTCTCTCTGCGCTCACCAGAGGCCACTTCCATCGGAAGAATGAGGGGGTTCAATCGCCAGGACGTCGGCGAATTCTTCAACCTCTATTTCAGGATAGTAGAAGAACATGGCTTTACTTCGGAACGGATCTACAACATGGATGAAACGGGTCATTCAACAGTACAGGCACCCTCCAAAATCATCTCAGTAAAGGGGAAGAAACAAGTTGGAGCTGCAACAAGTGCGGAGCGTGGAGCCAACACTACAGGAGTCTACTGCCATTCGGCCACAGGACATTATCTGCCACCAATGCTAATTTTCAAAAGAAAAAGACTGGCTGAGAGCTTGAAGGAGGATGCGCCAACAGGGACCGTGTTTGCCTGCACAGATTCTGGGTGGATCGACTCTGATGTTTTCATCCAGTGGTTGCAGCACTTCATCAAATCGGTGAAATCCACTCCAGAAAACAAGCACCTGCTTCTCCTGGATGGGCACTCATCCCACAGCAAAAACCTGGAGGCCATCAAACTGGCAAGGGAGAATGGAGTGGTTATCTTGTCTTTCCCTGCCCATACCACCCACAGACTGCAGCCGTTGGACGTGACATTTTTCAAGTCGTTCAAGAGCTGGTACAACGTTGAGATTGAGCAGTTCCTAAGGATGAGCCAGGGACGAGCTGTAGGCGTGCATCAAGTCAGCCGTCTTGTGGGAAAGGCATTTGTCAAGGCGGCCACAATGGAGACAACAGTGAATGGCTTCAAAAAGACTGGACTATGGCCTCCAAATAGGCACGTTTTTGACGAAGAGTTTTCTCAGATGGAAGCTGCTCTTGGTGCAGATTGTCAGGAAAGTGATATGGAGCCCAGCCAAGCAGCTTCTCGAGCACCTGTCCCTGGACCATCTCGAGCACCTGTCCCTGAACCATCTCGAGCACCTGCCCCTGAACTGTCTCGAGCACCCGCCCCAGAACCGTCTCAAACACCTGTCCCTGAACCGTCTCCAGCACCTGTCCCTGAACCATCTCCAGCACCTGTCCCGATTCGTCTCCAGCACCAGCCCCTGAACTGTCTCAAGCACCTGTCCCTGAGACTCCCCCTTTTGCTGCCCATGAAACTTCTGTACGCTCAATCCCTACAAAAGGAGATGGCAGATGCTTCTTCAGAGCGATCTCTATCACTCTCAACCCTGAACTGCAGTCCTGTCAAAGAAACCAATCAACTGGAGAGTGTTTGGACCCAATAAAGGCCCACTATGAGAATGCCGAAGCTGACCATCTCAGAGCAAGGGTCGTTGCCCACATGTGTGAAAATCTATGCGTGGAGCCAGGGGCTGCAGAGCTTAACGCCGACATGCCAGAACGCCTCCATTTCTCAACAGTTGCTGAACGTATCCTACACATGAGTGACCCGAAGGCAATGGTTGGGGAACTTGAGATCACAAGTACAGCAAAGACCTTGGGCAGATCCATCCACGTTCACGTTGAGAGGAGTAGCTTCATCTCTAGATACACTGCAGGTGACAACACCAAGGCTCCACTGATGGTAAAGTACATCCCTCATGATGATGCTGGACACTATGAGTCAATGGTTCCTGCTCCACCCATCAGCGTCATTTCCCCACTACCCAAACTCAGTGCCAAGAAGCGGAGGACGCCAGCCACGTCTCAGTCACAAGTTCTTACGGGCAGTCCCTACAAAAACAATCTAGAAGAAAAAAAACGCAAAGCAGCAGCTCCAAGGGCAACCAGGACCAAGGGCAAACCAGTGAAACGCTCCCTCCAGAAGAAAAAGGTGCAGAGAGTCACCGAGGCCAGCAGCAGCGAGGAGGAAAACGAAAATCCAAGCTGCATCGTCTGCTGTGAGCGGTTCAAGGACAGCAAGAGCAGAGAGAAGTGGACCAGCTGTGCTACATGTAAACAGTGGGCGCATGTGCAGTGCACACCAAACGATGGATATGTGTACATCTGCCATCACTGCGACTCGGACGACGACATTATGTAGGCGTGAAATATTCAAGCCTGTTTGACGTTCTTCAATTCATTTTCTTCACCTTAACTCCGATTTTGTGCTATTATTGCTTCTTTGTTCATTGGGATAAAAAAAATCAAAATTCAACTTAATTGGCTGTGTGTGTGTGTGTGTGTGTGTGTACGTGTGTGTGTGTGTGTGTGTGTGTGTGGAGTTGTAGGCCTATGCCTATGTCATGGTGTGAGTCTTTGTGTGTGCATGTGTGTGAGCGGGTATGTATGTGCACAAATGCACATGTGTGTAGGGCTGTGCTCACACTGAAATGACTGAGAGTTAAGAGCAATTATAAGTAGGCCTATATCAACTGGATTTCATCCTCAATTGCAATAATTACTTTACAAATGTATTATGGATAGTGTGTGGGGGTGTAAATGTTTATAGTCTGCGTGTTTGGTCACATTGCAGATAGAAGAAAGTCTAAACTCGACTCTAGAGAGAAGTGGGAGTGAGTTATTAATATCGTACCACTAGGTCACTGATATCGTACCCCCGGTACGTTATAAGTGACTGACGGGTACGCATTACAGAACCGGCCTTCTAATTCGTACTCTTTGGGTGAATTTTAAAATTCGTACTGAAACCATTCTTTTTTTTTTTTCCTTGAAAACAATATACGGAACGATGAAGGCACAGAAGATGAGTGTTTGTGCACAATTTGACGTGCCTAGCAAAATAAGTTTGCGCCATTGAGCTGTTTGTCCTTAAGTGGTACGATATCAGTAACCCTCCCCTATATATGTGCCTGAACGTGGGTGGGCGGGTACGGGCCCATGTGTGTGCCAATATATGCGTGCATGTGTGTGTGTGTGTGTGTGTGTGTGCATGCATGCCATAATATGAAAAGGTGCGTGATTTGTGGGCTTGTGTGAGCATGCTCCGGCATGCGTGCGTGTGTGAGTACATAGGCCTGTATGTGGACCTACGTATGCAGCCTATGTGTTTGTGTGAAGGATTGCGTGTAAAATTATGTTGGGCCTCTTTTTAGCAATATGAAAGCCACTAAGATGGACGGAATTTATGTGGATCGAAGATTGATCACCATTTGTAATTGGAATATATGTAAGGCAGAAAACGGCTTGAAGACAGTGAGAAAGAGATGCGAAAATGACGGAAAAGCTGGTTCGAAACTAAGCAAGTAGGCCTACGATTGCACTTCCTGTCATGGCTGCCACAGGCAGACGACAGCAACAGAAACAAACTTGTACCGGTGCTTGGTAAGCTACCATGCATTAATAAATGATGTTAGTTAACTGACTTTAAATCCCGATTGCCAGAATTACACAGTGTCGCATTAAAAGTGTCTGCCATCTTTATCTTCTCCTGCAGGGAAATGATTTTTTTAATCGGAACTTCAAGAATCCGAAGCTTCAGTCTCGCATATCGATTATCCAGTGTTTGACGTTGCGGATGTTTGACGTTGAAGAAGAAAGCAGAAATAAGATGAACTGCATTTACAATAGCTCGTGCACATGAAGGAATTGGAAGGGGACACATCAGTAATTGGTTATATTCGGAAATCTGCAACGGAGACTTTATCTGCCTTGTAGCTGATGTTGAGCAATACTGGTTCGCCAGCATAGGCCAACAAAAGAGAAGACAAAGCTCGCTGATAAAAGTGTGTGTGTGTGTGTGTGTGTGTGTGAGAGAGAGAGAGAGAGAGAGAGAGAGAGAAAGAATAATCTGGGTAGATATCTTTTTTATGAATGTGCTCACACACACACACACTCACACACACACACACACACACACACACACACACACACACACACACACTCATGTGCCTGTACACACACAACACACACACACACACACACACACACACACACACACACTCACTCACTCACTCACTCACTCACTCACTCGCTCACTCGCACTCATATGCATGCATACCCACACACAGCCATAGCCTACATTGCAATTTCCAAATGATAAGGATCAGACAGCATGCAGTGGAACTAATAAGAAGATTAAAACTGAAAAAAAAAATCCCAACATTTGTTCATTTCTTTGGTGTTAATTTTGAATGAAGTCCCAATTAAAAGAAAATGTTTCACAGGTATGTGTACCACTCACACACACACACACACACACACACACACACACACACACACACACACACACACACACACACACATACTCACACACAAGCACATCATATGTGACAATATTTAAAATCATGGAGAGAATGAATATATATCAAAAAGGTGATATTTGAGAGCTGCTGTTTTCTGGAAGAAAGATGATTATAGGGAAGTTTCAAAGCTCATGTAATGCTCACACCCTTACCCAAGGACCCTTCAGGGACAGAAAAATGGACATTGTCATTTTTTTTCTTTTCATTTTGATATAAAACCAGGGGTAGACAAACAAATCAGAAGACAAAGCATGAAACGTTTCAATGAAGATAAGTGACTGCTCGTTCATATTCCTTGTCCTGAGTGTTGTGTACCTTGCCTGAAGAAGACCTGTGAGGTCGAAACGCGTCATGTTTTGTCTTGTGATTCATTTTGTCTACGTTTTTCAGCGGAGCCTTATAAATACTTTCAGAAACATTTTTAGATTTCACTTTGCAACAGGTGAAACAAGCGATCCAGTACATGCAGGTCTCAGCAGAAGAAAGGAGAATGATACACACTGATATTAGTTTGAGAGAGATTGAGGGTCAGACAGCTTGACCACCTGCAAGGATTTTGTATTTGAAACGTAATCTGATCACCTGTGTGTTCTTACAGCAAGTACATGTAATCCTGTCTGCGTCTTCCTTACCTGCCCGTCAGGGGACAAAACTCCCTGCATTCCATTTGCAGGTGCTGGTCAAAGGAACACTCGTCTCCCATATCCCATCCATGATTGATCTTAATGTAAACATCATGTAATTGTTTCATATGCTTAAAACAGCATATTTTCAAGTGTTGTTTTCTTGTGTAGTGGTCATCATCAGTATTCAGCATGACTTGAAAATGGGTTTGTATGAGATGTTGAAATTAACTTTTGACATATAATATTGTAGTACATAAAAGTCTTCTTTTGCTACCAAAGAAATTGATAACCAAATATTCTATGTTCAGTTAACTGTAACTGCAGTTCTTTCAAAGCTGAAGACAAGTTTTTATCTTGAATTTATAGCATGACGTCATGTACTGTGTCCTGTGATTGCCACTTATATCATCTTAGACAAAATATGTTATTTTTGAAGATTAGTATTTCTCTGTTGATGCAACATGTTACTCCTGTAAAGAGTCACTGATACATTGAACACCACATGATTATGACGTAATTCAGTTATAACATGCGTCTTAAAATTCAGATGAATACTACTTTGTGTCCTATGCATAGGCAAAGTTTTGCATTATAGTATTGAAAATACTTCACACATACCTGTGTTGACATTCTGACAGTGACACATACACCCCCATCCATGACCCAGCCACTTGAAATCAAATGAACATTTGCAAGTTAAGGCAACAAGCATCATGTTATCTGTTGCGTTTGCGGGCATGGATCTGTCGATCAATTTCATCGAGAGAAATTAAAACCACAATGCCAATTTCAGCATATAACCTGAACACGAACTTTAATGGAATGATTTGTTGTTTGCAATCAGGAGGTTTTTTGTGCATTGGAACAAGAGAATTCATAAGCACATGCAGAGCAGAAACATGATGACAAAAACAAAGGCCAGCTTTATACAATATGAATGTATATGGTTTGCTGAGAGGGTAGACTTATGTCGACATATGTTTCTGCCCTCATACAGACGTTTCAGTTTGAAAAGTATTTCTTGTATTGATTAGATATTACACATAACAATCCCTTGCATTTGCTTTTTAGCTGAAGAGCCTTAACGAGGTAGCAACCAGATTAATTACTTATCACAGAAATATGAATAGTTTTACCACACAACATAAACAGTCCTTGAATTATTGATCATAAGTTACTTAAGAAAAGGGAAAACAAGCATGAATGACAGTTTTCCTACTCTGATGTTATTATGTGCTTCATTTTTTTTTTTTAAAGTACCTGCAGTCATTATGAATCTGTCTTTCTTTGTTCCTCAGCTGGAGCTCTTGAGGTTCCAAACTGGTTGACGTATGACATGAACAGTGAACAATTTTCAGGGCAACCAAAGCACACCCTCGCCTGACAGACTGAATGGGTCGGTGACAACGCCAGACAAGGGGCAGACATCAGGCCGCCTGAGGTCGTGGAAGATATGGCGGCACAGACAAGACTGGGTGACGATGAAGGATCGGGCTGTCTGCCAATCAAGGTGGAGTTTCAAACTGAGGCCGAGGAGAGGACAGTTGCGAGAGGTCGTCTGACCGCTTGCGATTCTGCTGCTCAGGTTAGTGTCAAAAATGAAATTCTGTGTTTCACATAGACCTTAAATTTTGAAGGTCATCGTCAACAAAAAGCTGCCAGTCATTTGAGATATTCTTGTGGCCAAATTGGATCAACAAAAACCATTGCAATCCTGTATCCATAACTAGGTTGTACTTCGACATAAATGTGTGTGTGTGTGTGTGTGTGCATGTGCGTGCGTGTATATGCGTGCGTGCAAGCGTGTTTGTGCATGCACGTGCGTGTGCGCGCGTGCGCGTGTGTGTGTGTACGCGTGCGCGTGTGTGTGTGTGTGTGTGTGCGCGCGTGCGTGTGTGTATGTGTGTGTGTGGGTGTTCTGAGTGACAGTGATTGTGAGTCTGTGTTTGGGTGAAAGACTCGTTGAGTAATTTTGTGTGACTGTGAGAATCTGCTGTTACTTTTTTTTTAGGACATGAAACAAGCAAATGCATAAAATCCAAAGTTAGCATGGATGATGACAGGTATTCTTTCTTTCAAGCAGCCAGCTATAGCGGGATCTAAACCCGTACTGCCAGAGTTTGATTTGTGCACTGCAGAGCGGAAAGGAGCACTCAGCACACACATAGAAACCTTTTGAATTTCACTGGTAGTGCAGATCGATCAAGAAAACCATTGAAAACTAACTGCGCAAGAACGAGACGAATTGTTAGAAATGCCTTGGAGAAAAATGTCACCAAGCAGGGCTCTCCCTGTATCTGTTGTGTGGCAGAGGGTTGGAGCGGGAGTAGAGTCTCTCTCTGCTAAGTAAGGAAGAGAGGAGGGGGAGGGGGCACAGGGAAGGGGATGGTGGCAGCTGTGTAATGCTGAAGTGGAGGAAAAAAGATTACTGCTGCCTGTGTGAACTCATGGAAAGTATTGCCAGCATGACCGATTCTCAGAACGCACTTGGCTGCGGGGCTAGTGCTTTCATCATCCATGCAATGAGATGATGTCTCGTGTTTTCTTTTAAAAATTCTGTCTTTTTATATTTCTGGAATCCTGAACCTCTCATTCACACACACACACACACACACACACACACACACACACACACACACACACACACACACACACACACAACACATTACATGTATGCACGCGCACATCAGTGGCCAAAACACACTCACCTGCTCATACACACATACGCATGCACACACGCATGCACACACTACATATGTGCACAAACACATCACTGGCTTAAACACACTCACCAGCTTACACGCACGCATGCATGCATGCATGCACGCACACATGCGCACACACACACACACACACACACACACACACACACACACACACACACACACACACACACACAGAAAAAAAAATTTCATCTGTCTCCAGTAGGGAAATCTTTTACATTCATGTGTTGCAGCAGCCTTCTCCCTCCATACGTCGAACAACGAGGAAACCACAAATCACACAACGAATCTGGCACCTGGACATTGTAGACTCTGCATTTCGGCGCTGGCGCCAGATTGGAGCAGCCAGAGGTTTGAGCAGTGACTCAGAGATTGCCTCCTTTCTCATTCAACAGTAACTAGTTTTGTATTATTTTCACAGTGACAGAGCTGGTGTTTGTGAGTGTTTGTATGTGTGTGTATTTGGGGGGGGGGGGGGGGGGGGGACACATGTGCTGGATTACTCACGCATGAACAGGTATGTGTGTAAAATGCATGTTGCATGTACAGCGAGTCATCTCACTTGCGTTGGAAACACATCAGTGGTTCAAGTTGCATGGATCAGGGATTATGTTCTTGTCTCCCTCCTCATTCAAAGTGAAACAAGTTCTTTTGGAGTGTTGGGACTTGCACGGTGTGAGACATAAACACACTCCATGAAAACCTTGTTCAGAGATGTCCCATCTGATGTGATCTTTGAATTTCTGAAAGAGATCAGCGTTTTTATCTGATCTAAGATTCTACAGAAGAAGGATTTTTAACAAAATTTCCGGTGTTTTTTTTTTAGATTTTAGTGTATGGATGAGTTTTAATTGTTACTTTTTATTTTATTTGTTTATTATGCATTTTTTGTAATGACTTGAGAGCTGATTTCAACACACTGACAGCCCTGATATGGCAGTTTTGCAGTGGGCTGGGCTTTAAGCGACATATATCTCTCTCTCTGTCATCACTAAATCTTATTCAATTGTAAGAATGCTAAACGTTTTGCACTTTGCATAATTAACTACTTACTTACTTACTTAATCCTCTTCGCTCAAACGGGAGCATAAGGCCTTCACTGCAGATTTCCAATGTGTGCGGTCTTGGGCTGCCCACTTTGCCTCACCCCAGGACAGCTTGATGGTACTCAGCTATTCCATGCTCCAATCCGTGAGGCGGTCTTGGAGGAGAGAAGTTTCATCAGCGGGTCAGCTTCTTCTTGACAGAAGGTTTGGCTGGTCCGCTTCATATACTCTCCTCCGGGTCGTTTCCTTTGAAATTTCTGCAGTGCTGGTTTCTGTAGCAAGCATGGTTTTTATGTGGTGGGGTTGCTAGCCCCACGCACAACCTTCCTCCTTTTTCATCACGGGCTTAGGACCGGCATCGGCGGAGTTTTGCATAATTAAGCTTTGCAATACTTCCTGGCTTGCCCATGATCGAAAGACTCCATGCAATCATTGTATCTCTTGAACTATTTAACATGTTCACATGAAACTTTGGGTGTTCGTCAAAAAGCGCTGGTGACCTACTCGTTTTTGAGTGAACCAGTATTTTAGGAAGAAGAAGAAGAAGCTACCTGTCAGCCGATCTTGGGGTATATGCATGAAAAGGGAAGGAAATAATTGGTTGCGTTGTTTGATAAGATGGATGCTGGAGGGTCCACACTTTAAAGAGCAGCTGTCTGAAGAGGAATAAACATGAACATAAAAACAAGCAGGAAAGCCTTGTAAGTGGTATGGATGGTGGGCAAGCCATATTGTTGGGAGTGCCAAGTCTACATAAATAGGATGAAGGTTAAAAAGACCTGCGACAACTAAGATATCCCTAGCAAAATTCTGTTAAAAAATGTACTTTGAGAGATGAACAGAATCGTTTTCACCAGCCGCCATGGCACAGTGGATAGTGTCGCAGAATCCTGTTGGAGGTTGTGAGTTCAAACCCCATTAGGGCCATTTATACCTGTGGGATTTTTCAGCCAGTGACCGGTTCCTATCCAGGGTTGAGTTTGCTAAGGGATTAGCTGAGAAGACTGGAACCAAACGCCTGAGTTTTATCCACTGATTGGATGCAGCTTTGAAAGTGTTCAAAACGCCTGAGTTTTTATCCACTGATTGGATGCAGCTTTGAAAGGATTGTTCAAAACGCCTGAGTTTTATCCACTGATTGGATGCAGCTTTGAAAGTGTTCAAAACGCCTGAGTTTTATCCACTGATTGGATGCAGCTTTGAAAGGATTGTTCAAAACGCCTGAGTTTTATCCACTGATTGGATGCAGCTTTGAAAGTGTTGTTCCATTTTCTGGCCAGCACTGCAGGTGTCCGTATCCCTTAGGCCTGGTTGACGGTTGAACATGTTATGAAAGTCGGCATAATATTCAGGCGTGTCATGCAGTCTCAGACTGGAGAGGAACTCCATAAGCATCATTTTCATCCTCATCCTCTCTGATCAGAAAAAAAAAAGAAAGGATCAAAATCTGTGGACCTACATGCTTTGCTCTGTCTATGCCAGCTCCCTTGGTAAGTTTGAGTCAAGGTCACTGGTATTGGTTCATGAGGACTGTCGTTGAACAGATGCAGAGGCGTTCCTTGAAGGGGAACACTCACTCCTGCTGGCTCCACTACTAAGCAATGATTGTTGTCAGTAGGGGCTTAGTAGGTGGTGTCCTGCGTATGTTGGATCAGAACAGTCGCTACCTGCGTTACTGAAGTGACTTGGCGGCAGTGCAGTGTTTCCTCAGGTGGGTTGCCTCTTGACAACTTGACATCGACTTTTCCTGTGGTTGCCGGTGCCTGGGCTGCGGCTGGACAATTCAGGGTGTGACTAGGGACTGGGGGCATGAGGATAATGCCAGTGGAGCGTCATTCTTTCGCGAGGGGTGCGGCAACGCAACGTCACACAACTCAAGCTCAGATTCTCTTCGATGAACTTGTACGTCTTTACCCCCCCTCATCCTCTGAACCACTTTGCTGAACCATGTCTAACACCTCATGTAATGCCACGTTTCTTCTTCTGCCCGACTCTTTGGCCAGGCAGGAAATTCCACACATGCCTTTTGCAGAATTCCCAGTGCCAGACTGGTCTCTTTGTTCAGACTACTCTGGGGTCACAAAGGCCATCGCTGGTGCATGCAAAGTTACTCTTTCGAATTACTAGAACCCTGTTCTAAATAATTAAGTCAGCTGCATCCCTTAGACCGTAGATGAGAGAACAGGAGATATTTTTACAGTTGTGACGGAACGGAGGCACGGCTCGTCCAGGGAGTATGGCAGTATTTCTGTAACCCTGGAATGGCTCGTCGTGAATGGGTCAACTGAGTTGCCGTAACTATTGCATGCACGTTGCGAAAAGGTTAACTTAACGTGCACCATGAAATGTCACGCTGGTTTGGGTTTCAGCTACGAAGACACACTGTCAGGGCTCCGGTCTGCCACACACTGTTCGTCTTGCCACTCACTGCTGGCGCTGACCTGTACGACCTGTAATCCTTTCCCTGCCAAGAACAGCCATTGTCACCTGCAAAACGATGGCGCCGCTTCTCCAAGGAATGCCAGTGTTGACGGAAGCGATAATGCCAGTGATGAAGAAATGGCTGAAGAAGGCAGCATTGCTACGCCTGGCGACAAGGTTCGTGGGAAGCAAGATGGAGATTTTCAGGTGAGTCTTGGTTTACTGAAGTAAGTATTTCTCAGTAGAGTTTTGACTGAGTCTTTTGTATGGTGAATATTAAGTTGTTATTTTAGAAGAATTAGGAAAAGAGAAAATTTCGTTTCCTGCATCTCGTGTGTGTGTGTGTGTGTGTGTGTGTGTGTGTGTTTTGATAAGTTTGGACAAATTCTCAATCAAAACCTGTGACTCACATATCAGTCAAATTCCCACAGAAATTTGTAAATGTGTGTAGTTTGTTTTGCAGGCATCAGTTTGTACGATGGTCACTTCAGTGAGTAACCACAGAGGTCAGAATTGACTTGCAGAAAAGCACTCACAACTAACATCAGATGCCCAAAGAGAAAGAATCTATGGGAAAAGAATTGAAGTTTGCGAAAATGAAGTGAAAAAGCCACTTGATGTTGTGATGGTCAAATCAGAGTTCTACCTGTGGAATCTTGGTCACACAGGTAAACTGGACATACAGACATTTTTTTCCCAGCCACTCAAGAATAATAATAAAGAAAAAAACGGTAATGTATTAAAAGAATTGCAAGAAATGAACTGCAGATATTGCAGAGGTATTCAAGAGCATATTGCTATGCAGCAGTCTGACTGCATGTTGTCACCTTTGTGTCTGACCAGGTGTCAGTCACCAGTATTTATATACAAAAATGCAATGATATTATATTAAAATAGCTTTGAAAGAAGTCAGAAACAATAATGAAAGAGTTTAAAGTTACCAGATGGTAAGATGATGAGGTCTCGCCATTTTGTCGGGTCTGGTAACGGAAGTTTTGTGGCGGGTTATTGACGCTCTTTTATGATAAAGTCATAGAAGGTTGTAATGATGAAGTAGCTAATTAACGAACCTTGGTAAGTTGTACTGACAAAAAATATTGATAGAAACATGAAGAGAAAATGAATCAAACCCACAAACGCCTGGCCGGGAATCTGTGACGCTGAGCACAACATTTGGTGAGAAGGACAAAAGTTATTCCATTGTAATCTTGAAATTATGACAGTCCAAGTTTTGTCCTTCAGTTTGCATGTGTGTCTATGTACAATAAGCATGCTGAAGTTAAGAGAGAGAGAGAGTGTGTTTGTGTGGGTATGTGTGTGTTTGTGTGTGTGTGTGTGTGTGTGTGTGTGTGTGTGTGTTGTGTGTGTGTGTGTGTATGTGCGTGTGTGTGCGTGTGTGTGTGCATGCGTGTGCGCGCGCGTGTGTGCATGCGTGCGTGTGTGCATGCGTGTGTGTGTGTGTGTTTGTGTGTACCTGGTGGGTTCTTGTGTCAATACAGTGGGGTGCTGGATGTATTCTATGTGTCTGTGTGACTTTCTTTGACTTCATTCACTTTGTTTTCCGTAAGTCTGTTATGTGTCATTGTGCATGACTGAAGCTGTTGTGTAATTTTTTCATTGAAGAACTGTGACCACAGTGGTGATATAAAGATAATCATGGTAACTACAATAATAATAATAATAAAACATAAGTGGATCATCGTTGTTGTTTTGGAAAACCAAACCAAACCAAACCAAAAAACAAACCAACCAACCAAACCACCCCTGGCAGATTTTCACCTTTCATTCAAAACTGCGTGCATGTTGTGTGTAGAGTCCTGCGCAGCAAACCCATTCTCATGGCAGGAGGACACTGAAAAGAAAATCTGGGCCATTCTCTCCATCAACCCCAGCAGCTACACCATCACCACCATCACCACCACCAGTCGAACGACCTGATGTTATCTCATCCTCACGATCCCAGCAATCTTTGGGGAAAAAGTTCCCCTCTGTGTATCTATGGCCACCCGTAGAAAATTCCGTGCAGACCTCAGGGAGTGCTGCCTGTCTGAAAACCTCCAAAGTCAGCCGACCTGTTGTTGATGAACTTATCGCTTCTCCAAAGAAGTCCGCAGGCTTGAAGAGACCTTTGACCCCCAAAAGGTGCTCCTCGGCTAACAAGCTTTCGGCCAAGGGGAAACAGTCAGGCTCTGACCCGCAGGGTACCAAAAGGAGCCACATCTGCGGGGAATGTGGCGCCACCTTCAGCCGCAAGGGGGGCCTGAAAGTGCACATGCGTATCCACACGGGCGAGAAGCCCTACAAGTGTGAGGAGTGTGGCGTGTCCTTCAACCAGACCGTCAGCCTGATTGTGCACAAGAGGAAGCACTCTGGAGAAAGGCCCTACGTCTGTACAGGTGAGTACCGGACTCTAGATTGTGGCCAGGTGTGAATTAGCTGTCAGAAATAGACTGGGACATTCATACTGAAGTCACTCACAAGCCAAAGTATAGTGTTTATTTTTTCTTCTCCAACATCAGTCGACCAGCCTAAAGCTGGATAAAATTCATGCTGCTGGACCCTGTGCTGAAAGTTCAGCAACTTTCCTTCCTTTTGGTGAATTTCTTGAAACCTCTTCTGTCTGACGCTGAACGTGAATCCTTTGATGGTTTTAGTGCTGCAGAGAGCAGGAGCGAAAAAGTCATCTGAATACCTGATGTGTTCCTGTCATTGCGTGCATTGCCCTCTCCTGTCTTCTTCACACAAGACAATAGTCATACCCCTGCTTTGTTTTCGCAGCTAATCAGTCGGTTGTGGCATACGTGTTTTTGTTTCTGATTGTAAGAAACAGGCAGCTTACTTAGTGGTGCTGTTTACAGCCTGGAAAGTATGGCTCTGCCCCATCTTCTGCACTGTTGTTACTCCGGCACTGTTCATTCTGACCGTCCCATACACAGTCACATCAGCTTGGTCCAAGAGCCAACAGTCCTTTAGGATCTGCCAGCATCAGCGGATCATTGGGCCATTCAGTAGACAAGACTGCGTTGAACCATTCTGGGTGTGTTCAGTCATGCCTGTGTTGAACCATTCTGGGTGTGTTCAGCCATGCCTGTGTTGGACCATTCTGGGTATGTTCAGTCATGCCTGTGTTGAACCATTCTGGGTGTGTTCAGCCATGCCTGTGTTGAACCATTCTGGGTGTGTTCAGTCATGCCTGTGTTGAACCATTCTGGGTGTTGGTTCAGTCATGCCTGTGTTGAACCATTCAGGGTGTGTTCAGTCATGCCTGTTTTGATGTGCACAGAACATTGCCTGCTACACATCAAACGGCGGCAATGATGAAAGGAAAGCGCAGTCAGTGTTGGTTACTTTCCCATTCTTCTCCGCTGTGTCCGTTGATCTCTACAGGACCGCTTAGCTTCACGGTCAAAGCATTGTCCTTTTGACCTATAGTTTCTGGTTCGGTGCCCGTTTCACGCAGCCAGATAGAGTAGTTTTTCATTTTGGTGGGACTGCATCCAACAACCTCCTTAGTCTTTTGGTTGAGATGTTGAACTGAAGCCCTACGTGGGACTGGATGCATTTAAAAGAAGAAGAAAAAAGAAGAAACTTGCAAAAATGTTAAATACCATTCCATCTTTTTGTTTTGTTTTAGAAGACTAGGCCATCAAGAGATGGATGACAAATATAAACCTTGAAAAAAAAAAGCAACAAGAGAACATGATAATGTGTTTTGAGATCATTTGCAAGGATGGAATGTGGTCACTTCAACAATGGCAGGGTTAGGGAGAAGACGACAGATATAGAAATCTGATGTGGTAGTGAACCTCAAAGTTCAGACCAAGGAAGAAGAAGAAGAATTGGGAACATAGACATCACAGTGGTACATGTAATGTTGCCAACTCTGTTATTATTGTCTGTTGTAGTTTTAGATTGTTGGTAGTGTGTCCTCTGGGCAACACAACAGATTAGTGCTATGTTCGACGCTAAGTTGTTAAAGAGGAGTGCTGTGTAACTGTGTTTCATATTTTAGGCGCAGACTAGCAGTACTGCTATGATGTTTTGTGACTTGTATAGTGTCACAGTATGATTCTGGTAATACAGTCAAGTACTTTTGGTTTGAAATTCAAGAGACTGAAGGTTTCCTTTCAGGTTAGTGAAATTACAGACAATATAAGGAAGCCTTTGGAAGAAACGAAATATTCGTGCTACCAAAATTCGACACATCTGTTGTCGGTTTTTTTTTTTGTTTTTTTTTTTGCAGATTGTGCTTGACAGCATTAGTATATTTGTAGGACATTATTGGCAGAATGTGTGTGCTGTAACAGTGCATTGTGTGGAAAGTGTCAGTGTGGTGTTAATGTGTTAGAGTGAGAAGAGCAGTGCTGTGTTACAATGTTTCACAGTATCCTGACACAGCTGTGCACACAATAACCATCTTCATGGCATGTGTTTCAGAATGTGGTTCCTCCTTCCCGCTAGCCAGCACCCTGAAGCAACACAGCCGCATCCATTCCGGAGAGCGCCCCTTCTCCTGCCAGCACTGCTACAAGACCTTCTCCCGCTCCGGTGACCTCAACTCCCACATGCGGGTCCATACCGGCCTCCGGCCCTTCCTGTGCCAGGACTGCGGCAAGCGCTTCGCCTCCTCCAGCGACCTGACCAAGCACAAACGCACACACACAGGCGACCGTCCTTTCGAGTGCCCCGAGTGTCACAAGAGGTTCCCCTTCCCTCACCGTCTCACTGCTCACATGCGCAGCCATACGGGCGACAAGCCGTACCTGTGCACGGTGTGTGGCGCCGCGTTTGCCCGTGCCAGTAACCTGACGGTGCATTTCCGCATCCACACAGGGGACAAACCCTTCAAGTGTGAGGAGTGCGGCAAGTGCTTCTCGGACTCTGGGAATCTGTGCAAGCATCGGCGCACCAGTCACGGGGGCTTGGGAAGAAAGGTGGTGGGCAAAGCCCGTAGCTGTGAGCAGGTTTTCAATGGAGGGTCTCCAGGCGTTCACCTCTCTGCAGTGCCAGAACCCAAGATGTTTGACACAGAGACTGTGTCACTGGGTGTCAGCCTTTCGTCCGTGTCTGTCCCTGAACATCCGCTACTGCCTCAAACTGTTCCACCTCCATTGCCGTCCACCTTAGATCTAAACCCTACCTCTCTGGTGACTTGGACCGCGGATCATGGCAACAGAAATTGTGACCCAGTTCACAGTCGGAGCCATTCGTCGCTCATGAAACAAGAACCTCTCTGTGATGTTTCCTCTTGTCTGGCAAGCACCAATCAGAACTCTGCAAGTCAGTTTGTCTCCTCGTTACATGGCTCGAGCGCACCGAGGAGTAGCCTGCTGTCCCCTCTCTTCGACAAAGGCGGCCCCTTTGGGGAGGGGAGCGAACCCATTCCGGCGGAAGGAACAGACAGGCAGGGGCTGAAGTGCGCAGACTGCCCAGCCAGCTTCCCAGACCCCGCTGCCCTGAACAGGCACTTGCAGACCCAGCACGGCAGTAGGGACCACAGGTTTGTTGCTGTGTTGGGTGAGGGGGGTGGTAGCGGTCAGGTAGGCCACACCTTCTTGCAGGAGACGAGAGCCGGCGGCAGTGGGGAGGAGGATCCTGCGTCCTTACTGCCGTACTTCAGTGCTGCAGCTCTGGCTTACTACACCCAGCAGTAGCATGTAGCTGGCCTGCGTGTGGCTGTCGCTGTGTGTGGTGTGGTTACTACACCCAGCAGTAGCATGTAGCTGGTCTGCATGTGGCTGTCGCTGTGTGTGGTGTGGTTACTACACCCAGCAGTAGCAGGTAGCTGGCCTGCGTGTGGCTGTCGCTCTGTGTGGTGTGGTTACTACACCCAGCAGTAGCATGTAGCTGGCCTGCGTGTGGCTGTCGCTCTGTGTGGTATGTTGTACAGATGTGGGGTCTTATATTGTTTTAAATGAATGCAACAGATCCATGTTTTAGCTATGCTTAAGGAGGTTATTTTTTTCACCGCTGTTTGTTGGTTGGTTTGTCTGTCAATAAAATCTGCTGAATCGATGACAGTGAAACTTGATTGAAAAATTTTATGTGGCCCAAGCATGAAAGAAACAATTTTGGTGTGGATCCACCATGTGGTATGTCCTTTGCTGGACTCATGGACATACTCAGAGCTTTTTGCCTAGTTGGGTACTATTGAAAAAAAACACAGAAAGAAAAAACTAATTGTTGAGAAGCCTTCATCCTTTACTCCCGTTGCAGTGAGCTTTCGTGCAGGCACGCCACTGCCACACCCCACGCTCTTCAGTGTGTCAGGCCTTTTCTTGGCCAAAGGTTGCTGTGTTCCAAAAGACGCGTGTATGTGCATTAACGAAGCGTGATGTTCAGCTCTGACATGGAAAAACATGATCTGTGTGCCACTGTGACACGCATTAAGTTTCAAACGAATGTGAGGGCATGTCGCTTAATAGGGGCACCAGCAGAGGAGTGATTGCAATAGGTGTAGCAGACAGCAGGAAAAAAAAACAATAAAAACTTCTTTCCCTTCTCTGCTCATAAGCATGCACGCATGCACACACAGACTACTGTTAAAATTGTCTTCTCCTGTCGGGGCCTGGGCAACAAAATGAAAGCGTTGTGCACAGGAAGGAGTCTGCAGCCTGCAGAACAGTTGTTGAGGTTAGCCTGCCTGTAACCACTGCTGCATCTGCGTCGGTCAGTAATTACACCTCTGAGATTGTTGAGATGTTACTGTATTGAAGAACTTGTGTTAAACTGGTTTTGAGTTAAACGAACTTCGCTCGTCTTATTTAATTTAATTATTTTTGAAGTTTTTACGGGGTTTAAAGCATGGTTTTCTAAGCCTATCGGTTCTTCTGCTCGTAAAGTGATTTTGCGTTATTTGATTGTAAATGGCATAAGTGTTGAAGTCGGCCTGTAGTGATTTTCAGGATCATCTTGTGGTGCTAACGAGGGTTTTTTGGGGTCTATTTTTTTTTGTTCTTCGCTGCCAAATCGTTATGCTTGTGATGTTCATGTGTCAAATAACATCAGATCAATACAGTAACTCAGCTGATTTTTTTCATATATATATTAATTGAATATTTGCCTGTATTGGGCATACAATGTGTGTGAGTGCGTGCGTGCATGTGTGTGTGTGTTGTTGTTGTTGTTGTTGTCTTCAATTTAACGTCTTTCCACATTAAGTGATATTAGACGATTGTATGTGCATGTATATATGTGTGTGTGTGTGTGTGTGTGTATGTGGTCTGTTGACCATCTGAAGTTAATAAATACCATAAAGAATTCCAGTCAGGGGTCATATGACCCACAGAAATTTATTTTCAACGGGCGTTCCCCCGAGTTCTCCAGTATGAGCATGCCTCAGTGCCATTCTTCTTCACCATCTCCGGTGAAGGAGCAGGTTGGAAGTGTATGCCGCGTCATTGCACTTTCTCTGCTCAGTCTAATGACGAGATGCACCATCTCTGGTGAAAGAGCAGGTTGGAAGTGTATGCCGCGTCATTCCACTTTCTCTGCTCAGTCTAATGACGAGATGCACCATCTCTGGTGAAAGAGCAGGTTGGAAGTGTATGCCGCGTCATTCCACTTTCTCTGCTCAGTCTAATGACGAGATGCACCATCTCTGGTGAAAGAGCAGGTTGGAAGTGTATGCCGCGTCATTCCACTTTCTCTGCTCAGTCTAATGACGAGATGCACCATCTCTGGTGAAAGAGCAGGTTGGAAGTGTATGCCGCGTCATTCCACTTTCTCTGCTCAGTCTAATGACGAGATGCACCATCTCTGGTGAAAGAGCAGGTTGGAAGTGTATGCCGCGTCATTCCACTTTCTCTGCTCAGTCTAATGACGAGATGCACCATCTCCGGTGAAAGAGCAGGTTGGAAGTGTATGCCATGTCATTGCACTTTCTCTGCTCAGTCTAATGACGAGATGCACTCATTTTCAGGTTTTTCATCAAACATCGTATTTGAAGTTGACTGAAATGGACCATTCCCGCATCTGCTCACAAAGTTTTGGAGGAGAGAAGACTGCCTGCACCACCCCCAGTCCCTTACTCTTGCTGCCGCTCCTCTCCCCCCCCCCCCTCCCCTCCCCCTCCTCCCGCATCCCCTTCCCACCACTGTCCACCCATCCTTTTCTCCTCGCTGGTAGTGTTATTTTCAGACTCAGTTTAAAAGCGTTCAAGTAATTGTTTACACATGCATGCAAAATTGTCTGATTGACCAGGTCTGTGTACCAGATCTTGGTGAAAACATCCATTCGGGTCTGTGTACCAGATCTTGGTGAAAACATCCAGTCAGGTCTGTGTACCAGATCGTGGTGAAAACGTCCATTCGGGTCTGTGTACCAGATCTTGGTGAAAACATCCATTTAGGTCTGTGTACCAGATCTTGGTGAAAACATCCATTCGGGTCTGTGTACCAGATCTTGGTGAAAACATCCAGTCAGGTCTGTGTACCAGATCTTGGTGAAAGCATCCAGTCAGAGTCAATAAAGTATGAAGTATGTAATAATGATAGTGTTATCACCACATCACAGCGTTGCAGGTTCATCGGTCTTTCAAAGCTGGAGAACTGATTTTGGTGCCTGCAGCCTTCACTGCTGACAACTCCTTTGGAATGAGACAGGTAGTTTGTGCAATGGCTGAATGATAGCAGTGGAACCAGGCCAGGTATGAGACAGGTAGTTTAAGTGAAGGCTGAATGATAGCAGTGGAACCAGGCCAGGTATGAGACAGGTAGTTTAAGTGAAGGCTGAATGATAGCAGTGTAGACAGGTAGTTCAAGTGAAGGCTGAATGATAGCAGTGTAGACAGGTAGTTTAAGTGAAGGCTGAATGATAGCAGTGGAACCAGGCCAGGTATGAGACAGGTAGTTTAAGTGAAGGCTGAATGATAGCAGTGTAGACAGGTAGTTCAAGTGAAGGCTGAATGATAGCAGTGTAGACAGGTAGTTTAAGTGAAGGCTGAATGATAGCAGTGGAACCAGGCCAGGTATGAGACAGGTAGTTTAAGTGAAGGCTGAATGATAGCAGTGTAGACAGGTAGTTCAAGTGAAGGCTGAATGATAGCAGTGTAGACAGGTAGTTCAAGTGAAGGCTGAATGATAGTAGTGTAGACAGGTAGTTTAAGTGAAGGCTGAATGATAGCAGTGTAGACAGGTAGTTTAAGTGAAGGCTGAATGATAGCAGTGGAACCAGGCCAGGAGCCCATTGATTTTGTTGCCCCCTGTAGGTGATTGAGAGAGTGACACAAGAGGCTGCACTGATTTGGCAAAGGAGTCGGTTGGTCTGTAATGTTGATGAAAATCAGCTTATAATCGATGAAAATCAGCAATGAATTGGATTTTTTCATGTGTGTACTCAGAATGAAAAAAAAATGTCTTAATAGAAATTATGTACACATTCTTTGCATGGTCAGTTTGGCGTCATTGATGGGACGTTAGTGTGTATACTCAAAACGAAAGAAATATGTCTTTGTAGAAATGCGCTTTTTTCTTTATGCGGTAAGTTTGCCATTGTGTAAAACACTTCTCTCGAGTACATCGAAGACTTTCAGTTATGTGACAGAGAAGAGTTATATTTTTGAAAATAAAATGATGGCCATTTTTTTAAAACTGTGTCTGTGTTGATGCTAAACACTGCAATGCTTCCTCACCTTCAGAATATGAGGAATTCATGTAAAAGCCAGTATTGTATTGAATAGGATGCATCTTTTGTGACTGTAGTATAACAAAATGTTATTAGCTGTGTGCGATTTACAGGGGTGGGAACTGGTAACAGACAAAAAAGAGGAAATCTAGGGGGGTCCGGGGGCATGCCCCCCCAGAAAATTTTTTTCTTAAGGATGCATATCTGTGCAATCTGGTGTATTTTGGGCAAATAAATGAAACATTCAGAGAGCATAAAATATGTTTTTTTTTTGGCACGGTTTCATCTATAGATCACATGCAAACATTACAAAAATACTCGCCCTACTTCGAAAAAAAGAACATTGAAATGGATGCCTGCTTTCGTTTACTGGATATCCATTTCACGTGGTCTTGCAGTGCAACAAGCCCACGACTGGAGTAGTTGACTTCTTTTTCACACAGAGAACAAAAAGCGAGTCCAGGAGCCAGAATTTTTCTCATGAATGTACACAGCCTTTCGTTGTCTGCTGTCTTCTCCATCCACTCCCATCTCCATGGATTTTTTATGTTGCTTTCGTCAAATTTCTGAAGCCCGCGCTTTACGATGTCTCGTCGGTACGCCATTTTTGAATGTATCCCACAGTTCTTAGCGCCGGATATAGGCCTACTGTATCCTGCTAGACAGGCCATCTGATTACCGAAATCGACCGTAACCGAACAAGAGGTAGGCCCTATCTCCGCGAATTTCATTTTCCGAGGAAATAACATTTCAAATCCGAGGAAATCTTTTGCTTCTACCGCGGAATTCTGCGGATCCGAGGAGAATTCCCACCCCTGGATTTAGAATTCCGAGAAACAAAAAAATGTGATACAGATTAGAATCTTGCCTGGCATTGAGCTGTTCTGTTAAGTCTTTGCTGCAGTGAATGTTAAAAATGGATGTGTATCAGTATTTTAACTAATGTGCAAGGTTTATCATGGAATTATATATATGTTGATCATTGTGTATATATATGTGTGAACTCAAACCTAGTTAACACTATAATAACAGTCATGAATTCATGTCTATAGACTTCAGGTTTGAGACTTTACAAGAACATGGACATCATCTTTTTAAAGTTCTTGGATTGCGGCATTCCTCACAAGGCCCTTTGCGGTCGGCTGGGCTATAAGCAACATTATCTTATCTTACCTTATCACAAGCCGCTCGGCTCAAACAATACGACTCATTGATCAAATGAGAACAATAGCGTTTTTGTTTTTGCAAGAGGTATACAGATACTGAAATCTCAAAAGATCAGGATGATTTATATTAAGGATGGCAATGGCTCAAAGAGCAGAAAGTGAATGCTTTGTGTCTTTAAAGTGAAGGAGACTTTATTTGGAGATAAATCTGTATAGACTCACCAAAATGTCACAAACAGAACCGATCTATAGCCTTCACCGTGCTTCCTAGAGATTCAGTCACAAAGTGGTTGAATATCATATATATGTTCAAGCATATTCAGGTGCAACACAAAAAGTCTTCACATCTCTGGAACCATTAGAACTATTCTAATGACATGTTAGATACCTTTTAAAAACAAAATTTTCTCAGCGTTAGTAAGTTTAAGTGTCAATGCATCATTCAAACTACACACTTCCAATGAATTGAGTCCTTGTGGACCCATACTTCTTCAGAGAGTGATGATAGGACACCACAGTGCATTGGGTATGGGTTCAGGTACACCCACTTCAAATCTGAACTGGAGAATTTTCTGAGGTATGGGTCTTGTATCACCTGCATCATCTGAATAGGGCCAAACACAATGAAAACATGTGATAATGCCTATATATCTAAAATGTATGGACTCTTGGGAACCTGCATTGTTGAAAGTGTTTGGTCGAGCGACGTCCAGTGAGGGTTACAGGTACAGGGTCCTCGGTGGGGGTTGGTTATTGGAAAGTTTTATATTTATCCTGCTGTGGAGAGAGCTCAGGAGAAAGGCAGGTGCTTCCTTTCCCGGAGTTGTCAGTGCGCATAGAACACACTTGGTTAGAGGGAAACCCTGATGCATATTCATAGTCGTTTTCAGATAGATGCTGTTTTCAGATGATAACATGTTGATCGCGATCAAAATAGCACCATGTGTCTTTTTTTTTCTTCTCTCCTTAGTTTCTTTCAATTCCTTTGTTTCTCTCAATTCCTTTTTCGTTCTAAACAATTCTGTTCTAGGGTTTGAAATTTAGCAGAAATGACAAGAAACTGATCATGGTTGGCGACTGTTTTGATGACACTGAAAGGAATAGATGTTATTTCCTGTTTTATGTATATGAGTATGTGTTATTTCATTTACCTCTGTTAAGTACCACTGTTTATCTAGGATATGTTGAGACTATCGTTTGTCTTCACTTGTTTTGTGTGCAGCAGTTTTCTGTTCTTTTTTTTTTTTCAATTTACAATGTTATGGAACCTTTTGAGATTACACAGCTCAGCATTTCATTGCATGGCATTTTAGCATTAACTATGATTTTCCATCAAAAAATAGCCTTTTCAACAAGTGACTGTGACTTTGTTTTCCTTCTTCTTTTTGGTTTTTGTTTTGTTTTGTGCAACCCCACACTATAATCAACTGTGCTGCCAAGTCCTAATTACTATGGTGGCCACGTTGGATAGATTTTCTCTGATACCACAAGATATAGTCTTGTGAACACTGAAGTTTCAGAAAACAGTAGTTTCAAAACAGCTTGTGTGTGTGTGTGTGTGTGTGTGTGTGTGTGTGTGTGTGTGTGTGTGTGTGTGTGTGTGTGTGAGAGAGAGAGTGTGTGTGTGTGTGTGAGAGAGAGAGAGAGAGTGTGTGTGTGTGTGAGAGAGAGAGAGTGTGTGTGTGTGTGTGCGTGCGTGCATGTGTTGCAAAGTTGTTGTTTTTTCGGAGTTATTTAGTTCTCACACTTTTTTTTTTTTTAAAGGGGGTAGGGGTTGCTTTCTGAATTGTGTGCGGAGATCATTGTCTGATTTTGGATTCACGTGTGTCAAACAAAAAGAATGTTATTGTTATGGCGTGTGAGATGGCATGTGAAATGATATACTGCCTCCCTTCCCCCTTCCCCATCTTTCTGTAATCGTCCAATAAGAGATGAAATTTGGTGGGAGAATATATATATGCAAGAATAAAGAACAAAGGGTCCTGTTCTGTGGGATTTCAGAGGACTCGGCGACTGAAGAACTCACAAACTGTGTTCAGATTTGTCCTTCACTTACCTGTCCCCTCCCTTTCCTTACTCTGGCTTCTTTCACTTGTATGTACTCCCTCTTTACCTTCTTCTTTCTTTCTTCTTGTTTCCCCTCACCTGTGTGTGTGTGTGTGGACGATAACGCTGCGCATCTTCAACTCAAACGTGAAGTCGGTTCTGCTCTATGGCTGCGAGACTTGGAGAATAACCAAGGCAATACAGCAAAAAATTCAGACCTTCATCAACACCTTTCTGAGGCACATCTTCAAAATCAGATGGCCAGAGAAAATCAACATTGAAGATCTATGGAAGCAAGCAGGACAGGAACCAGTGGCCAAGCAGATTCTGCGGAGGAAGCGGGGCTGGATTGGACACACTCTCAGGAAGCCGGCATCCGCCACCATACGCCAAGCCCTTGAGACATTGAGGCAGAGATGAAGATGTAGGGGACCAACTGGACAGGCATTCAGCGAGCAGCCCAGAACCGAGTGTGATGGCGGAGTGTTGTCAATGGCCTATGCTCACCTTGGAGCTATGGGCCGAAGTAAGTAAGTTAGTGTGCAAGTGTGTGTGTGTGTGTGTGTGTGTGTGTGTGTGTGTGTGTTTCTCCCCTGTTTCAATAGTAGTGTTCGCTTTTTATTCACTGATTTTATTTAGTCTTTTCTACTATTGTTGTTATAATTATTATCATCATTATTATCCATGTATTATTATTATTATCATCAGCAGCAGCAGCATTTTATTGACTGCTGTCATCATTATCACTATTATTATCATTATTTGTTTGTTATTACTATTACAATTATTATTGTCATCATCACCAACATGATTTTAATCAAATTACTATCACTGAGTATCAGCATTATCATGGTACTATTATTTCTATCCTTATTATTTGTGGTCATATCATTAAAACTGTTATTATTCTGATTATTATCATTATTGTTATTATCATCATCATCATTGCTAATTATTATTATTACCATTATCATCATTACTGTTCGTCCTTCGTTTCATTGTCTTGTTCATCCTTGGTTTCCATTGTCTTCAATGTTCTTTGTCTGTTCATCCTTGGTTTCCATTGTCTTCAATGTTCTTTGTCTGTTCATCCTTGGTTTCCATTGTCTTCAATGTTCTTTGTCTGTTCATCCTTGGTTTCCATTGTCTTCAATGTTATTTGTCTTGCCTGAAGAGTACCAAACAGGTTGAAACACATCGTGTTGGTTTTGTAATTTGTTTATTCTTTTGTTTGGCAGCGCAGTAATTCTGTCTTTGCTTTAATCCCTCAAATGTCAGCGTTTTTTTTATTTTATAGCTTTTGCCATGATTTGTGAAGCTACGTCATCCATCATGTGCATGACACATGCAGACACACCACCAACTTCTTCTGCATACGCGCACTGGTACTCCTGCGGACACTCCCTATATAGACAGGCAAGTATTAATCCCATCTACCCAACAAAGGGAGTGGAGTTTTGTGTGTATGACTATTTTTTATCCCGCCATTAAGGCAGCCATAATCCATCTTTGGGGAAGGGGCATGCTATGTGTAATGTGTCATCCATACCAACGGCCAAACTGGCCTTCTCTTCCAAAAGTTGGTGATGGGATTTTACGTGTGTGCAAGATGTTATGCGTGCATTCACACACGGATCCTCGGTTTATAGTCTTATTCAAAGGACTGTGTAGGAAATGGAGTCAGAACCAATGTTAACTCCAAGGGATAAATCCCCCTGTACCGAAATGGCCCGATGGAGATTCAAACCCGTAACCCTTGGATTACGAGTCTGGCGCTCTACCAACTGAGCTATTCCGGCCCCCACACCAGGAACAAAAGGTCCAATCAGTTCATGGACTCACGTAACAAACTGATAAGACGGTGGTGACTGCATGGCGGCAACCTCACTCACGGAGCAAGGTTGAGTGGGGAAGGATGGTCCTGGTGTCAGGGTCTTGCAATCCACAACGTTGCTGTCACAGTCATGTCGTGTCGTGTCAGTGTGTAACAAAGCCAGACCGATGGACTGAGGGAAAGGAGGGTGAGAGGACAAGGAGTTAAGGGGGGTGAAGTTTGGCATCGTACAATTATGTAAACCGATTACGTTGAGGAGGGTGGATGTGTGCGTGCATGTGTGTGTAAGAGAGAGAAGGGGGTGGTGGGGTGGATGTTAATAACTGTCAAACATACGTTTGCTTCTTGTTACACAGGTAAGTAAAAAAATGAGTAAAACAATTGAGTGACTCTTGTTAACATGTGATTCTTTTCTTTTTTTTTTTCCAATGGAACAACTGCTAAAATTCTGTGGACATGACTGAAAATACAGCATCAGAAACTCAAAGAGAAAAATATATATGTATCATTGTATGCCAGTGTTACTTGAAAGCAGACAACAGGTACACGTGTGTGTTGTGTGTGTGTGTGTGTGTGTGTGTGTGTGTGTGTGTGTGTGTGTTCCTGAGCGTGCAAAAATGGATAAGTTAAAAGTACTGAATTTTAACCGAGATGCATATTATTTTTTCAAATCGAACATGCAGGCCTGTTTACCATGAACATGTATGGCACAGTGATTGCATTTGGCAAAACAAACATCACCTACAAGCCAGACTTCTTTGCTCATGAACTTGTGCACGCACACACACACTAACTGTGTGTGAACATGTTGTTTTTACACTGGCTCAAGAAAGGAACAGCACAGTTTAATGAGGTCCCAGAAAGTAAATGTGAAATGAGGCAGGGAACAGTAAACAATTAACAAATAGGGTAACTCTTGCTCCCACAAGAAAACATAACTCCAAAAGAATGCTGCTTACGACACCGAATCACCTAGCAGACATGAGAGAACGGAGCACACGGAACAAGCAAGCAAACATCCCCCAAAAGGATGCTCCTGTGTGCTCTGTGCTGTCATCTCTGCTAGGCGATTCGGTGTCGTAAGCAGCATTCCTTTGGAGTTACGTTTCCTTGTGGGAGCAAGAGTTACCCTAGAAGAAGTGGCCCTTCCCACTCAGCCTGGTCATAGGGGTTGGCAATGTACCCGGGGTGGATGGTCCTGGAACTGGGTCAAGGGCAGGACCTTTTTCAGGGTCCGGTTCTGCTGTGGGTTCCGGGTCACTGGCGGCCACTTCTGTCTGGTAGCGGTCATTGAGCCCGTGACCGACCGCCACCACAAAGTCTTTCAGGGAAATTGTGGCCCTGCCCTGCTCTTTCAAATATATATTGTACAAAATGGATCCCTGAATGAGGCTGAGGGTGAAGAGGTGGAAGAAAAGCTTCTTCCACCACTTCATGGTCTTGCGGTTCAGCGGCATGTACGACATGAGCTGTTCGCTTTTGTTCACACCCTGCCATGTTGTGAAGGTAGTCCTAGACAGCCAGGGGTTTCCTGAACTGCCCATGGCGTGTGGTCACATCGGTCATGGTGTGGGGGTCGACCCTGGTGGTGATGAGATGGACCGGGTTCCTGTTCATCCACCGCAGGACAGCAACGGCACCTGACACAACAGCACAATGAATCATCATCCATCTGAATCTCTTTTCTTTATTTTACTTTATAAAGTTTACCAATGCAGTTTCCTGAAAATATAGAAATATGTCAACATGCAATAATTACTATTATCATCATTACTTTCACAAGTGTGTGTGTGTGTGTGTGAGAGATAGAGTATACATATATATATGTGTTGAGTGAGATAAAAACAAGCACACACACTCTCTTTCTCTGTCTCACACACACACACACACACACACACGTGTACACACATGCACAACAATAAAAGGATGATAGCATAATAAACTATACACACCTTGAATATATGTGTACATAACTTATGTGTGCAAGATAAACACACATAACAATAACAACAACAACAATAGAATGATAGCATAATAAACTATACACACCTTGCATATCCCTCTCTCTATATATATAAATGTACACATGTGTCTGAGTGAGATAAACACACACACACACACACACACACACACACACACACACACACACACAACAGTAATAGGATGAAAACATAACTGAATACACACACCTTGCCGGAAAGCCTGGACCTGACCATCTGGTGGCAGTGATTCTGTTTTCAGCTGTGGAGGCAGCCCCTTCCTGTTGGGGCGCACCATTCCCACGCAGTGCGTTTTGCGTTGCACCAGCTTTTCAGCCAGTACAGGGCAGGCATAATCATCATCCACATACACTGACCTGCCGGCATCCAGAAGGGGCTCTGTGAGCCGCATCACCACATCCACCGGCCGATTACTCACATTATGTTCTGCGGCGAATATTTCAAAATTGTAAACATAGCCCGTGTCAGACTCGCATAGCTCGTGCAGTTTGATTCCCCACTTGATGGGTTTGTCTTTCATGTAAACCCCGAGTCTTGTCTTCCCACTCCACGCACACATGGCTTCATCCACACACACGTTCTCTTTGGCCTGTAGAGTGCCTGGAATTTGTCACAGAGATGAGTGCAGACAGGGCAGATCTTGTGCAGCGGATCATGACCCTCCCTGCCCGCCGGAAATAAAAGTGTCGTTGTCAGCCACATGAAGCATAGCGAGAATCAAACTGAACTTATCTCTGGCCATGATGTTGGAAGCAAACGGTGACTGCAACACAGGGTGTGTGCTCCAGTAGTCTTTGACAGCAGGCTTGTGCACTAAGCCCATGTGCACACAAATGGCAAAGAATCCAAGTAAATCTTTTTTTGTTATCCCTTCTTGCGGCCACATCCTGAATATGCTTTTTCCTTCAGTTCCCCTCTCGCTCTTAGGTTCTCACTCGCGTACTTGTTGGTTTGCACAACGATGAAATCGAGCAGCTGATCGTCGATAATTTGATGAAAAAACTGGGGGAGCGTGCCGGTGTTCCCCGGGTTCTATGTTCCCCAGTAGCGCTATTCCCCGTGTCTCTGTTCCCCAGTGTCGATTTTCCCCGACCGAAAAAGCGTGCCGCTGTTCCCATACCGTGTTCCCCAGGTTATCTGTTCCCCAGTAGCGCTGTTCCCCAAACAGATTTGAATGCACGTTAGCGCCAGTACGGGCCCTACTGTACAAGGAGAGGTTGCGCCGGGCACATCCCAAGGTAAACAAAATAATAGGAAAAAAAAATGCACATGCTCACCCCTCCCCCTCCCCTCCCCGCCGAGAGAGAGAGAGAGAGAGAGAGAGAGAGTTGCACGTGCCCCACGCGTGTCAACTCAGGTTGTTCCCATTTTAACCGCTACATTGGAAGTGTCATCGCGCTTCTGTCGTCTTCGAAGCGTGTCACTTGGCGTGGCCCCCAGGGTGCATTGCCCGGCACCGTTCCAACGGATAGCGGGGGGGGGGGGGGGGGGGGGGGGGGGGCAATTTCGCTGTGATTTGCTTGTCAAATCGGTAAGAAAAACGGAATATTTCGATCGCGTATGATTCTAGAACGGGAAGCATGAATTTGTGACGCCAGAAAAGGGTTTTGACAGTGATGTGCTTCTTTTTACGCTTTGAACTCCTATCCCTTTATATACATGCACTTTGCGCGAGTTACACCTTTCTTTCGCAACGGGCCATTTTACTTTTAGACTGTCTACACAGACCTGATGGGGTCATGCAAGTGCTGACCTGCTGGTTCCAGCGCTGTCCAGTCGGCATTAAACCCCTCTTCTACGGCCCTCCCGCTCCACCACCAATACCCCGACCCTACCCCCCCCCCCCCTTCCCCCCTCCCATCCCGCCCTCCCACTGCCTCGCCTATAGCAATGAAAACAACAGTAACAACGTTTAAGTCAGCAAAACCCACCAACACCACCAACGGCAAAAACTTGGGGAACAGCGGGCCTGGGGAACACCGGGACTGGGGAACACCGGGACCGGGGATTTGCGGGAATGGGAACAGCGCATCGCCACAGGGTGGGGAACAACGAAACTGGGGAACTTAGGGACTGAATTTCGATTTTTTCTTAAGGGGAACACCGGGACTGGGGAATATAGAGACTGGGGAACAAAGAACCTGGGGAACAGCGGCATGACCCCAAAACTGGACGGGGTCGTGGCATCCTTGGGGCGTGTGTAAACCATATTCACCAGTGAAAGGTGGCATAGAAGGAAGAATCGGAAATCCTCATGCCAGTCTTGCATCATGAACCCCCAAATCTCCTCCTCCGACATGTGCTGCACGCGCTCTCCTCCTCTCCGCTGGGCCTGCGCTGCCTCATCGCTGTCACCATCCACCACCACCACCACTCTCTTCACTCTCACTGCCACTCGCCTCAGAATCAATACAGTCCTCATCACTGTCACCAAAGTCTTCCTCGATGTCCGAACCTTCAGTCTGAAATAATTCTAATTCTTCAAAGGCTTTGAAACTCTGATTCCGGCGACTTGTCTCCGCGCTTCGCTGTCGAGTCGAACTGTGTTGAGACGCCATACCCTTGTTGACACGGGATGAACACATCGGACAGTGCTCGCAAAAACCCTCTGTGGCTCACTTGCACGGCGAAAATTTCTGCAACCATTGGTTACTTTGGAAAGGGGAAAGACCAATGAATATTCTACTTAGATTATACGCCATCCGTGACGCGGGAGCGACTCCAACAATTCAAAAAACGTACGAAAGCCCCGATCGGGCTCTTCGTCCGAAATTGTTTGGGCCCCCGATCGGGGCCCTGAACAGTAACTTTACAGTTGAGTGATTGAAGTTTGTGTTGAGCTTGCTAACCGAACATTGGCTTCTCGTTCACTTCGATCATTTCAGTTTAATTGATCTAGATCAAAATGACATGGGTTTCTTATTACGCTTCGTTACAATTGGTTCACTCCGTTAGCGTAATTTTGATAACAGACGGACAAACAAACAAACAAACAAACCGACAGAGAAGGGTGAAGCATAGGACTACTTTCTTGGCTAGAATGGCTTAATCACACACAAGAACATAACTATATACCATCATATGCATATATGAATCGATTACTACGCTGATTGTTACTACCATATAAAACGTTCTTGCATGGATGCCAGCGTGCGAGAGCGCGCGCGTGCGTGCGCGCGCACGCACACACACACACACACACACACACACACACACACACACACACACACACACACAAGCGTGCGCACAGAATGAGAGAGAGACAGACAGACAGAGACAGACCAACAGACAGACAAACGATTTCAACCTGTCTCAACACTTCTTCTTCGCCTTGAAGAACTAAGCTGAATGTTTCTTATGTCCGATACTTACTCCCATAATTCCTTCCCCCCCCCCCCCCCACCCCCTTCCCCCCTGAATGATCTGGTCCCTCTCCCCTCTCCCCGGCCTTGATAGAGAGAAGAAGAACGTCAACGTTGAAGTTGAATGTACACTGTATGCAGTCAGGCGTGTCTGTTGTCTTTGGCGGTTTGCCGTTCACTGTTGCTTGACCAAACAGCCAGCAGACTTCGATCTGTGAGGTTACCTGTAGGGTTTAGGGTGAACCTCCATACCAAACGGCTGGCTTTCCTCTGATCAACACCGCGGGCCCACAACTTCCAGCTGACCGTAAGCAGAGCGTAGCAGCCCCGTGTTTTGTATGGCCACACCCTTCCCCCGAAAATAAAGGGGGAAAAAAAGAAAAAGAAAAAGAAAAAAAAATCAAAGTTGAAAATAGAAAGCTACACAGGTCAAGAAGAAGTCATTCCCCACCTCCTCTCCTCACCCACTTACCTACCCACTGTTTCCTCCCCGCGCGCTCAAAAAAAAAAAAAAAAAAGAAGAAAAAAAAAAGAAAAAAAAAGTAGAAAAATAAAGAAACCAACGTAACGAACAACTTACACACGTTTAGATACACACACGGATTATCAGCCTACACACATTTAGATACACACACGGATTATCAGCCTACACACATTTAGATACACACACGATGATACGCTTGCATAAATCTGTCCGTCTATCTGTCTGTCTGTCTGTCTGTCTGTCTCTCTCTCTCTCTCCTCTCTCTCTCTCTCTCTCTCTCTCTTTCACGCACGCGCGCGCGCACACACACACACACACACACACACACACACAC
>CM031624.1:51616117-51618617 GCA_018398815.1 Conus ventricosus | reverse complement strand
TCTCTCTCTCTCTCTCTCTCATACCAACTGACTAAATATCAATGTATTTCACCTTACACTCTCTCTCTCTCTCTCTCTCTCACGAAAGAAACTGGGTTTCTAACGTGAGGACTAAATTACATAAACTTGGATTTGGATATGTTTGGCTACAACAGAGCGTTGGGGACATAAATGGATTTCTTCGTGCATTTCGGAATAGATTGATAGATTGCAGATGGCAAGAATGGTCATGTCATGTTCATGAAAGTGACCGATTTGCTTTTTATAGACAGTTCAAATCTATACATTGTGTGCCGGTATATTTATCTATTGAAATGGATAATCATTTAAAATATAATCATGACAAAGTTCAGATTAGGTATTTCTGATCTTTCTGTTCATTATTATCGTTATAAGAAGCATAACAAACTTGAATTGACATGTCCGCTTTGTAAATGTGCCGAAGAAAATGAAATTCATTTTGTGTTGTGCTGTCCCGCTCTAAGTGACCTGAGGAATCAGTTCATTCATCAAAAATATTGTAGACATCCTTCTTTATTTCGACTTTCATTACTAATGGCATCTACAAATGAAACTACTGTAAAACGTTTTGCTATTTTCTTGTACAAGGCATTTAAAATTCGAAGTATAGCATGTAGTTAGGCAATGGTTGTTGTATGTTGTTTAATATTGAGTATGCTGTTATTTGTGGATGCCTAGATGTTTGATGATTTGCTTATGTCTGTCTGAAAAGATTTGATCTCAACACCCCCTTCATTAGGGGCCATGGCCTGTATGAATAAAACATCCGTATCCGTATCCGTATCCGTATTCCTCTCTCTCACGAGACTATAAATCGAAGCTCCCGGGGTGTGTGCTGAACGCACGCTGCGCAACATCTTGCATACACGTAATGTCCCATTACCAACTTTCCGGAAGAGAAGGCTAGTATGGCCCGTTGCTATGGATGACACGTTACACATGGCATGCAACCCTGCGTGAAATCTTGGAAGAATGAATGGTGAAAACCGAATGACTGGCTGAATGAGACGAGAAAATACCGAATGCAGTACCATTAGGCAGCTTTTCTGTCAGCTCTATCCAGGTAGGAAGCCCTTTGTGTAAACATGAAGACAGTGGAATGTAAAGCGCTTTGTACTCATAACACACACACACACACACACACACACACACACACACACACACACACACACACACTACACACACACGCACGCACGCACGCACGCAAGCACACGCGCGCACGTACGCAAGCACGCGCGCGCACGTACGCATGCACACAACACACACACACACACACACACACACACACACGCACACACACACACACACACACACACACACACACACGCACGCACGCACGCACGCACGCACGCACGCACACACACACACACCTCTGTGTATTATATCTATCTCCCTACCTACATACCTACCCACCTATCTCTGTCTATGACGTGAAACAGAGATCAATCAATCAATCAGTCTCCTATCTATCTCGATAACGAGAGAGAGAGAGAGAGAGAGAGAGAGAGAGGAGAGAGAGAGAGAGAGAGAGAGAGAGAGAGAGAGAGACAGACAGACAGACAGAAGCGACTGTGCAGAAATGCAGAATGAAGCAGAACGCCTGTTTTGTCACAACAGCAGACAGACAGACAGAACAGAATACATTCATCTGAAACACCTGAAATCAAAGCAGCGTTTTGCTTTTATCCACCAGGTGGCGCCGTCTGGAACCGGCATCCATCATCATCATCATCGCAACTGTCAACAGCTGCTGATGTCACTGACCTGTTTCCGGTTCACTGACCACGTCACTGACACGTGACAGTGAGCCGCTGTTTTGTTACCAGTGCTTCTACACAACAGGTGAGATGATTGGTTGATTTGACCGATAGTTAGGGGAAACTACAGAACTGGCGAATCACGAAGCCGGATTCATATATTGATAGATAGAGATGAAGGAGACAGAGATGAAAAAATACTAAACATTTTAACAACGTAGATCCCGATTCAGTTTTTGTCCCGGCCCGGTTTAAATCCAGTGAATCTCCTACTCAAACAAGATTAATGTTTGTCTTTAAGAGCTGCGGGTCAGAAATAAACCTGTTGTAATTATGCACCGCCTTTACTTCTTTTATTTTCTTTCTATCTTTCTTTCTTCTTCCTCTTCCTTCTAATCGTCACGCAATGTATGACGTAATTTGACTGGATCTCTCAGTGCGCACTTTCAAAACTTTGCAGCGGGATTATGGAAACTTTGTAGTAACGAAAGACAATAAATACAGAATTTGTTTCCTTCGTAAAAAGAATGGCCGTTTTCAAGAAAATATCAATGATTACAATTTTCACATCGAAGCAGTTATTATCACTGTTTTTTACGTGACAACAGCGAGAATCGTGTTGGCACATCATTACTCGTTTTCTTGCTTGTTGGTCTGATATGGTTGTCAAACGTGTGTCCAGGGCGGGGGATATCGTGATGTATTATTAGTCAGGCTTAACA
>CM031624.1:51608617-51611117 GCA_018398815.1 Conus ventricosus | reverse complement strand
CTCTCTCCTAAAGTCCAAATCTTTGCCAGACAGTTCAGTTGTTGGCCTGCGCTTCTTTTTTCCCCCACTATTAGATTGTTCGTCTGTGTATTTTGTCTGACTTTATTCAAGTTTAAAAGGCTGTGCCAGTCTTGAATAAAAGTTACTCTGTGTTAGGTTTCCTTATGGGAGCGAAACATACCCCACTTGTTTACTGTTTATCGTTTACTGTTCCCTGCCTCATTTCATTTCCAATCACGAGAAAGTTAGCGGTATGCTGCGAACCATTCAGCCCGACACGTGATGGATAGGTATGACAGATCACACCGGCACAAAGAAAGAGAATAGTCTAACCTAGACTGTCGTTCACCTTTCTTTCCGTGTGTTTAATCAGCTTCATCTTCGATGCACAGATGAATGTTGGCCCGACATGTTGTCTTTTTTACAGTTGGATGTTAGAAAGGATTTGTTTGTTTTGTTTGTTTGCTTTTCTTTCGAGCACACCATGAATAATGTCACACAATGATTTGTAGAGAGTTTTTTTTTCTTAGTTGTTTATTTTCTTTAATTTTGTTTTTACAAGTGGTCTGTAGCATGTATGTGTTGTAGACAAATTGTTTCTTCATCGTCTTAACTTCTGTCCCCTTCTCTCTTTTCCCTCCGCCCCTTCCCTTCTTCCTCCTGTGGTATTACATTCATGCCGCCCACTCGGGCCTTCCCAGACGTGTCAAAGGCCCAGCACAGCCGTCCATAGCGAGCAGTCACTATCAGGCCGTCGTGAGGCAACTCACCAGAGGAGACGCCGCGCCGCTGATGCCGGGTCACTTCGGCGTTGTTTCGTGGGTGCCGGTTCTGGTCCTCAATTCTCAGGACACCGCCAGTTAAGTCCGCATTGGCAGAAGGAAGGGGTTGCTTAATTGAAGAGCCAGCGTGAAGACGGAGTTGGTGTCTCTCTCTCTCTCTCTCTCTCTCTCTCTCTCTGTGTGAGTGTGTGTGTGAGAGAGAGAGAGAGAGAGAGAGAGGTGTGTGTGTGTGTGAGTGTGAGTGTGGTGTGTGTGTGTGTGAGAGAGAGAGAGAGTGTGTGTGTGTGTGTGTGTGTGTGTAAAGCTAGCGTTTTACAGTTTTGCAAACCTGCTGTGCGCCGGTGCTTGGATTATTATTTCAAAGCTGAGAAAGAACAAGGTACAGGCGGCACTGGTGACAAAACAACACAGCTAATGTTCTATTCGCTTCAACCTTCTTTGCTTCATCTAGGTCTAGAGATTTTTTTAAAAACTTCAAAATAGAAACAATCTCATCAGCTACAATCGAATTCTTCTGTATTGCATATTGAAGAGAAAAACATGGTTTCTTTAATTTTGAAGTTTTTATGACAATGATTTTACAAGTCAAAACCAGGTATACGGATAAAATAACCGCCCTGTGATAGTATCAATTTGGTGTTTGTTTCTTTGGAGACAGAATTCCCCAGTTGACGACCACGGCCGCTCTGCGTGAAAGACCACACTATCACCTCGTCCTGAACTTCTGCTTTTGTGAAAAGAAGTTTTCAGTCATTTTCGCACTGCGGTGACAGACAATCGAGCGACAACAACAACCAGTCCTCTTTTCGTCACGCACACTGACGGTGTGACTCCAGTGTACCAGCTCCTGGTCGAGACTGACTGGGCATTTCAACGTCTCAGGAAGGCAGAACAGCAACCTCTGATTCCCGGAATTTGCATTAACCTCGTGGAGCCAACACCGTTCGCTCTTTCGTGCTGGAGACTGGGAAACAACTGCCAGTGCGTGGTCAAAAACCAACCCATCTAGATTTCCTTTTTTTAGTTTATTATTGTTATCTTTTTATTTTCATTTTATTATTATTTTTTAAAAATTTGTTTTATTTTATTTTTGGCGACCATCCCAGTCTACAACTCCACGTAGTCGGCATCCTACCTATCCCTTCAATCAACCACAGACCAGTCAGGAAACGAACCAACAGTAATAAAAATCCAAATCCACAAAAAAAAACCGCCGCCTGGCAGAGAGGACAGAGAGTAGTCCCGCCGAGACGATCGCGCTGTGTGGTGCGCGTGTGTGGCGGATGTGTGTTTTGCCAAGATCCGGCGCTGCACGTGCGATCCAGTCGGAGTGACGGATACCGTTTGGGATAACGTGTTTGTGGTGTCGGTGTGCCCTGAGGTCGACGATCCGGCAGAATGCCTCTGTTGGAGACCATCAGGGGGTTCTTCAGAGATGGTGAGTGTTGAAAACCCTCGTCAGAATCGTAGCTGGCTGGCGTTTGTTGTGTGTGTGTGGTTTGCTGGTAAAAAAAAAAAAAAGTGTAGTTTCTCTCTCTGTCTCTCTGTCTGTCTCTCTCTCTGTCTGTCTCTCTCAGTCTCTCTGTCTCTGTCTCTCTGTCTCTGTCTCTCTGTCTCTCTCTCTCTGAGAAACCACACACTTTACCAGTAACCATTCTCTGTCTGTCTGTTTCTCTGTCTCAGTCTGTCTGTCTGTCTGTCTCTCTGTTTGTCTCTCT
>CM031624.1:51601117-51603617 GCA_018398815.1 Conus ventricosus | reverse complement strand
GTGTAGTATTAGTTAGGTCTACGGTGATGTAACTGTAGTATTAGATAGGTCTATGGTGATGTAAGTGTAGTATTAGATAGGTCTGCGGTAATGCAAGTGTAGTGTTAGATAGGTCTATGGTGATGTAAGTTGTATATAAGCTAGGTCTATGGTGATTTAAGTATAGTATAAGATGGTCTAGAGTGATGTAAGTGCAGTATAGATAGGTCTAGGGTGATGTAAGTGTAGTATTAGATAGGTCTACGGTGATGTAAGTGCAGTATAAGGTCTAGGGTGATGTAAGTGTAGTATTAGATAGGTCTAGGTGATGTAAGTGTAGTATTAGATAGTCTAGGGTGATGTAAGTGTAGTATAAGACAGGTCTACGGTGATGTAAGTGTAGTATAAGAGGGGTTTCTGGTGGTGTAAATGTAGTATTGGATGGTCCCTGGTGTGTAAAGGCAGTATTAGACATGTGCTGTGTAAGCATAGTATTGGATCCCTGCAGTGTAAAGCGTGGTTCGCATTGATTCCTAGCGCTGTAAGATGGGTCAATGCTGGCGTAAGTATATTAGTAGGTAATTGTCTGGTGTACGTTTGATAACAGATAGGTTCTTGGAGGGGTAAAGTGTGGTACATGGCAGGTCTCTGGTTGTGTAAGTGTAATATGGGATGGTCCCTGGTGTAGAAGTGTGGTATAGGGTGTATCCATGTCTGCCGATATGTAGTGCTACGTCACTGGTTGCACGTCACTGGCGTGTGTGTGTGTGTGTGTGTGTGATGTGTGTGTGTGTGTGTGTGTGTGTGTGTGTGTGTGTGTGTTTGTGTGTGTGTGTGAAAAACAGAGAGAGAGAGAGAGAGAGAGAGAGAGAGAGAGAGAGAGAGAGAGAGAGAGAGAGAGTGGAACAGAAAGACAGACGAGGATGTAATCATCACTGGTGAGATACGTTTCACAAATGAATCGTTTCCTTTTGTGTCCTTTATTTTGCCAGCAGTGATAATATCGATTAGGTTACTGGCGGTTGAAGTGTAGGTTTAAGCTCCTGGTAGTGCTCCTCACCTCACCTCAGGCTCATAACTACAGAAGTAGTCGTTGGGGAAACCTGAGGACCGCAGACGCAACCTCCCCTCTCCATCTGTCCTGTCAGCAGCCGCCGGCAGCAGCTCACGTGTATGGTAGCGCAGGTATAGAGTAAAGTAGGCTACTGGAGGTGTAGGTGTAGCATTAGGCAGCTTCCTGGTGGGTTTAGGGGAGTGTTTGATAGGTCCCTGGTGTATCATGTAGTCATGGTGTATCATTGGTCGCTGGTGTTGTAAGTGTAGTATTGGTTAAGTCCTCTATAGATAGGTGTAGTATTAGGTAGGCTCCTGGTGTATTATGCAGTATTACATTGGTCGCTGGTGTTGTAAGTGTAGTATTGGTTAAGTCCTCTATAGATAGGTGTAGCATTAGGTAGGTTCCTGGTGTATTATGCAGTATTAAATTGGTCGCTGGTGTTGTAAGTGTAGTATTGGTTAAGTCCTCTATAGATAGGTGTAGTATTAGGTAGGTTCCTGGTGTATTATGCAGTATTAAATTGGTCGCTGGTGTTGTAAGTGTAGTATTGGTTAAGTCCTCTGTAGATAGGTGTAGCATTAGGTAGGTTCCTGGTGTATTATGCAGTATTGAATTGGTCGCTGGTGTTGTAAGTGTAGTATTGGTTAAGTCCTCTGTAGATAGGTGTAGCATTAGGTAGGTTCCTGGTGTATTATGCAGTATTGAATTGGTCGCTGGTGTTGTAAGTGTAGTCTTGGTTAAGTCCTCTGTAGATAGGTGTGGTATTAGGTAGGTCCCTGGTGTCAGTGTAGTATCAGATAGGTCTCTTGGGGTGTCAGTGTAGTATCAGATAGGTCTCTTGGGGTGTCAGTGTAGTATCAGATAGGTCTCTTGGGGTGTCAGTGTAGTATCATATAGGTCTCTTGGGGTGTCAGTGTAGTAGTAGCTTGATTCCTCGTAGTGTGAGTGTAGTATTAGGCGGGTTCTTCGTAGTGTAAGTGTAGTATTGGGTGGGTTCCTCGTAGCGTAAGTGTAGTATTAGGTGGGTCCTCGTAGCGTAAGTGTAGTATTAGGTGGGTTCCTCGTAGTGTAAGTGTAGTATTAGGTGGGTTCCTCGTAGTGTAAGTGAAGTATTGGGTGGGTTTCCTCGTAGTGTAAGTGTAGTATTAGGTGGGTTCCTCGTAGTAAGTGTAGTATTAGGTGGGTTCCTCGTATAAGTGTAGTATTAGGTGGGTTTCCTCGTAGTGTAAGTGTAGTATTGGGTGGGTTCCTCGTAGTGTAAGTGTTGTGTTAGGTGGGTTCCTCGTAGTGTAAGTGAAGTATTGGGTGGGTTCCTCGTAGTGTGAGTGTAGTATTGGGTGGGTTCCTTGTAGTGTAAGTGTAGTAATGGGTGGTTCCTCGTAGTGTGAGTGTCGTATTGGTGGGTTCCTCGTAGTGTAAGTGTAGTATTGGGTGGGTTCCTCGTAGTGTAAGTGTAGTATTGGG
>CM031624.1:51588617-51591117 GCA_018398815.1 Conus ventricosus | reverse complement strand
AGATCGCTTAATGTCATTCATTGTCCATCTTGCGCCCAATTGGAGAAGATCGCTTAATGTCATTCATTGTCCATCTTGCGCCCAATTGGAGAAGATCGCTTAATGTCATTCATTGTCCATCTTGCGCCCAATTGGAGAAGATCGCTTAATGTCATTCATTGTCCATCTTGCGCCCAATTGGAGAAGATGAGTGATTGCTCGTTCTTTGTTTTCATTGTCCTGAATTTTGATTATCTTGCCTGAAGGAGACCAAAGAAGTCGAAACGCGTCGTGTTTTGTCCTCAAATTTGCCCCTCTAAGTCCTGCAGATTGATTATAATTTCTCTTTAAAATCTGAACATCGAAGTTTCTCACAAACATCCAGAGTTTCTCTCAAACATCCAGAGTTTCTCTCAAACATCCAGAGTTTGTCACAAACATCCAGAGTTTCTCTCAAACATCCAGAGTTTCTCTCAAACATCCAGAGTTTTTCTCAAACATCCAGAGTTTCTGACAAACATCCAAAGTTTCTCACAAACATCCAGTTTCTCTCAAACATCCAGAGTTTCTCTCAAACATCCAGAGTTTCTCACAAACGTCCAGAGTTTCTCTCAAACATCCAGAGTTTCTCTCAAACATCCAAAGTTTCTCTCAAACATCCAGAGTTTCTCTCAAACATCCAGAGTTTCTCACAAACATCAAGTTTCTCACAAACATCCAGAATTTCTCTCAAACATCCAAGTTTCTCACAAACATCCAAAGTTTCTCACAAACATCCAAGTTTCTCACAACGGTCCGAGTTTCTCACAAATATCCATGTTTCTCACAAACATCCGAGTTTCTCGCAAACATCCATGTTTCTCACAAACATCCATGTTTCTCACAAACACCCAAGTTTCTCGCAAACATCCATATTTCTCACACACACACATCCAAGTTTCTCACAAACCTCCATGTTTCTCACAAACGTCCATGTTTCTCACAAACATCCGAGTTTCTCACAAACGTCCAAGTTTCTCACAAACGTCCATGTTTCTCTCAAACGTCCATGTTTCTCCCAAACACCCATGTTTCTCGCAAACATCCAAGTTTCTCACAAACATCCAAGTTTCTCACAAACGTATATGTTTCTCACAAACGTCGGAGTTTTCTCACAAACGTCGGAGTTTCTCACAAACATTCAGAGTTTCTCACAAACATTCAGAGTTTCTCACAAAAATCCAAGTTTCACACAAACATCCACGTTTCTCACTAACATCCAAGTTTCTCACAAACATCCAAGTTTCTCATAAACATCCAAGTTTCTCACAAACAATCCAAGTTTCCCACAAACAATCCAAGTTTCTCACAAACAATCCAAGTTTCTCACAAACAACCAAGTTTCTCACAAGCAGTCCAAGTTTCTCACAAACATCCAAGTTTCTCACAAACGTCCGAGTTTCTCACAAATATCCATGTCTCCCACAAACATCCAAGTTTCTCGCAAACACCCATGTTTCTCACAAACGTCCATGTTTCTCACAAACGTCCATGTTTCTCACAACCGTTCATGTTTCTCACAAACGTCCGAGTTTCTCACAAACGTATATGTTTCTCACAAACGTCCGAGTTTCTCGCACACATCCAAGTTTCTCACAAACGTCCATGTTTCTCACAAACGGTCCATGTTTCTCACAAACGTCCATGTTTCTCACAAGCGTCCGAGTTTCTCACAAACGTCCGAGTTTCTCACAAACATCCAGAGTTTCTCACAAACATCCAGAGTTTCACACAAACATCCAAGTTTCACACAAACATCCACGTTTCTCAATAACATCCAAGTTTCTCACAAACGTCCAAGTTTCTCACAAACGTCCAAGTTTCTCGCAAACGTCCAAGTTTCTCACAAACGTACGAGTCTCTCACAAACAACCCATGTTTCTCACAAACATCCAAGTTTCTCACAAACATCCAAGTTTCTCACATGCATCCAAGTTTCTCACAAACGTCCATGTTTCTCACAAACAACCCAAATTTCTCACAAACATCCATTTTTCTCACAAACAACCAAAGTTTCTCACAAACATCCAAGTTTCTCATAAACATCCAAGTTTCTCACAAACAATCCAAGTTCCCCACAAACAATCCAAGTTTCTCACAAACATCCAAGTTTCTCACAAGCAATCCAAGTTTCTCACAAACATCCAAGTTTCTGTCCCCCCCCCCCCCCCCCCCCCCCCCCAAGTTTCTCACAAACCTCCAAGTTGTGTCCCGCGAACTGATGACAAACACTGAGCACAGGGATGTTGTCATGTGGACACGCTGGATCTGTGTGACGCGTTGCCCGTAAAGCCTCCACGAATCACAGCCCTTAAAGGAGCCCTAAGAGCCTAACTTTCCTTGTAATCTTTGTCCTTGGCTGACCTTTCTTGACATCTTGACGTTTTTATGCTTTAAGACAGGAGAGCGGGACGCGATCAAGAGTTGTCTCTCCTGTTCAAGTCAACGTAACGAAAAGAATCTGACGTCACGACAGGGCTCA
>CM031624.1:51566117-51576117 GCA_018398815.1 Conus ventricosus | reverse complement strand
AGATTGGCATGTATGAAAACAGACAGTGAAGTGAATATGACAAAGTACGTACATATTTTGAACACACACATATACGTACGCTCGCACGCATAGAGAGAGAGGAGAGAGAGAGAGAGAGAGAGAGAGAGAGAGAGAGAAGAGAGAGAGAAGAGAGAGAGAGAGAGAGAGAGAGAGAGAGAGAGAGAGCAAGGCACAACATGTAATCATTTTTTGTGAGGCATGAAGATACGTAGAAGGTATTAAGCAAAGTGAGATGAAATTGCGGAAGGGGGGGGGGCAAAAAAAAAAAAAAAAAAAAAAAAAGAGAGAGAGAGAGAGAGAGAGAGAGAGAGAGAGAGAGAGAGAGAGAGAGAGAGAGTTTCTGTACTTTCTTTAAATGTTTAATTTGTCTTTTTTTTGTAACGAATTTAGCTGAAGGGGTGGTGCTGTCAGTATGACCTTGACTTATCTGTCACATGGACGTCTTAAGCTGAGCTACCGTGTCATTCATTGTTTGTGTTGTTTTGTCACCTTTTGTTGTTTTGTCACCTTTTGTTGTTTTGTCACCTTTTGTTGTTTTGTCACCTTTTGTTGTTTTGTCACCTTTTGTTGTCACCTTTTGTTGTTTTGTCACCTTTTGTTGTTTTGTCTCCTTTTGTTGTTTTGTCACCTTGTGTTGTTTGTCACCTTTTGTTGTTTTGTCACCTTTTGTTGTTTTGTCACCTTTTGTTGTTTTGTCACCTTGTGTTGTTTTGTCACCTTGTGTTGTTTTGTCACCTTTTGTTGTTTTGTCACCTTTTGTTGTTTTGTCACCTTTTCAGAGTTCGACGTTTTTCAGGATTTCTCTTTTTCTTCTTCCCGCATGAGTTTGAGTTTTTAAAAAATTTTTATAAACATTTTTAATCACTTTGAATAAAATTACATAACAATTTACATGCATACATGCAAAACGCACACGAATACATATATATGCACAATGAGTAATTATATCAATACATCATTTGATATTAAAACACATCACATTACATCAAAATGTATGTATCCATACACATATACACATACACGTATATTTACCCACACATATACATAGACAAACCTAACGGCACAGACATTAGGAAAGATCAAACCTTAAAGGGAGAGAGAGAGAGAGAGAGGGAAGGAGAGACAGAGAGAGAGAGAGAGAGAGAGAGAGAGAGAGAGAGAGAGAGAGAGAGAGAGAGGAGGGGGGGGTATGTCGGTTCGCTTTGCAGCTATTTTTACATTTGGATTCACGGTTTTACTTTTTCCTTTTTTTTGTTTTTTTCCCTTCCACCCCTTTTTCTCTTTTTTCCTTTTTTCCCCTCCTTTTTTCCCCCCTTTTCTTTTTTTTTTTTTTTTTTTTTAAAGACCTACTGTTTACTGTTTCAGTGCGTATTTCTGAATAGCAATTCATATGGCATCCATATATTTTTTAAATCATCCGTTTTCCATGATAATCTGGCATTGTGTTGTTCTATTCTATGCCTTGAAGAAAAAGTGTCTTTCAAAGGTTACTATGTTAGGTACGGACTTTTCTAATTTACATGTATAAATATACACTTTACCCAGAAGTATCAATAAATCAAAAACATAGTCCGTTTGACAGTTTTGAAAAGACACTGTATGGTCGACTGAGCTGTGGGGGGAAAAAACCTGTACGCCCTGAAAGAAAGAAAAAGAATGGACGGTAGAAAGGAAGGAAGAAGAAAAAAAAAGGCAAGCGACACCGTCCTACGTTGCAGGCACCGTAAACACGACCATCCTCCCGATCACTTCTCACGTGAACGGAAAGAAAGACAGGAAAGAGAGAAGAAAAGGAAGGAAAGAAGGAAGGAAGGAGGGAGGGAAAGAAGGAAAGAATGAAAACAAAAAGAATTCGGGAATAGACAAGTAACCTTTGATTTACACGGTGGGTGCGGGTATGGGGTGACTACACAATCCGTCACCTGTTATCTCCCCTAAGAAAAAAGCAAGACAGGAGAGAAAGAATAAAAAGAAGAGTAGAAAAAGATGACGAAAGCCTTACTTTGTTGATTTAGACGACAGATAGACAGGTTAGGCACGTATTCACGTACACACACACTCTCTCTCTCTCTTTCACTCTCTCTCTCTCTCTCTCTCTCACACACACACACACACACACACACTCTCTCACACACACACGCACGCACGCACGCACGCACACACACACACACACACACACACACACACACGGACACGTGCGCGTGCCATATTCTAAGAAAAAAGAGAGGAAAAAAGAAAATTATAAAAAAAGGGGGGGGGGGGGGGGGGGGGGAGAGAAAATCGACAAAAAGGGGGTGAGAGATGAGAAAGAAGAGCAGGTCTAAAGGAAAGAAAAAAATGAAGAAAAGAAAACAGAGCATAAAAAAACGTGGGGGAAAAAAGGAAAGACCAGAAAGAACTGAAGAAGGAAACACATACGAACAAAGAAATTACGAAAAGAACAAGGAAAAGAAAAAAAAAAAAAAGAAAGAAAGAAACGAAAGAAGTGAAAGACAGATGGAAAGAAGGATGAAGGGAAATGATGAAGGACAGCTGAACTAAAATACAAAGGAAAGGGATGGAAGGAAGAAAATGACAGAGAGAAAGGATGCAGCAAAACGAAAAGCAGAATTCACAATCGATGAACACTAAAAAAAAAAAAAATATATATATATATATATATATAAAAAAGGGGGGGGGGAGGCAGAAAGGAAGACAGAAGGAAAAGAAGAAGAAGATAACAGAAAGGCAGGGAGGGAAAAAAAACCCAAGGAGGAAACGAAGAAAAGTGACATGTGAAGGGAAACAAAACCATTAAAAAGAAGAAAAAAAGAAAAAAAGAAGGGGAAATAAGAAAGGAAACCGAAAGCAAGGAAGGGGAGGAATTGAGGCAAGAAAGACACGAAGGAAAAGTAAGATGTGAAAGAGAAAAAGAAAAAAAAAAGAAGAAGAAGAAGAAGCGGTGAGAAGAAAAGAAAACCAAAGGAAGAAAGAGAGGAACCAAGGCGGGAAAGATCTGTTTCTTTTAAAGTTAAAAAGTGAAGAAAAAAAACACACAACAAAAATGATGGAAGAAGGAAGGATATGGAAGGTTAATAAGTGTCTGGTAGCTTAGGTACGGTGTGGAGTGTTAGGTGGGCATGGTCAATACAGCTGGTCATCTATTTCGCCTCTGCTAAGCCTGGCCAATCAAGAGGAATCATATGGTGGTCAGAAGGAGGAACAATTAAAGAGAGCCGTTATATGCACAGCACGCAGTCCACCTCATTAGTTCAGGTTCAGGCCGGGGTTAATGAACCATTAGTTTATGACAGGCGGTGGTCGTGATGGTGGTAATGGCAAGGAGGGCGGTGGTGGTGGTGGTTAAGATGGTAATTATGTGACTCTGTGTGTTGTGTGTGTGTGTGTGTGTGTGTGTGTGTGTGTGTGTGTGTGTGTTTGTGTGCGCGCGCGCGCGCGCGTGTGTGTGTGTGTGCGTGTGTATGTGCGTGCGTGCGTGCGTGCATGCGCGCGTGTGCGCGCGTGTGTGTGTGTGAGGTGGTGGTAAAGGTGGTAATGATGGTGGTGGTGGTGTGTATGTGTACGTGTGTGTGTGTGTGTGTGTGTGTGTGTGTGTGTGTGTGTGTGTGTGTGTGTGTGTGTGTGTGTGTTTGCGCGCGCGCGTGTGTGTGTATGTGCTCGCGCGTGTGTGTGTGCGTGTGTGTGTGCATGTGCGTGCATACATGCGTGCGTGTGTGTGTGTGCGCGCGCGCGCGCGTGCGTGCGTGCGTGCGCGCGCGCGCATGTGTGTGTGTGTGTGTGTGTGTGTGTGTGTGTGTGTGTTGTCCCTCCCGCTCCTCATTATGATCAAGTTTCTGGAACAGTGGCTACGCGGAAAATGCGAGCGTGAGAATTCTGATCGTTTTATCTGCCAATCAGCTGACATTACCCTCTCTGAAGCACACACACACACGCACGCACGCACGCACGCACGCACGCACGCACGCACGCACGCACGCGCACGCACGCACACACACACACACACACACACACACACACACACACACACACACACACACACACACACACATGCTCGCTCGTGCGCGCGCGCACGCCTGAACGTATTCAGGAAGGATTTCCTTTTTGTACCTCTCGTGCTTAAAGCCAACGTGTTTCATCTGTGTCGATGCTGAAGTGGATTTTGAACAGTAACAAGCCCAAGTCAGAGGTTACATTGTTTGAACTTGGTCTTTGCGGGTCATTTGTCTCTGTCTCGTTTATCTGAATACATTAATATATTTGTTGGGTCACCTGATTTGCCGAATTCTGTAAACTTCGGTGCCGCTGGTAGCCGAGGAAACAGTTAACTCATGTTTGATTCACCCTAGCCAGATGGGAGACGACAATAAGATCGCAGGTCCTGAATCCCGGGGGATGGATGTTTCAACAGGGGTTTCCGACTCATTACAGAGCAGCCACAATAACAACAACAACAACAACAACAACAACAACAACAACAACAACCAGAGATCTTCGTCAGTTAGAGTACCCCAGTGTCATGGTAGTATCCCGGGGTCACGGGAGTCCTCCCAAGGTCACGGGAGTTCCCCCAAGGTCACGGGAGTCCTCCCAAGGTCATGGGATTCTCCCAAGGTCATGGGAGTCCCCCAAGGTTGTCGGAGTCCCCCAAGGTCATGGGAGTCCCCCAAGGTCATGTGAGTCCCCCCAAGGTCATGGGAGTCCCCCCAAGGTTATGGGAGTCCCCCAAAGTTATGGGAGTTCCCCAAGGTCATGGGAGTTCTGCAGGGTCTTGGGAGTCCTCCCTGGGGAAGGACGGGGTATGGGGAGAAAGAGATAGAGAGAGGGAGAGGAGAGGGAGGGAGGGAGAGATAACGATAACGATATTTTATTTTTAAAAAAGGCCAAAGTCCCATTTGAAGGGGAAATATGCAAAGCTAAATAAGAACTTTTCACGCACTTTGGTGTACATAATCAGTATAAACATACGCCTGGTATTCATATGAGTTACAATAGCATCATATTATATCATATTATAGTGCTCCGCCGTTTAAACGACTTATACAGATATATAGAAAACTTATTCATTACACCTTCATTTCTCGACGACGAAAGTAAGACTAAACTAAATAATGATGGTCTGCTATGATACTTGGCAGGGATATATTTTGCTCTCAAATCATTTAGTGCTGGGCGACACAAAGCAAAGTGGACTTCATCCTCTACACTGGATCCACACATAGGGCACAGCAAAGACCTGTGATCTTTTTTATACCTCTGACTATGCACTGTTATGTCAGAGACACCTAATCTAAACTTTGTTAAAGCGCATTTTATAAATCGGTTCATATCTATTCCAGTGTATGGTTCTGCTGAATAGTTCATTTTAAATTGTCTGTACATAGAGAATCTGTCACTACTTTGGATATGACAGTCCCAATCTTGCCACTTACAGTCTATCATGCGTTGCTTAAAACAGGCCAAAAAACTTGGGACGCAGCCCACACCTTGATTTAGCCATACAAATGAAAAACCATAACTATATAAACATTTTCGAATATTCGTTTCCCAAGTAACTTTACCTCTTGCATCTAAGTCATACACCATTTTGTATGCTTGTGCAGGTAGTCTGTCACAATGCATCTGTATCAGTTTGAGCCAGTATTTAATGCTTTTGAAGTATGAATTGATGTAAACTGGAAATCTACCAAGTTCACCATAGACCAAGTCATTTGGTGTACGTCTGTCCACACACAAAAATCGTTTCATGGCAAACAGTGCAATTTTTCAATTTCATGACCTGTTTCAAACGCCCAAATCTCAGCTCCATACTGAACTATTGGCTGAACTTGTGCATCAAACAACTTGAAAAGTAACTCAGAGGGAGGGAGCGAGAGAGAGGGAGAGAGCGACCGATCGACGGACGGACGGTCGGACGGACGGTCGGACGGACAAACAGACAGACATATAGACTGACGGACTGACGGACAGGCAGACATAACCATGTACAAGACAGAGAGATCTAAGAGAGACAGAAGCAGGGAGAATGTCACCATACGTGTGCATGCATGCACACGTGTGCATTCATTATAGGATTCGTTAGGGAAGCGTAATGCTCTCTCTCTCTCTCTCTCTCTCTCTCTCTCTCTCTTCAGATAAACAGTGTGAAGAGTGCATGACTCATCATCATCATTTGTGTAAAGAGGAGGTAGAAGGGAGGCAGGGTTAGGGAAGGAGAGATTCGTTAACAAAGAAATAACGATGGGAAGGAGAGGTGGTGGAGGGGGGGGGGGGGGGCACGGTTGGTTTCGATCGTATCTCTCCACACACAACAGGACTTTACCTGTCATGGTGTGGCCCCAGGGCTTTCATAACTCGCAGCACATCCTGCTTGCTCACGTTCATGCCTTGTCCCTAGAGTTGTGAAAAAAACACGAAAAATCAGATATCCGGAATCTCACTATAAAAATATAAAAAAAGAATCAAAAGGAAAAAGACAGACTATAAAAACTCGCGGATCAAACACAAAAGGGATCTCAAAAGAAAAACAAACAAACAAACAAAAAGTGACGAATCAGACAACAGAACAAGCGCAACACTCGCACAAGTAAATACGATGAAGTCCGTTTTCTTGGCTGACACGTGCCAAAAATAGCGATAGTCCTAACCCGGGGAAAAGCTGTTATAACCTAGGAAGGTTCCAGCAACGTACAAAGTCCTGAAAGCCAGCATGGACTGTATTCTGCTGCTGCTCTTCTCCGGCCGCTCCCGGCATCTTGGACAGCACGTGCAGGGTGTGGGGGTGGGGACTGCAGTCCTCCGCCTGACCTGCCTCCCACCCCCCCCCCCCCCCCCCTCCATGCTCCCAACTCTGCTAGTTGTTTCCTGGACCGCAATGAAGCTCCTTAGCACAACCTTCATCGTTCAAGAGCTGCCACCATCCCACTTTATGCAGAGTTCATTATAGCACAACCTTCATCGTTCAAGAGCTGCCACCATTCCACTTTATGCCGAATTCATTATAGCTCAGCCTTCATCGTTCAAGAGCTGCCATCATCCCACTTTATGCCGAATTCATTATAGCTCAGCCTTCATCGTTCAAGAGCTGCCACCATCCCACTTTATGCCGAATTCATTATAGCTCAGCCTTCATCGTTCAAGAGCTGCCACCATCCCACTTTATGCCGAATTCATTATAGCTCAACCTTCATCTTCAAGAGCTGCCAATCATCCCACTTTATGCTGAATTCATTAAAGCACAATCTTATCGTTCAAGAGCTGCCAACCATCCCACTTCATGCCGAATTCATTATGCTCAAACGCACGTCATTCCGCTTGACGTAAAAAATAAGTAAATAAATAAAAAATAAAAATTCTGCTCGCAAAAGAGAAAAAAAAAAAGTTTATTCGCAGAATTTGCACACCTGCCGTTCGTATAGCCAAAGAGCAGTTTGGAAACTTACTTCCGGTTCAGCTTCTTCCGCCGCCATCATGACGAAACGATATGCTGGACCCTGACCCTGACCCTGACCCTGAGGCAGAAAAGAAGAAAAAGAAACTAGAAGAGAAGTGCAGATTCAGGTTGCTTTCTGCTGTCATGATGGCAGTGCTGCTGATCCCAGTCAACAATTCGGCCTGTGGAAGTGTTCAGCCTTGTCAGGAACAGCCTTACAACCTTTTCTTAATTTATATAAATGACATAAGTAGAAATCTCTCTCGTGGAACTACTATAAGGCTTTTTGCAGATGACAGCTTAGTATATAGAACAATCAGAAGCAAGAATGATACACGCATTCTACAAGAAGATCTGAACGGTTTACAAGAGTGGGAAAGAACTTGGAAAATGGAATTTCATCCCCAGAAGTGCCAAGTGTTGCGTATATGTAATAAACGCTCACCAACTAGATCAGACTATTCTATTCATAATACTATTCTTAAAGAAACCAATGCTGCAAAATATTTAGGCGTGATTATAGATAGTCGTCTCAAATGGAAAGAACATTACAATTTAGTATGTAAGAAAGGAAATAACATCTTAGCTTTCTTATACAGGAATATCAACGACTGCCCCAAAAAGGTTAAAGACGACTGCTACAAAACACTGGCTAGACCAGTACTGGAATATGGTTGCTCAGTCTGGGATCCTTACCATCTAAAGGACATTGATAACCTTGAAAAGATTCAAAAGAGAGCAGCACGGTTCGTAACAGGGAACCATATCAGAGAGAAGGGGAATACTAGGAAGAACATGAGGAAATTAGAATGGAAACCCTAGAGATTTTATCAAACTTAATACCTTCTTCAAAGGCAGAGCTAAACTGATTGATATTCCAATGGAACAACTAGTATTGAATAAAAGTAGCACCAGGAGTGGCGGTCAATGTTATACCATACCTGCATCAAATATTGACAGCCACTTAAATTCAATTTTATCCAGTTCTGTACGGCTGTAGAACTCACTGCCGGGTGCCATCAAGATTGCCACAAATGCAGTCTCATTTAAAAAGCAAATTGATACGACAGTTTTGAGATCTGCATATTGACGATTTTCTATTTTAACTTCCCCTGATGTTTTATGGTTACCTGGGCCTGAATCTGGCCATTGCTTTTAACCTTTTGAATATCGTGTGCGACCCTTTGTTGCCAAATTTTGCTCCAGGGGCCAACAGACTGAGTCGCACTTTACTTCATGTTATTTTATTTTACTTTTTAACATGCGCGCTGGTGACCTACTCGTTTTTGAGTGAACCAGTGTTTTAGGAAGAAGAAGAAGATTTTCGTCGCACTTTGGGTCCAGACATTTCAACGGCACTGATGATCCTGAAATGAGAAAATGAGTCGAGTCGTAAGATGAAGCTTAGTGACAGTGTGCTCAAAGAGCAACAATGTATCGGGTGAGACAGTTGTTGTTGTTGTTGTTGTTGTCGTACCCTGGCTAAAAGACTCCAGGGATCATCCAAACAGCCGAAGTACTTGAACACTATGGTACAAATGCATCAGCTGGGGATGAGAACATTACGTGTGTGACCGTTTTTGATTACCCGCCACATGGGCAGCCACACTCCGACTTCGGGGGATTTTAGAGACTGATAATGTTATGCTAGGGTGAGACAGTGATTCGGCGAAAGCACCTGACAGAAGGATAGAAAATAAACTTTCTGGAATGACAGTGTTTTGGTTTGGGAGCGAAAGCAGATGCATTCCTCTCAACAGTCAAAAATTCCTCTCAGTTTTCAAAAAATGTTCCACTCAAGTCTCTGCAGAGGTTGGCAGGCCTGTCGTTCTTATCCTTACTGGTGTTAAATTCCGTGGTCCTTTCTGCGCTGCTGTCGAGACTGCCGCAGTTTTCAGTTTCTTCTCCACATACATGACGTTTTGAGTTCGTGTTCCTATCGTCAAGATGGGCAAGTTGATAGGCACAGTTGTTAGACGAACGGTAGTGGCGCCATCTGAGATGGGACGCCCCAACTCACTCTAGCTAACCCCACCAAGACAATGATTGTCGTCAGTAGAGGGGGGGCTTCTTAGTAGGTGGTGGTGTTGTGCGTGTGTTGGGCCCAGAACAGGCGCCACTGAACACCGCTGAAGTGACTCGACAGCGGTGCGGTGTCTTCTCCGCTGAGTGGCCTCATGACGGCTTGATATTGTTAGCTTACTGTGGAATGTCAGTCCTGGGGCTGCAGCGTGATGACACTCGGTGTGGCAGTGTAAGGACGAGCGACGTCAGAATGACGTCAGAGTGACATCACATATGGGACACGTAAGACGGGACGAAAAAGAAAGCCAGAATTTCTGTGAGACACGTTTCATGCTTCGTCATGAATATGGTGTACGGAAGTTCCGGAGAGGGCGAAGGTCTGCAATGGATTTCAGTGAAAACCGCTCTCAACATGTTACCATTAAAAAAGAAAGACAGAGAGGAAGGAAGAATGAGTAAATGATTAAATCAATCAAGAGAAAAGAGAAGAGAAGTCAGAAAGAGGAAGCGGATGACGGAAAAGGG
>CM031624.1:51556117-51561117 GCA_018398815.1 Conus ventricosus | reverse complement strand
CCATCGCTTAATAACTGCCACCACATTTGCAAATAATAATTCAATGGCACAACCGTCACATTTTATAAACACATTTCAAAATAACACAAATTTCCAACCACGCATCCGAACGACAAATCATGCGCACGCACGCTCGTGAACATAAAACTCGCTCTCCTTGCACACACAAACAGACGGTGGCCGAAGGATAAAAGTCCGGCGAATGTGACAGGGGCGGACGAGCGAGACCAAGCAAGTTCCAACCCTGAATCACCAGGTTCTCTCCCTTCCCCACCGACTACCGCATCACCAGATACATAAACAGGAGAAAGAATTTTGGAAATAATTTAGAATGGCCAGGTTAAAGATGGAATTAACCAGAGAAAAGGTCTCACACAATATTTCTCTTACAATTTCGAAAACAAAAGAAAATTGCGCAAAAGCGAAGACTAAGCCGGCTAACAACAACAAATCAAAACAAACAGACCACGAAACTGATGCTTACCAGCTACCCGTGGGTGACCCCGAAGAGGCGGGTCAAAGGACTCTCTCTACCCCCTGTCCAGTCGAGAGGACAGAGGCGAAGATGCGGAAACAGAAGAAATGATGTCCCTCTCCTACAGGGCCGACTGCAGGAATTGAAAGTACTGACTGTACTCTCGACGATAAGGTAAAGAACCAGGACTGGAGCAGGCGCCCCCAGAGACATCTTCCGCTCGAGTGAAGAGCTAACCTCCCTCAGCAATGGCGGCCAACATGCCATGCTGCGTCACAGAGTGAGCATACTTCAAACTAAAGAAACGAAGCACGTGCGACAGGTAAAAAGACAGGCGAGAGGCCGATAGACAGAAAGTTCGAGAGAAAGGTACCGGCCACCCGTGAACTTGCAGGATGAATAGCACGGGCGGTGGAATTAGAGAGAGAGGGAGAGAAAGCAAACCGAAGTTGAGCTGAACCACACCAAGGTGCAACTGCACCACAAGCCACCCTAAGGGACGGATACACGACAACAGCAACGACAATAAACAAATAAGTAATTCCGCCACCTAGGTGGGTCGAACGTCGTAGGCCTCGTGACAAACTCGTGACAATGGAACACACACTATAACTGAATTCATCATGTGCTGGATAGCACAGAACAAACATCGGGACTGAATTCATCTGCTGGATAGCATAGAACAAACATCGGGACTGAATTCATCTGCTGGATAGCATAGAACAAACATCGGGACTGAATTCATCTGCTGGATAGCATAGAACAAACATCGGGACTGAATTCATCTGCTGGATAGCATAGCACAAACATCGGGACTGAATTCGTCTGCTGGATCTGTTGGATATCAACTGGAACTTTTTGACAAAAAGTGTATGAGAACGCGCGTTTGTAAGCTGTTCGATGATAATACAATAATAACAACTTGACTTTGCAAAAACAAAACAATGCACATTCTGCCACGCCTCTAGGTACACAGTTTGGCGAAAATAAAGAGTGTTGTCCCCGTCAGTGACTCATCAACATCGAAAAGGCGTAGTGACTCCGTGAATGTCCCAGAGTCGAACTGTCTTATCTTTGCATGGAAACATAATGGTCTTGACGTAGACAAATCTGGTGTCATTTATCGCCATCATTTTCGTGTAACTATATCTATCAATTGTAGATAAAGGAACTTTTGAATGAGTCAGATACATGCCTGCCTTTTCTTTCCACATCTCTTCTGCTTAGAGGGGCATGTAAAATGGATGATATAATTGTGCGTCCCTGAGATACTCACTCAACTCCAAAGCCATTTCTTTTGTATCCAATTCCATTTGTAAGAGCGTCACAAGCTTGAGAGAGAGAGAGAGAGAGAGAGAGAGAGAGAGAGAGAGAGAGAGAGCGAGTCCATTATATGCTCTTGGCCATATGCCATGTCAGTAAGGTTAGATTACATCAGCACAGAGGACATAAAGCAAACTGGAAAAGTGAAACAAAGACTATCTGTGTGTGTGTGTGTGTGTGTGTGTGTGTGTGTGTGTGTGTGTGTGTGTGTGTGTGTGTGTGTGTAGTGTAGTAGTAGTAGTAGTAGTAGTAGTGTACTTTAATTTTACGTCTTTTCACAAACTATGTGATATTAGACAAGTGTGTGTGTGTGTGTGTGTGTGTGTGTGTGTGTGTGTGTTGTGTGTGTGTGTGTGTGTGTGTTTGTGTGTTTGTGAGAGAGAGGAGAGGAGAGAGAGAGAGAGAGAGAGAGAGAGAGAGAGAGAGAGGCAGAGAGAGAGAGACACACAGACAGACAGAAACAAGAGACTCAAACTCAAACTCAAACAGGTTCATTGCAAAGGCCGCCGACATATTTGCAATGAAGTCAAGAACAAAAGTAGAACACGCACGCGCCCGGCGCATACACCGAAAATTATGATGGAAAATATGTGCATAACAAAATGTTCTTCCTGAAATTACTCTGGCATTTTTGTGCTAACTGATAGCAGTTTCTTCTCTTCGTTTTAATGCTTTAAAAATGAACATAGAGTCTAGCTACTGAGCGAGTTACAATTCTCTTTTCATTTTGCAATGAAAAAGCAATGACACTTGATGAACATTTCTAGTAGGAGGCAAAATGTTTTTATCTCTTAAATTGTTATAGGATGGACAATCAATCAAAAAATGTATTTCGTCCTCGATGTGATTTCAGAATGGACCGAGTGAGAGAGAGAGGAGAGAGAGTCGAGAGAGCGAGGACGAGAGAGAGAGCGCGCGCGGAGAGAGAGAGATGAGAGTCCCTTTTGCAGCGATAACAGATTCTTGACTATTATTCAATATTAAAGGATTCTCTCTCTCTCTTCTCTTCTCTCTCTCTCTCTCTCTCTCTCTCCCTCACACACACAACAGACACACACGCCACGACACACACACACACACAACCACACGCACACACATCGATATCGGAAATCATTTGCATGATTTATGTTGCCTGTAGCTAGTCGCAGGCGCATCATCGCCCCCACCCACCCCCCCACCCTAACCCACCCTCACTGACTCTACTTCCTCGCCCCTCTCACTTCTTTCCCCGTCCCATAACCTAGAGACATGATAATGGGAAATTCCCCCACACAGCTGTCAGACACCTGTAAAGCGCGTGGTGGTGGTGTGGTAAGGGACAACTCCGGTGGTGACACGCGACCACGCGCAGAGAGCGTGCACACGGCTGCTCGTTCTCTTGTTTCAGCCAGCATTGTCGCCGGCGACCAACTGAATGCTGTGTGAATGTCGGACATATTGTCGCGGGCACATATTGCGTATTTGATGACCGTGATGATATACAGACAGGCAGAGGAGACCGACTGAGTGTGTGTGTGTGTGTGTGTGTGTGTGTGTGTGTGTGTGGGTGTGTGTGTGTGTGTGTGTGTGTGTTTGTTGTGTGTGTGTGTGGGTGTGTGGGTGTGTGTGTGTGTGATGTGATGTGTGTGTGTGTGTAAGTTATGTGTGTGTGTGTGTGTGTGTGTGTGTTTGTGTGTGTGTGTGGTGGTGTGTGTGTGTGTGTCGTTGTGTGCGTGTGCGTTGGTGCGTTGCGTGGTGCGTGCGTGTGTTTGTGGTCGTGTGTGTGTGTGTGTGTGTGTGTGTGTGTTGTGTGTGCGTGTGTGTGGTGTAGCGTGTGTGTGTGTGGTGTGTGTGTGGAGTGCGTGTTGTGTGAGTGTGTGTGTGTGTGTCTGGTGGTGGTGTTGTGTGTATGTGTGTATGTGATGTGGGTGTGTGTGTGTGTGTGTGTGTGTGTGTGTGTTGTGTTGTGTGTGTGTGTGTGTGTGTGTGTGTGCTTGCGTGCGTGTGTGTGGTGTGGTGTTGTGTGTGGGTGCGTGCGTGCGTGCGTGTCTGTATGTGTGTGTGTGTGTGTGTATGTGTGTGTGAGTGAGTGAGTGTGTGTGTGTGTGTGTGTGTGAGTGTGTGTGTGTGTGTGTGTGGAGTGTACAATCATTCTTTTTGGAGAAAATTCCCCTCGCGAACAACGAACGAGATGAAGGCATGTCGGAGCAAAATTCGAAGAATATCACCCATTGACACTTCACTCACGCCAGCCCCCACACAACACAACACAACAACACCACACCACCACAACACACCACACACACACACACCACCCACTCGCCGCACGCACGCACGCAGCACGCACGACGCACGCACACACCCACCACACACACACCACACACATTCAGCAATCACCATCACTTTTGCCTCCACCATAAATACCACATGATGTGGTGGAACTCCACCCCCCACCCACAAACCACACCACACACACACACACACACTCACACTCACTCACACACACAACCACACACACACACAACGGCTCTGTCTCTCTTTCTTTCTCTTCTCTCTTTCTTCTCTCTCTCTTCTCTCTCTCTCTGTCTTAACACCACACACACACACTCTCTCTCTCTCTCTCTTGTTTGTCTCTAGGCCCTTCCCTCTCTTTCTCGCCACGCCAACACCACAACCAACACACCCACTACCACCCAACCCACCCATTCACACGCACGACGCACGCCACGCACGCACGCAAGAGCGCACACCGCAGATAAACACTTGAAGAGAACACAACGCACAAAAGCAGTGTGGAAGGCGATGTTGAGGCGTGCGTCACGTTAAGACCCGTTGGACAACGTGTTTAACGATTTGCTTTCACACAAGTGAGGATGATTGGGTTGTGTGTGACGGACACATAAAGGCACGGAACTGCACGTCGTGCGCGGAAGATTCAATCCTCTTCACACCCTTTCTCTCTCAGAACCTGTATAAACTGGAGAGATGAGAAACGCGTTTTGTGAGTTTGTGTGTTAGGCAGTGTGTCAGACACGTCTTTCGTGCCTCTTGCCGGCCCCTGCAGTTATTGATTTCTTCTATGTAGCGTGCCGATCCACTAGCATCTTGGAATGTCAAAAGGGATCGTTTTGTGTTAGCTTATGGGCCACTAGAGCCTTTTATGCGCCGAACATGCTGAGCGAAACGGTGTGAGATTCGGTCAAACACGCCTCAGTGCTGGCGT
>CM031624.1:51541065-51548565 GCA_018398815.1 Conus ventricosus | reverse complement strand
AGTATCTATCTATCTGTCTATCTATTTTTGTTCGATGTTTCAGTCTTTGCCACGTTCTTATGTAATGACGAAGGAATTGTTACCCTGCACTTGTTTTTCCCCACACTTAGTTGTTCGTTTGTTTTTTTTGGTAGTCGTGGGAGGTCGCACTCTGGAGACCCAAAGAAAAAGGCTTTTCTGCAAAATTCTTGGTGCTGACAGCCTTAGGTGATGACACGGCTCGGTTTTTTTAAAGGGTTAGGATGCCACTTTGACTTTTGACACTTTAAAAAAAAAATTTTTTAAACCCCTTTGGTCTTAAAATGGCCATTAGTAGGTAAAAAGCCCCCCCATCTGCATTTAATACCCTTACATGATGATTTTTTTTCCCAAAACTTATTTTTTACAGCGCTTTTTCGGGGTTTTTTTTCTCCCCTTCACTGGTGCTTTGGGGGTTTTGTTGGGCTCTTTTTTACCCTTCACGGGGCTGCTTTGGGGGTGGTGTTGTGCTCTTTTTTTATACCTTAATGGGCTTTGGGGGTGTTGTTGTGCTTATTTTTTATCCCCTTCACTGGTGTTTTGGGGGGGTTTTTGTTGTGCTTATTTTTTCCCCTTCACTGGCTGTTTTGGGGGGGGTGTTTTTTGTGTTTTTTTTTTATCCCCTTACGGGCGTTTGGGGGTGTTGTTGTGCCTATCTTTTTACCTTCACTGGTGTTTGGGGGGGTTGTTGTGTCTTTTTTTACCCCCTTCCGGTGTTTGGGGGGGTGTTTTTTTGTGCTCTATTTTTTTACCCTTACGGGTGTTTGGGGGTTTGTTGTGCTCTATTTTTTTTACCCTTCACTGGTTTTTGGGGGGTTTTGTATTCCCTTTTTTTATTTTCACTGGCTGTTTGGGGGGTTGTTGGTTCTTTTTTTGACCCGTTGGGGGTGAGAAAGCACAGAATTATGACGTGGGGTCTCCATTGGGCAAAGGTGACAGAGACACAGTCAGCGTGGGACCCGATCGGTGGCGGAGGCCCCTTGGGCAGGCGATTGAACATTTTGTTTTCGCAGGGTAGTGGTCCCCATTGCTGTAGTGAAGGTTTTCATTTTTTATAACCCATTTGTCCTTTTTTTTTCCCTGCTGAAAAAATTTAAAGTAGGGGGGGGGAAAAACAAGTGCAGGTTAAAATTCTTCCATTTATGTATTGTTGGAAAAGATTTGAATTTTTAAAACAAAAAAAAAAAGGGGGGGGGGGGTTTTTTTAGGTGGGGAAACGGGGAAAATTTTAATATATTATAAATATGAAACCCCTTCCCCTAGCTGCATGAGGGAACCATCGTAACCCGTCTCGAGGTTATTTTTAATATTATAAATATTTTATATTTTTAATAATATTTTTTTATATTTTTATTTTGTATATATAGAGAGAGTGTGGGTGTGTGTGTGTGTGTGTGTGTGTGTGTGTGGTGTGTGTGTGTGTGTTATGTGTGTGTGGGTGTGTGTGTTTTGTGTGAGAGGGTGGGAGAGAGAATTGGCATTGTTCTTTTCCCTGTGCTAAAAAGAATGTTTGTAAGTATTGGTTAAAACACAAATGTATAATGTTAAAAATTAAAGCCCCGTGTTGCGACTGGTTAATTTGATGTTAAATTTTTAGCCAGTGGGATATGATTAGTTAAAAAATAACAACCATATAAAAAAATTTCCTATTAACATAGTGATATAATGAAGTAATTAAAAGGGGAAAAAAGTACTGACCACGGCTCTGTGTGTGTGTGTGGGTTGGTGCGTGTGCCCCCGGTTGTTGTTGTGTGTGGTGTGTGTGTGTGTGTGTGTGTGTGTGTGTGTGTGTGTGTGTGTGTGTGTGTGTTTGTGTGTTTTTTTGGGGGGTTGTGTGTTTTTGTGTGTGTGTGTGTGTTTTTGGGTTTTTGTGTGTGTGTGTTGTGGGTGTGTGTGTGTGTCTGGTGTGTCTGTGACTGGTGTGTGTGTGTGTGTGTGTGTGTGTGTTGTGTGTGTGTGTGTGTGTGTGTGTGTGGTGATTGTGTGTGTTTGTGTGTGTGTGTGTGTGTGTTGTGTGTTGTGTGTGGTGTGGTGTGTGTGTGTTGTGTGTGTGTGTGGTGTAATGGGACACGACAAGGTACAACGTTGCTTTACTATCTATCTATCTTCTTTATTTTAATTATCAATTGTTTATATGTGTGTCTGTTATTTGATCTATTGTGTGTTTATGTTGTACAAAGTCCATTGATTGAAACCTTGCTCAACAGGGCTTTTTTCTAATGGCAAATATTTGTATCCTGTCAGTGTCAGTCAGTATTATTATTGTCTTGATCTTTTTTGTTCGCATGTTTCAGTCTTTGCAGTCTTTGTAATGACGAAGTCGAATTGTTAGCCTGCACTTGTTTTTCCTTACTTGTTGTTCAGTGAATTGTATTGTTTGGTCAGTCAGTGGATGGTCGCATCTCATAGGGATCAGTAAGGCTGTTTCTGCAGCAAGTCTTGTGAAGCACTTAGGTGATTGTAGCCGCTCTGGTTTGTTCAACGGTAGAGATGACCACTTTGATGTTGGCACTTTAAAAAGAAATTTTAACTCCTGAGTCCTAAATGTACCATTAAGCTGGCTCAAAGCCCCATTGCAGTTCATACACCTACATGTGATTTCAGTTTTTCAGCAACCCTTATTTTCTTTACAGGCATTTTAGGGTTTTATTTCATCCCTTATGGCTTTGGGTGTTGTTGCCCTATTTTTATACCCTTCACGGTGCTTTGGGGTGGTGTTTGCTTATTTTTATACCTTCACGGCTGCTTTGGGGGTGTTGTTGGCTTATTTTTTATACCCTTCACTGGCTGCTTTGGGGGTGTTGTTGTGCTCTATTTTTATACCTTCACTGGCTGCTTTGGGGGTGTGTTGTGCTCTATTTTTTATACCCTTCACTGGCTGCTTTGGGGGTGTTGTTGGCTCTATCTTTTATACCCTTCACTGGCTGCTTTGGGGGGTGTTGTTGTGCTCTATTTTTTATACCCTTCACTGGCTGCTTTGGGGGTGTTGTTGTGCTCTATTTTTTTACCCTTCACTGGCTGCTTTGGGGGTGTTGTTGTGCTCTATTTTTTTACCCTTCACTGGCTGCTTTGGGGGTGTTGTATTGCTCTATTTTTATTCCCTTCACTGGCTGCTTTGGGGGTGTTGTTGTGTTCTATTTTTGAGCCGTTGGTGGTGAGAACAGCACGAATTATGACTGTGGTGCGTCTCCATTGGAGACAAAGGTGACAGAGACACAGTCAGCGATGAGACCCGATCGGTGGACGGAAGGCCTTGGAGCAGGCGATCTGAACAGTTTGTTTTCGACATGGAGTATGATGGTCCCCATATGCTGCTAGTGAAGGATTTCATTTTTATAATCCAGTGTCCTGTTTTTTTCCTGCTGAACAATTAAGTAGTGGGGGAAAACAAGTGCAGGTACAATTCTTCCATCATTATAGTAATGACTTGGCAAAGATTTGAAATTTAAAACAAAAAAAAAGGGGGGGGGGGGTTGAAGGTGAGGAAACTGGGAAATTATATATTATCAATATGAAAGCCTTCCCTAGCTGCATGAGGGAACCATCCGTAATCCGTTCTCGAAGGCATATATGTATAATATATATATATATATATATATATATATATATATATATATATATATATATATTATTTTTATATAGAGAGAGATGTGTGTGTGTGTGTGTGTGTGTGTGTGTGTGTGTGTGTTGTGTGTGTGTGTGTGTGTGTGTGTGTGTGTGTGTGTGTGTGTGTGTGGAGAGAGAGTGGGAGAGAGAATTGGCATTGTTCATGTTCCTGCTGCTCAAAGAACTGAATAGTAAGTAATTGGATAAAACATGAATGATATAATGTTGAAATTAAGCCCACGTAGATATGCGACTGGTTAATTTGATGTTGAAATTAAGCCCACGTAGGGATATGATTAGTTAGAAATATACAACATATAACAAAATTCCTATTAACATAGTGTATATAATGAAGTAATTAGAACGGAATCAAAGTACTGACCCACGGCTCTGTGTGTGTGTGTGTGTGTGTGCGTGTGCTCCGTGTGTGTGTGTGTGTGTGTGTGGGGTGTGTGTGTGTGTGTGTGTGTGTGTGTTGTGTGTGTGTGTGTGTGTGTGTGTTTGTGTGTGTGTGTGTGTTTGTGTGTGGTGTGGGTTGTGTTTGTGTGTGTGTGTGTGTGTGTGTGTGTGTGTGTGTCTGTGTGTGTCTGTGTGTGAGTGTGTGTGTGTGTGTGTGTGTGTGTGTGTGTGTGGTGTGTGTGTTGTGTGTGTGTGTGTGTGACTGTGAGTGTGTGTGTGTTTGTGTGTGTGTGTGTGTGTGTGTGTGTGTGTGTGTGTGTGTGTGAGTGTGTGTGTGTGTGTGTGTGTGTGTGTGTGTGTGTGTGTGTGTGTGTGTGTGTGTGACTCGTTGTGTGTGTGTGTGTGTGTGTGTGTGTGACTCTGTGTGTGTGTGTGTGTGTGTGTGTGTGTGTGTGTGGTGTGTGTGTGTGTGTGTGTGTGAACTAAAGGACACGACAAAATGTACAAACGTTGACTTTACTATCTATTATCTATCTATCTATCTTCTATCTATCTATCTAAATCTATCTAATCTGTTTATATATGTTGTCTGTCTGTCTGTCTGTCTGTCTGTCTATTTATCTATCTATCTGTCTATTACATGTCTCTGTCACAGTCCATTGATTGAAACCCGCTTGCCAACAGGGCTTTTTTGCTAATGGCAATGAAAATTGTATCGTGTCAGTGTCAGTCAGTATCTATCTATCTGTCTATCTATTTTTGTTCGCATGTTTCAGTCTTTGCCAAGTCCTTATGTAATGACGAAGGAATTGTTAGCCTGCACTTGTTTTTCCCACTACTTAGTTGTTCAGTATTGTATTGTTTGGTCAGTCAGTGGGAGGTCGCATCTCATAGGAGATCCAAGTAAAGGCTGTTCTGCACAAGTCTTGGCTGCTGACAGCACTTAGGTGACTGACACGGCTCGGGTTGTTAAACGGTAGAGATGACACTTTGACTGTTGACACTTTAAAAAAAAGAAATTTTAAACCTCCATTGTGTCCTTAAATGGACCATTAAGCATAGGCTCAAAGACCCCATCTGCATTCAATACACCTTACATGATGATTTCAGTTTTTCAGCAACTTATTTTCTTACAGCGCTTCTTCTGGGTTTTATTTTCATTACCCTTCACTGGCTGCTTTGGGGGTGTTGTTGTGCTCTATTTTTATACCCTTCATGGCTGCTTTGGGGGTGGTGTTGTGCTCTATTTTTTATACCCTTCACTGGCTGCTTTGGGGGTGTGTTGTGCTCTATTTTTTATACCCTTCACTGGCTGCTTTGGGGGTGTTGTTGTGCTCTATTTTTTATACCCTTCACTGGCTGCTTTGGGGGTGTTGTTGTGCTCTATTTTTTATACCCTTCACTGGCTGCTTTGGGGGTGTTGTTGTGCTCTATTTTTTATACCTTCACTGGCTGCTTTGGGGGTGTTGTTGTGCTCTATTTTTATACCCTTCATGGCTGCTTTGGGGGTGTTGTTGTGTTCTATTTTTATAGCCGTTGGTGGTGAGAACAGCACAGATTATAGTGTGGTGCGTCTCCATTGGAGACAAGGTTGACAGGAACAGTCAGCGATGAGACCCGATCGGTGCACGGTGCCTTGGGGGCGATTAAAGTTCTGTTGTCGACATGAGTATGATGTCCCATTGGCTAGTGAAGGATTTCTTTTTGAATCGTGTCCTGTTTTATTTATGCTGAACATTAAGTAGTGGGAGAAAACAAGTGCAGGTTAACAATTCTTCCTCCATTAGAGTACAGATTGCACAGTTTGAAATTTAACAAAAAAAAAGGGGGGGGGGGGGTTGAAGGTGGGAATCTGAAATATTATATTTCATATGAAGCCTTCTAGCTGATGAGGGATACCATCGTAATCCGTTCGAAGGCATATTATGTATATTATATATATATTTATATATATTATAATTTAATATATCATATATATATTATATATATATATCATTAGAGGAGAGAGAGTGTGTGTGTGTGTGTGTGTGTGTGTGTGTGTGTGTGTGGTGTGTGTGTGGGTGTGTGTGTTTTGTGTGGTGTGTGTGTGGAAGAGAGAGGTTTGGGAGAGAGGAATTGGCATTGTTCATGTTCTGCTGCTCAAAGAACTGAATTGTAAGTAATTGGATAAAACACTGAATGATTAATGTTGAAATTAAGCCCACGTGATATGCGACTGGTTAATTTGATGTTGAAATTAAGCCCACGTAGGGATTGATTTGTTAGAAATAACAACCATATAAAAAAAGTTCCTATTAACATAGTGTATATAATGAAGTAATTAGAATGAATCAAAGTAATGACCCACGGCTCTGTGTGTGTGTGTGTGTGTGTGAGTGTGCGTGTGTGTGTGTGTGTGTTTTGTGTGTGTGTGTGTTTTTTGTGTTTGTGTGTGTGTGTGTGTGTGTGTGTGTGTGTGTGTGTGTCTGTGTGTGTCTGTGACTGAGGGGGTGTGTGTGTGTGTTGTGTGTGTGGTGTGTGTGTGTGTTGTGTGTGTGTGTGTGGTGTGAGTGTTGTGTGGTGTGTGTGTGTGTGTTTTGTGTGTGTGTGTGTGTGTGTGTGTGTGTGACTGAGTGTGTGTGTGTGTGTGTGTGTGTGTGTGTGTGTGTGTGTGTGTGTGTGTGTGTGTGTGATGTGTGTGTGTGTTTTGTGTGTGTGTGTGTGTGGGTGTGACTCTGTGTTTTGTGTGTGTGTGTGTGTGTGTGTGTGTGTGTGTGTGTGTGTGTGTGTGTGTGTGTGGGAAATGAAGGACACGACCAAAAGGTACCCAAACGTTGACTTTACCCATTATCTATCTATCTATTATCTATCTAAATCTATCAATTGTTTTTATTTTGTCTGGTCTGTCTGTCTGTCTGTTGTCTGTTATTTATCTATCTATCTGTCTATTACATGTCTCTGTCACAGTCCATTGATTGAAACCCCCCTTTCCAACAGGGCTTTTTTGCTAATGGCAATGAAAAATTTTATCCGTGTCAGTGTCGTCAGTATCTTCTATTGTTATCTATTTTTGTTCGATGTTTCAGTCTTTGCCAAGTCCCTTATGTAATGACGAAGGAATTTTAGCCCGCACTTGTTTTTCCCCACTACTTAGTTGTTCAGTATTGTATTGTTTGGTCAGTAGTGGGAGGTCGCATCTCATAGGAGATCCAAGTAAAGGCTGTTTTGCACAAGTCTTGGCTGCTGACAGCATTAAAGGGGACTGAACGGTCGGGTTGGTTTAAACGGTAGAGATGGGCCACTTTGACTGTTGACATTTAAAAAAAGAAATTTTAAACCTCATTGTGCCTTAAATGGACCATTAAGCATAGGCTCAAGACCCCATCTGCATTCAATACACCTTACATGATGATTTCAGTTTTTCAGAACTTATTTTCTTAAGCGCCTTCTTCTGGGTTTTATTTTCATTACTTCACTGGCTGCTTTGGGGGTGTTGTT
>CM031624.1:51526065-51533565 GCA_018398815.1 Conus ventricosus | reverse complement strand
ATCGAGTACATATGTTTCTCAATTTTATGTCTATAGCATAGTTCCTTTAGAAACATTATTAGGTTGGGTTTCATCTTATTAATTCTACATTTGTATATGAAATATTTTCCCATTAAAATGATTAAGTCTAACATATCATCTGTTTTTGTTTTCTCATCAGTGCCAAACAATATAAGCTCTACATTAAATGACAATCTTTCACAGTGTGAACACTTACTTTTGAGAGTATTTTCAAGTTGTTTCCAGAAAGTATGTGCAAATTCACATTCCCACAAGTAGTGACTAATCGAATCTTTCTCTCTATGACAGAAGTTACACATGTCACTATCCACAACCTGCATTCTTTTCAAAATACTGTTAGTTACTAAAATTTTAGTACATATTTTAAGCTGGAACCATTTCAGTTTTATTTCTTTTATTTTCTTAATTCTTTTTAGTACGTCTGTCCAATTAATAGGTATATTAAGGCGCTGTTCCCATTTCATAAAAGTGCTGATGTTTAAAACTTCAATGTCTTCTATCATAATATCATAGTGAATGCGTGCCCCTTTAGTGGCGTTACAAATTTTTTGTAACGCTAATGTTCTGTCATTACTGGTATTACTGTCGAGTTTTATTGACATTTTCTTCGCATAGTCTTTTATTGATTGTACGCAACTTATATAATTTAGAAAATTGACCTCAGATCCCAGCTTCTCTGACAGTGTGTGACGGCTTATAAAGTTACCATTGTCATCAAGTAAATGTTTAACCAAAAATATATTGTTCTGCATCCATTTCTTGTAAAAGAACGGTTTATTTCCCACTTTGAACTTTTCGTTATGTCAACCTCGGGTGATGTCAGTGGAGGAAGGACTAGCGCACAGCCCAAACACACTCACAGCTTGCTTACAATCTCATTCATATATCATGCATTCGTCACATCAAACCACTAGTAAAGTCTATAACTTTACTACACATGTTCATAGAACGAAACATCAATGCATATGGAATCAAACAAAATAAAACATTCTCTCTTTCCTGAACTTCACAAAATCATTTATCTAAAACATCATTAACTAACCCGGGTATAAATAGATTTCTACTTTACCTGGCCAGGTGATCTTAACTATTCACGAATCACTGTCTTTTCTTTTCTTTTTTTTCTTTCTTTTCACTGTCACTTTCACAAGCACGACACAAACTGCTGGCACTGGTCTTGGTCTGCTGGCGCCTGGTCAGGTGAGACTGTTGGCACTGGCGTTGGTCTGTCGATGAAAGTGGCGCTGGCCAAGTATGAGGTCGAACCCCAGTGAAGATAGAACAGTGACTATCAACATCGATCTGTTCTCCTTTCTTTCTTCCTGCATTAACGCATTGCACTCTCTCTCTCTCTCTTCTAGTCTGCTCTTATCAAATGGACATGGTTGCTTTTCTTTTCTTTTTTTTTTCTTTTCTTTCTTTCCTCTTCATTAGTTAGCAACTCTCTCTTTCCACATCTCTCTTTAGTCCTCCCTTTGCAGACTATATCTGGTGCTAATGCTCAAACTTCACTCCTCTCATCTCTCTGCCTTTCTCCTGCAGAGACTACACCCCAGAACCTCTCTCTCTCTCTCTGTCTCTCTGTTCGTTCTCATCTCCCTGCCTTCCTGTAGGCGAGAGCCTACTCCCCCGAACTTCCTCCTCTCTCTCTCTGTCTGTTCGTTTTCTTCGTTCTCCCCTCTCTCTCACTCACGCATTACTTTATGCCCTCACTCCGTGTCCAAGGGCCAGTACCATTGGTCAGTATTTTTACCGCCTGATACCGAAGTTATCTCCCTCTAATTCCATTGGATATTCAAATCATGACAGTCACGCCTACACGCCTTACTCTCTGTGGTGGTCAATTGGTCATTTAATTGATTAGCTAGATTTCACCCCACCACGCACTACCTTCCCCCCTTTCCTACTTAACTGGCGCCGTGTGGCTTAACGTGTGGGCACTGGTCACTCTAAACTGGCTAGATGAGTCTGGGTAGGCGCCGCGACGTCTGACCAAACCTACCGAGACCTGTCGGTCCAGCCACTCAGACTGTCTGCTGTCTCCTTGCTGTGCTTAATTGGCCGGGTGAGACGCATGGAGCCGTCTTCGTGACGCCAAGATGTTTGAGTTAGAGCTTATGTCCAAACAACCTGGACCACGACTTGGTTGTTCTATTTTTGACCGTGACAATTTCCCCATTGCAAAAGACTATGCACCGCATCGTCTCAAAACCACGGTACAAAAAAACCAACAACCGAATTTGCTGACACACAGCTACACGTGCAAAGTTTGAAAAAAATACTTTACAACCAACGGTTTATAAATTATAAAATATATCATTAGTGAATACCACTCCAATGAGTTATCATTGACGTGCGCTCTTGCGTTATTTCGACTCATTTTATAACGACCTCTGTGCGCACCTATGCAATCCCCCTACCTGCGGATTTGCCATATCTTCTCTTCACAATTCTTATGAAAAGCACAATATAATATGATCACGATCCATGACACTTCACTGAGGAATCTCCATCCTCACTTATTGCAAATAATGCATCACTACACAAGCGACCTGTATGCTCCAAGCATAACTACATTCACATGAACAAGTCTCACAAAGAAAACATGAACAAGTCTCACACAAAAATATGAACCATAGCCAACTGGGAATGAACCCATATCCATCAACATAACTGTAATCAACACATGTTATCAACAAAGCACCCCGGATATGACTGACTTCCTCTAAGTTGCAGCTTGCTAGACTACACGGCTTAAATAGTCAGCTCCGACATTCTGTCGACCGGAATGTACTGCACTCGGTACCTGTAGGGCTGCAATGCATTGCCCAACGCAGAACCCTGCTGTTTTTCAACTGCGCCTCCTGCAGGAATTTGAGTGGTTGATGATCAGTCTCTATCACGAACTCTTTCCCATACAAGTATTGTGGAATTTCTGCACGGCCCACACAACGGCTAAACACTCCTTCTCTACAGTTGCGTACCCTTCTTCACACTTTGTCAACTTCCTGCTAGCGTATCTCACAGGAAACTCGACTCTTCATGCTCTGCAACAATACCGCACCTATCCCACCGCCTGATGCATCTGTCCGCAACAAAAATGGTTTGGACATATCTGGTAGCTTCAAGATGGGACGGGAACCTAGTCTTTCCAACACTGTCTGCAGTGCTTGCTCTGCAGCGTCTGACCACTCGACCACTGTGGTTTCCCTGCCTTGACCAAATCACTGAGAGGACTCGTGATTGCTGCGAAGTTTGGAACAAACTCCTATAGAAGCCAATAAAACCTAGCAGACTCCTGACTTCTGTTTTGGTCTTTGGTCTCTCTGAATTCATCATCTTCTCCACCTTTCCTTTTTTGGCTGCTTTGCGTCGCCTCCGCAACAAAACTAGGAACTCCTACTGTCTAGCCCTTCATACAGTGACACATCCCTGTATGACTCTTCTGGAAACTTAGGCAACAAAATCTCCCCTTCTTCTGCTGGGTCTCTTTCACCTCATCAATGATTGCTGCTGCGCCTATGTGCTGAGTCTCACGCTGAATATATTTGCGGAGAAAATTCGCATGGAAAAGTTTTAGTTTCCATTCACATCAATTCGGTAATCCCGACCGACCTTTTCAGTGATGGTGAATGGTCCTTTCCAATGCATCAGCAGCTTGTTGTGACCGTGGGAAGCCAGTACCAGGACTTGATCTCCCACCTTGAGGGATTGCTTCCTCACTTCCTGTCATATTGCTTCTTCTGACCGACCCTAGCCTCCTGCAGACTTTCCCTTGCAACCTTACGTGTCTCATACCTGTGCCCACCTTTGGAACAGGGCGAGATTGGGCCAATCAGATCAACAGCCACTCTCCTGAACGGTGTGTCAATTAAAGGGGATGTTTAAGAGGCGCCTTCCTCTTCACCCCTCTTGTGGCTGACCTTTGACACGCGTCACATGACATGCAGAAACGCTTGATGTCTGCCATTGCTCCTGGCCAGTGAAATCATCAAAGATTCGGTCAGCTGTTTTGCTGGTGCGAGATGACCCGCCATGAGCGACTCGTGACCCACTGACATGACAGTGTCACGATAACATGCTGGTACCTCTAACTGAGTTGTCACCTTACCTGTCTTCCCCTTGGTGAACACTCGGTACAACAGCCCGCCTTTCACAAGAAATTCTGTCTCACCTCCTCTAACCTCCTGTTTCTCTCCACCTCTTGCCAACTCCCAAGACTTCACGAGCGAAGGGTCTTGTTCCTGCGCTGCCCTAAACTCATCAGGCGACACATCTATGCCTGACTTCCTTGCTGGAACGACTAACGGTTTATCACCCTTTTCCTCCTTCTTGCTCCGTGTTTGAACTGCTGCCCCTGTAGCAGTCAACAACTCAGGATCCCCTGGATCCCTTGCCCCTGGAATATTTCCAATGATCAAATCATGAAGGGGTTTCTCCATCACCAGCGCAGACAACTCGCCTGAGAAGGTAAGGGGTACGTACTTCTATCTTAGCAACTGGAAACTCCCTCACAGTGCCATCGATTAGAGTACAGGTCTGGATTTGCCCTGTCAAATCCCCTTCTCGACCAGCGTTGTTCGTACTACACCGCATGAAACAACCTGTGTCTCGTAACACTTTCACCCTCTGCTGGCCAATCCACCCTTCTTCCACTGGTAACGAACCACTCAGCTTAGTGCCCTCCATCCCTGACACTGACTGCTGTCCAGTGCTAGCCATAGGCTGCACTCCACCCTCTTCAGACTGAATCCCTTTTGGTTCCACTGCAGGTCGTTTCCTTGACGACCCTTATCCACCTCTTGCAAGGCTGCTGCCTTCTGGAACCTCATGCGACAATCCCTCGCCATATGTCCCTTCTTGTGACAAATGAAACACCTAATGTCCCTTTGCCTTCCTTCTGCCCCACCACTGGGTTTGCAGACTTTGCAGAAAAACTCTCCTAGTCTCCTTGCACTCTTCTCACCTGTGCCTAGCACCTGTTTCTCCTGCACCTTAGTGCCCAAACGTGCCTCTCTATACACCTCTGCGAACTTCAAAAACTCCCTGCTGTCTCTGGCTGTCTCTCTTTCAAATGTATGGTTAACTCAGGGCCGCAACCTGACAAAATCTGTTCTTTCATAACTAGCTCTTTCAACCCAGCGAACTCCTTTTTCGTACCACTCAACTCTAACCATTTATCAAAATAGTGATCCAAACGTGCACCAAACTGAGTGTACGTCTCACCTGCTTGTAATTTAGCTGAACGAAATTTCTTCCTGAACCCCTCCTCTGTGAGGTCAAATCCTTTCATCAACGATTCCTTCACAGCGCCGAAATCAGACTGTTGTTCTGCTGGTAACGCAGTGAAAAACTGTAATGCCTTACCCGTCAGTAACGCTGACAAAATGACTGCCCACTCTTCTGAAGGCCAACCCTGACTGGTCGCAAACGTTTCGAAACGACTGATGTAGCATCAATCGAATCGGTTCCTTCAGAGAATTTGGCAACTTGGGTCGGGGGGGCATAGCTGCGCACAGAGTCACTGGAAAGTGAACTACCATCATCGGTGGTCTCCCTTTGTATTCTCACTTTCTCTAGCTCTAATTGAACCTTTAATCTTTCTGTTTCCTGCTTCATTCTTTCTGTTTCCTGCGCTTCCTTATTCTTTCTGTTTCCTGCGTTTCGCTAGTCTGAATCCTTAATCTTTCTGTTTCCTGCGTTTCCTTATCATGTTAGCCTGAATCCTTAATCTTTCTGTTTCTTCTTTTTCTACGGCGACACGGCGTCTTTCCGCGCGTTCATCCCTTTCCATCTTTTGCTGGTTTTCAACAAATGCTCGCAACTCTTCTCCCGAATAACCTAAATCACGAGCGACGCTCACAAGTTGTTCAATAGGGGTGTTCTTTTCTTCCGCCATTATATCTCTCTCTTTTTTTTTTTTTTTTGAACAAGATTTTATTACTACGACAGCCAAACTGGTGGTTACCGACACGAGTGACGTAATAGCACAATCCTATGAATGATAATATTAGCTTGGGACAACGTAATTAGTTTTTATAAGACGCCCAGCGCCTGACCCAACTATGAGAGCGAATTATAGGCAATCTGTGTGAAATGAGTACTCTGGGGCTGAAATGCCAAGCCTAGTATTAACTATCTTGGAAGCAATGCCAAGCCTAGTATTTAACTATCTTGGGAACATACAGTAAGACAACCCCTTGTCTTAGGATTACAATACTTGAATCCCACCCAGCTTCCTCTCTGAGAAGTTGAACAATTATAATAAATGGGCCAGAATATCCTGGCAGGCTCGCCAATAAATTGTCAACCTCGGGTGATGTCAGTGGAGGAAGGACTAGCACACAGCCCAAACACACTCACAGCTTGCTTACAATCTCATTCATATATCATGCATTCGTCACATCAAACCACTAGTAAAGTCTATAACTTTACTACACATGTTCATAGAACGAAACATCAATGCATATGGAATCAAACAAAATAAAACATTCTCTCTTTCCTGAACTTCACAAAATCATTTATCTAAACATCATTAACTAACCCGGGTATAAATAGATTTCTACTTTACCTGGCCAGGTGATCTTAACTATTCACGAATCACTGTCTTTTCTTTTCTTTTTTTTTCTTTCTTTTCACTGTCACTTTCACAAGCACGACACAACTGCTGGCACTGGTCTTGGTCTGCTGGGCCTGGTCAGGTGAGACTGTTGGCACTGGCGTTGGTCTGTCGATGAAGTGGCGCTGGCCAAGTATGAGGTCGAACCCCAGTGAGATAGAACAGTGACTATCAACATCGATCTGTTCTCCTTTCTTCTTCCTGCATTAACGCATTGCACTCTCTCTCTCTCTCTTCTAGTCTGCTCTTATCAAATGGACATGGTGCTTTTCTTTCTTTTTTTTTTCTTTTCTTTCTTTTCTCTTCATTAGTTAGCAACTCTCTCTTTCCACATCTCTCTTAGTCCTCCCTTTGCAGACTATATCTGGTGCTAATGCCAAACTTCACTCCTCTCATCTCTCTGCCTTTCTCCTGCAGAGACTACACCCCAGAACCTCTCTCTCTCTCTCTGTCTCTCTGTTCGTTCTCATCTCCCTGCCTTCCTGTAGGCGAGAGCCTACTCCCCGAACTTCCTCTCTCTCCTCTCTCTGTCTGTTCGTTTTCTTCGTTCTCCCCCTCTCTCACTCACGCATTACTTTATGCCTCACTCCGTGTCCAAGGGCCAGTACCATTGGTCAGTATTTTTACCGCCTGATACCCGAAGTTATCTCCTCTAATTCCATTGGATATTCAAATCATGACAGTCACGCCTACACGCCTTACTCTCTGTGGTGGTCAATTGGTCATTTAATTGATTAGCTAGATTTCACCCCCACCACGCACTACCTTCCCCCTTTCCTACTTAACTGGCGCTGTGTGGCTTAACGTGTGGGCACTGGTCACTCTAAACTGGCTAGATGAGTCTGGGTAGGCGCCGCGAC
>CM031624.1:51511065-51516065 GCA_018398815.1 Conus ventricosus | reverse complement strand
CTACTACTACTACTACCCACCCCCACCACCACGACTACTGCTACTACTGCTACCACCCCCACCACCACGACTACTACTACTACTACTACTACCACCCCCACCACCACGACTAACTACTACTACACTACTACTACTACTACCACCACGACTACTACTACTACTACTAACTACTACTACTACCACCCCCACCCACCACGACGACTACTACTACTACTACCACCCCCACCACCACGACTACTACTACTACTACTACTACTACTACTACACTACTACTACTACTACTACCACCCCCACCACCACGACTACTGCTACTACTACTAACCACCCCCACCACCACGACTACTACTACTACTACTACTACTACTACACACACCCCCACCACCACGACTACTACACTACTACTACCACCCCCACCACCACGACTACTACTACTACTACTACTACTACCACCCCCACCACCACGACTACTACTACTACTACTACCACCCCCACCACCACGACTAACTACTACTACTACTACCACCCCCACCACCACGACTACTACTACTACTACTACTACTACTACTCCACCCCCACCACCACGACTACTACTACTACTACTACCACCCCCACCACCACGACTACTGCTACTACTACTACCACCACCACCACACTACTACTACTACTACACACCACAACCACTACTACTACTACTACTGCAACCACTACCAACCCGCCCCCCCCCTCCCCCACTGCTACCACTATAGCTACTTACGTTAGCTCTCCGCCTTGCAGAACAACGAGCTGAAGGTGGACCTGGCCTACTTCAAGGCGCTGTCGGCAGAGTACTACCGGTCCGACGACCCCGGCGCCCTGGGCAATTTCATCACGGGGAGGCTCACCTTCGACGCACCGGTCGCCCCGCCCGCCAAATGACGCGACCCCCAGACCTGGAGAGCAGGGGTGGGGGGATTGGTGGTGGGGGGTAGGAAGAACTGAGGAGGTAGAGGGGGTGGGGGTGGGATTGGGGGTGGTGGTGGTGGGAGGGGGATGGATGGCTGTCTGTCTTGGATGGTCTGAGTGTCTGAATGCTGATGAGGAATGGGATGGCAGGGGGTGGGGGGGGAGGAGTGTTGAGGGGAAGGTGGGGAGAGAGGGGGGGGGGGGGGGGGGGATCTGCACAGATTTACATCCCGGCTTTCTGGATGTTTTGTGTGAGAAATTTCCTCTTTTCTGTGACTTCATTTCATCCCCCCCTCTCTCTCTCTCTCTCTCTCTCTCTCTCTCTCCTCTCTCTCCATTTTTTTTAGGGGAGGGAGGGGGACGGTGTTTATACTGTCCAATGGTGGTGGGTTTTTTCTTCTTTTTTTTAGTTAATCTGTCCATGAATTTGTGGCCCAATCACACTTCCTTGTTCTGGAAAGTCTTTATCCTTACACTTTTTGTTCTCTTTTGTTTCTGTTTATTCCATGCCTGCTCCGTTAATTCTGATTTCGGCTGCTAGGTGGTAGGATGGTAAACATTGTGTGGAGTGGACACCATCAATTGTCCCCTTCCTCATTGTGTGGAGTGGACACCATCAATTGTCCCCTTCCTCATTGTGTGGAGTGGACACCATCAATTGTCCCCTTCCTCATTGTGTGGAGTGGACACCATCAATTGTCCCCTTCCTCATTGTGTGGAGTGGACACCATCAATTGTCCCCTTCCTCATTGTGTGGAGTGGACACCATCAATTCTCCCGTTCCTCATTGTGTGGAGTGGACACCATCAATTGTCCCCTTCCTCATTGTGTGGAGTGGACACCATCAATTGTCCCCTTCCTCATTGTGTGGAGTGGACACCATCAATTGTCCCCTTCCTCATTGTGTGGAGTGGACACCATCAATTGTCCCCTTCCTCATTGTGTGGAGTGGACACCATCAATTGTCCCCTTCCTCATTGTGTGGAGTGGACACCATCAATTCTCCCGTTCCTCATTGTGTGGAGTGGACACCATCAATTGTCCCCTTCCTCATTGTGTGGAGTGGACACCATCAATTGTCCCCTTCCTCATTGTGTGGAGTGGACACCATCAATTGTCCCCTTCCTCATTGTGTGGAGTGGACACCATCAATTCTCCCGTTCCTCATTGTGTGGAGTGGACACCATCAATTGTCCCCTTCCTCATTGTGTGGAGTGGACACCATCAATTGTCCCGTTCCTCATTGTGTGGAGTGGACACCATCAATTGTCCCCTTCCTCATTGTGTGGAGTGGACACCATCAATTGTCCCGTTCCTCATTGTGTGGAGTGGACACCATCAATTGTCCCCTTCCTCATTGTGTGGAGTGGACACCATCAATTGTCCCCTTCCTCATTGTGTGGAGTGGACACCATCAATTGTCCCGTTCCTCATTGTGTGGAGTGGACACCATCAATTGTCCCCTTCCTCATTGTGTGGAGTGGACACCATCAATTGTCCCGTTCCTCATTGTGTGGAGTGGACACCATCAGTTGTCCCCTTCCTCATTGTGTGGAGTGGACACCATCAATTGTCCCATTCCTCATTGTGTGGAGTGGACACCATCAATTGTCCCCTTCCTCATTGTGTGGAGTGGACACCATCAATTGTCCCATTCCTCATCGTCAGTTCGTCCGTATGGCCTTGAGGCAAGGTGATATCATTTAAAGAATTATTATTATTATTGTTGTTGTTGTTGTTATCATTATCATCATCATCATCATTATTGTTGTCATTATCATAATTGTTGTTTATTATTATCTTTTTATTGTTATTACAATCATTACTATTATTATTATTACTGTCTGAGGGGACTAACGCCGTCAACACAGCTACATTTCAACTGCCTTTTAGGTGTCAGTAGTTTAGCTGTTTGTCGCTTCTTCTGGATAATTATGTTGTACGTTGTTGGTTGGTTGGTGGGTGGGCTGTTTTGTTTGTTTGTGTACTTGTTTATTTGTTTGTACATGACAGGGCTTTTTCATTCACTGCCTCCTGTGTGGTCGGCCCCGCAACAATCCCTCTTCTTGTGGCTTCTTCTTCACCTGCATACGCAGGCTGGTACTCCTGCTGACACTCCCTATATGGACCGACAAGCATCAATCCCATCTACCCAACAAAGGGAGTGGAGTTTTGTGTGTATGACCGTTTTTTATCCCGCCATTATGGCAGCCATACTCCATCTTCGGGGAAGGGGCATGCTATGTGTAACGTGTCATCCATACCAACGGCCAAAGTGGCCTTCTCTTCCGAAAGTTGGTGATGGGATTTTATGTGTGTGCAAGATGTTATGTGTGCGTTCACACACGGAACCTCGGTTTATAGTCTTATTCGAGAACTAATGTTAACTCCCAGGGAAAAATCATTATCATCATTATTATTATGACTTTTATTATCATCATTATTATTATGACTTTTATTATCATCATCATTATTATTACTTTTATTATCATCATTATTATTATTACTTTTATTATCATCATTATTATTATTACTGTTATTATCATCATTATTATTATGACTTTTATTATCATCATTATTATTATGACTTTTATTATCATCATTATTATTATTACTTATATTATCATCATTATTGTTAATTATTATTATTATTACTTTTATTATCATCATTATTATTATTACTTTTATTATCATCATTATTATTATTACTTTTATTATCATCATTATTATTATTACCTTTATTATCATCACTATTGTTATTACTTTTATTATCATCATTATTATTATTACTTTTATTATCATCATTATTATTATTAGGGCCTACTACTGTTATTGTTTTCATTATTTTTATTGCTGCTACTGTAACCATATTATTGTAACTATCCTCTAACTCTTCTCCTTTCTCTCCATCTGTTAGTATCGTTATAATTATCACTACAAAATTATCATTACTTTATTGTTAGTATCATTATTATCTGATTATACAATCATCAGTAGTATTTTCTTTATTTTGTTATCATTATCACTATCATTTTTTTTAACCCGTATTGTCTCCCTTTCAGCCTCGATTCCATTCCGTAGCCATTTGCACGCAGTTCTAAGAGGCAAACGTCCGTCTGTTCGTCCTTCGTTTCCACGGTCCCAAATGTTACATGTCTTGGCTGAAGAAGACCAAATACCTCGCATCGCATTGCTGTTGGTTTGCAGTTGGTTTCTTCAGTCGTTTGAATGCGCAGTACTCGGGCAAAATGGCTCATTAACAGCAAAGTCTGCCATCTGCTACTGTTTGGGGGAGCCAGCGTTATTTATAGGGACCATGTTTGATTACCGACCGCTGTAGAGCCGATTTGTGTGTGTGTGTGTGTGTGTGTGTGTGAGAGAGAGATAGAGAGTGTGTGTGTGTATGTGTGTGTGTGTGTGTGTGTGTGTGTGTGAGTGTGTGTGTGTGTCCCTCTTCAGTTTTTGGTTTTACACTCCTGGTGACAAAACGCACTGCTGATGTGCAAGCACTTCCTCCTCTCTCTCTCTCTCTCTCTTTCTCCTCTCTCTCTCCGTCTCTCGTGAAAATGATGAGAAATGAGGTAGAGATAGTTGTTTGAATGGATGGTAGGTGACAGAACTGTATTTCTATATTTTCCCCATTCAGTATCTTGTTGCACGAAAATTCTACTCCCCTCCCCGTCCTGAGACTGTCTGTTTGTCTGTCTGTCTCTCACTCTCCCCCTCTCTCTCCTCCCCAAAATAATTGACAAATTTTGTTTGATTTGGGTTTTTTGTTGTTTGTTTGTATGTTGTTGTTGATGTCGGGATTTTTGTGTGTGTGTGGTTGCATCATGTATTTGTATCACGAAGTTTTGCCTGGTCTGACAGTCATTTCACAAATGGTTGTCACTGACAGTGAGGGATTGGGGAAAGGACGCGGGGGGGGGGGGGGGGGGGGGGGGGGGGGGGAGGGGGGTGGGGATGGTCATTGGAGTGGAATAATTGCAAGTTGGAGGGCGATACTGGAGAACAAAACGCTGGTTTGCCAGACCTCCGGAATGAACGAAACGAACACA
>CM031624.1:51471065-51508565 GCA_018398815.1 Conus ventricosus | reverse complement strand
TGACTGAAGAACAAGGTGCAGGAGGTGATGATCGAGGAGCTGTTCCGACTGGAGAACAAGGTGCAGGGGTGATGATCGAGGAGCTGTTCCGACTGAAGAACAAGGTGCAGGAGGTGATGATCGAGGAGCTGTTCCGAGTGAAGAACAAGGTGCAGGAGGTGATGATCGAGCAGCTGTTCCGACTGAAGAACAAGGTGCAGGGGGTGATGATCGAGGAGCTGTTCGACTGAAGAACAAGGTGCAGGAGGGGATCGCGAAGCTGAAGGGGTTCAACTCCCAGCTGCTGAGGAACGAACGCCAAGACCACGAGCCCGAGTACACCACTCGGAGGTACCACTCTTCCGACACCCCCACCATGAAGGGAAGACATTTTCCTAGGCTGGGATACCACAGAGATACCAGACAGAATTACTGAGATTTTTCTTCCAGTTTAAAAAAAAAAAGATTTACTTATGGAGGATGATCTAGTTGCAAAGTGAGGCGACTGCAGGCGGAAATCTAAAAAAAAAAAAAAAAATCAAATGTAATTAATAGCCAAGAAAACGTGGACCAACGAACCACAAGACAAAACACGACGCGTTTCGACCTCTTAGGTCTTCTTCAGGCAAGATACAAAACACTCGGGACAACGAAAATGAACGAGCAACGCCCATCTTGCGCTGAAGTGAATGAAGATAAGCGATTGCTCGTTCATTTTCGTTTGTCCCGAGTGTTTTGTACCTTGTCTGAAGAAGACCGGTCGAAACGCGTCGTGTTTTGTCTTGTGATTCGTTTGTCTACGTTTTCTTGGCGGTTCGCTATTAATTACATTAAATTTTTTTTATGAAGACTGAGTTTTATGGAGGCAAACACATTGGCAACAGTTTGTTTATCTGTAATCAGAATGTCGGCAAATTTGAGGTGAAAATGGAAGCGTTTGTGCTTTTTCCTTTGATTTAAAAAAAAAAATTCCAGTCTTTTTTCTTAGATGTTTTTTTTTTTAAGGTCAGCTTGGAGCAAAAGTTTCTCACGACTGACGTTTACTTATTTTGAAAGTATGTCTTGACTTGGCTCACAGTTTTTGATGGGCGTGAGTGTTAGGCACTCGCGGCTTGTGATACATACAACGCTTAGCCATTTACGTTCGTAATGTTTGGGCATTCAGAGAATTAAACCATGGTGTCTTAGGCATTTGAAGTTTGTTGGATGAAGTTGGAATACAGTCTTTTGGATGTTTATACAAAGGCATGTGAAGTTTGTTGGATGAAGTTCAAATATATCTTTTGCACATTTTATATGTCAGGCAGGCCGGAATAGCTCAGTTGGTAGAGCGCCGGACTCGTGATCCTGGGGTTGCAGTTCGAATTTCGGTACAGGGGGATTTTTCCCTCGGAGTTAACATTGGTTCTGACTCCATTCCCAATACAGTCCTTCGAATGAGACTATAAACCGAGGTTCCGTGTGTGAACGCATGCACAACATCTTGCACACACATAAAATCCCATCACCAACTTTCGGAAGAGAAGGCCAGTTTGGCCGTTGGTATGGATGACACGTTACACATAGCATGCACCTTCCCGAAGATGGAGTATGGCTGCCTGAATGGTGGGATAAAAAACGGTCATACACACAAAACTCCACTGCCTGTCTATACAGGCAGTGTCCGCAGGAGTATCAGCCTGCGTACGCAGAGAGAAAGAAAGAATATGTCAGGCTTTTTGCAGTGTTCGGACTTTGAAGAGCTTCTCTTCAGGCAATTCCAGCGAAAAGGTTGCAGTTAGATTTCTGAAAGTTGAGGTATTTTGGCAAATTGCAGCTTTCCTTAGCTTCCTATTTCAAGACAATGGAAAAGCGGTCATTTTCATGCAGGCTGTCGTAAGCACACAACTCATAGTCCAGGACCAATGAAGGATCACATATCAGCAAATCTATACACAGAAGTGTACCTATGGAAGCATGGAGATATGTTGGAAACCAATCATTCTGACAACACGAATCCGGCTCTGAAAAGACATCTCTAAGAATGGGACATCTGAATGAAATATTCACACTACCCAAAAGGATTGTGGCCATTTAATTCACCCCACAGCAGAAAAGGTGAAGGTCTTCGCTCAGGCTGACCAGCTCTTGTTGACCAACGGATCCAGATGGAAGTAAATATAAAGAATGCACTGTTACTGTTCTATGCAACGTAATTCCAGCAGCGACAGCTTGGAGATAAGTATCTAAATTATCAGAATATTCAAAAGAGACTTGTGGATGAGAAACAAGATTCCTCCTATGGCTCTATCCGCAGTGGGTTATGCTGGTTTTGACAGCATGTTGAAGAAATAGTAAAAATAGAAGGCAACAAACTTGTAGAAGCAAGAGCAATAAAATGCAAAAGGTGAGCTTACTGTACCTGTGACTTCAAGTCAGCTTGCTGATTTCAAATCTTCAGCAAATACCACCTCTTGCATGGTAACATCTTTACTATATGCAACTACTTCTATGTTAAAATTCATTAAAAAAAAATATTTTTTAAAAAAACTTTGAAAAACCTAGAAAAACACTATAAAAAAAAAAAAAAAAAATTAAAAAAAAAAAAATCTCTTGGCGTTTGTCGAGTGGCAGCCATTTTGAAAAACAACAACTTTCCACACAGCACCCACCCAGGATTTTTGAAACAATGAATGCCGAGTTAAACCGGTTTTTTCAATCTAAGAACGATAACTACAAGTCTGCCGTTCGGCGTGACTTATGTCACAACAGCCAGTTGACATTGGAGGAACAGCAGTGTGACCTGTGCCATGAAATGACCACCAGTATCAGGGTTAACACTTTACAGTGGGAATCAGCCAACACAACTTGCACATGCACAGCACCAGAAAGACTGATGACATTCGCACAGTGGGAATCAGCCAACACAACTTGCACATGCACAGCACTAGAAAGACTGTGATGACATTCGCACAGTGGGAATCGGCCAACACAACTTGCACATGCACAGCACTAGAAAGACTGTGATGACATTCGCACAGTGGGAATCGGCCAACACAACTTGCACATGCACAGCGCTAGAAAGACTGTGACGACATTCGCACAGTGGGAATCGGCCAACATGACTTGCACATGCACAGCGCTAGAAAGACTGTGACGACATTCGCACAGTGGGAATCGGCCAACACAACTTGCACATGCACAGCACTAGAAAGACTGTGACGACATTCGCACAGTGGGAATCAGCCAACACAACTTGCACAGCACTAGAAAGACTGTGACGACATTCGCACAGTGGGAATCGGCCAACACAACTTGCACATGCACAGCACCAGAAAGACTGTGACGACATTCGCACAGTGGGAATCGGCCAACACAACTTGCACATGCACAGCACCAGAAAGACTGTGACGACATTCGCACAGTGGGAATCAGCCAACACAACTTGCACATGCACAGCACCAGAAAGACTGTGACGACATTCGCACAGTGGGAATCAGCCAACACAACTTGCACATGCACAGCACCAGAAAGACTGACATTCGCACAGTGGAATCTCCAACCTGGGGAAGAAGCAAGCTCAGCATTTCCATCACATGAACAAAGCAGTCATTGCTGTCTATGTCATAGTGTACATGTCGTTCACGAACAAAGCAGTCATTGCTGTCTATGTCATAGTGTGCATGTCGTTCATGAACAATCACTATTGTGTATGTCATAGTGTGCATGTCGTTCATGAACAAAGCAGTCATTGCTGTCTATGTCATAGTGTGCATGTCGTTCATGAACAAAGCAGTCATTGCTGTCTATGTCATAGTGTGCATGTCGTTCATGAAAAAAGCAGTCATTGCTGTCTATGTCATAGTGTGCATGTCGTTCATGAACAAAGCAGTCATTGCTGTCTATGTCATAGTGTGCATGTCGTTCATGAACAAAGCAGTCATTGCTGTCTATGTCATAGTGTACATGTCGTTCATGAACACAGCAGTCATTGCTGTGTATGTCGTAGTGTGCATGTCGTTCATGAACAAAGCAGTCATTGCTGTCTATGTCATAGTGTGCATGTCGTTCATGAACAAAGCAGTCATTGCTGTCTATGTCATAGTGTGCATGTCGTTCATGAACAAAGCAGTCATTGCTGTCTATGTCATAGTGTACATGTCGTTCATGAACAAAGCAGTCATTGCTGTGTATGTCGTAGTGTGCATGTCGTTCATGAACAAAGCAGTCATTGCTGTCTATGTCATAGTGTGCATGTCGTTCATGAACAAAGCAGTCATTGCTATGTCATAGTGTGCATGTCGTTCATGAACAAAGCAACCATTGCTGTCTATGTCATAGTGTGCATGTCGTTCATGAACAAAGCAGTCATTGCTGTCTATGTCATAGTGTGCATGTCGTTCATGAACAAAGCAGTCATTGCTGTGTATGTCGTAGTGTGCATGTCGTTCATGAACAAAGCACTCATTGCTGTCTATGTCATAGTGTGCATGTCGTTCATGAACAAAGCAGTCATTGCTGTCTATGTCATAGTGTGCATGTCGTTCATGAACAAAGCAGTCATTGCTGTGTATGTCGTAGCGTGCATGTCGTTCATGAACAAAGCAACCATTGCTGTGTTAGTGTATGTTGTAGTGTTCATGTCATTCAAACTTGATCGGACAATCAGCAACAATCTAATAGAACATGGCCCACATTCCTTTTATATTACCACAAGAAAAACGTTTACCGTTGTCACTTTATTCTGTTCAATAGAATTTTCAAAATGTAAATAAATGTAAAAATAGGTCTACATACACACAACTGTATCAGCCTTTACTCTCGATACTCCCCGCTCCAGAATCAGTCTACAGCATGAGAATACATTCCGACAGGACAATGCCAGTATAAATATTTAAGTACACATTCCACATCTCACTCCTGCACACAGGAATCATGAAAGTTCACTGGTATCGGTCTTCTATCAATGCCAAAACTACGGAACAACCTGATATAAACAACAACGAAAATCCAATCGCTACAGCCATTTGCTAAAAAGACATTTCATTTGAACTCAAACAATCTGACAATCAGTACTCTGAAAATACATTTTATTTTATACGGATATTTCTTCTGAATGCACACAGCCACAAGCCAATGACAAAGCAGTAAAAAGAAAAAGTCTGGATGATGTACTTCACCTTCATTCTCCTTTTGTGCTCTCTCCAACAAGTTTAACCAGGAAGCATATTACTAGCAACTCCCACTTCAGTTGCTGGCTGCTTCTTTAGCTTCAACCCCCTTCAAATGTGCCTGGAAAATGTCATATTGATGTGTATATATGCTTGTGTAAGAGACTGGGTAGGAGCCTTATGTTCACATTTGTAGGCAAGTTTGCGCACCTAAGCGACAACCTAGGACGAACATGGAAATTTCACAGAAAACATGTTGCACATAGTGTTGTGTGTGTGTGTGTGTGTGTGTGTGTGTGTGTGTGTTGTGTGTGAGAGAGATGGCGTGTGTGCGTGTGTGTGTGCGCACAGGCGCTGTGTTTGTAGAGTCTTATCATGCTATAACTAGTTTTCTTTCTATGTATGTGTCGGTCTTTCTCAGACTGTCTGACAAAGAACAACGCTGATGTTACTGGTCCTTGTTTGAACCCCTGGTACAAAACAAACAAAGCATAAGGCATAGCACACATCATAACTTCACTGCAGGCTAAACCACACTGTCATGTTGGCTGCAGCTGCCATTTCTTTTTCAACAAACAGAAAAAAATCCACCACAGGTTGCAACTTATTAATTAACTGCAACAAATCAGTTGTGAAAACCGATAATGAAAACGGCAAACACAGTGTAAACAAACCCTGCATATTCTAAAGAATGACTATCATTTGCTGGCAAAAAATCAGAAAGGGAAATACATATAAAAAAAATCATTAATACCTGGGGTGTGGACAGATGCGATTTTGTGCATCAGGCAAGTTCACTGCCTTAAATTGCCACCGTCAGACCACTAATTTGAGCTGCGGGTAAGGTTACCCTTTTGAAGAGTCAGCTGCAAAACTTACGTTTTAAGAAAAAAGCAGCGGTTTATAACATAAAAAGTTCGTAATTAAAACAAACCACTTGGCCTTATCTCCACCACAGGTGTTAACGTTTTCATCTGCATCTGTTTAAAGTCTATATATCAACACGAAACAAACACAAATTAACTGATTTTGATGAGACTTGATGAAGCAAAGAACACGATCTACCCAGTGATTTTTTGTTGCAGATCCAGAGTAAGGTCTACGATGCTACAGGATGGAACAGACTGGGTTTTGACTGAAGAGAACATTCAATCTCGGCGGAGGTCTGCACTCTCCCACTGACCCTTCCTAGTTTCTGAGTCCAGTCTGCTTGAGGTGTGGCCTGGTGTCTGACAGGAGTTCTTGGCTGGCCTGTTGACATCACACCATGGGATGTAAATGGGTGTGAATGTGGGGATTCTCTCACAGTGTGAGATGTAAATGGTGTGAATGTGGGGATTCTGTCACAGTATGAGATGTAAATGGTGTGAATGTGGGGGTTCTGTCACAGTACAGATGTGAATGTGGGGGATTCTGTCACAGTATGAGATGTAAATGGTGTGAATGTGGGATTCTCTCACAGTGTGAGATGTAAAAGGTGTGAATGTGGGGATTCTGTCACAGTATGAGAGTAAATGGTTTTGAATGTGGGGATTCTGTCACAGTATGAGATGTAAATGGGGTGAATGTGGGGATTCTGTCACAGTATGAGATGTAAATGGTGTGAATGTGGGGATTCTGTCACAGTGAGTTATGAGATGTAAATGGTGTGAATGTGGGGATTCTCTCACAGTGTGAGATGTAAATGGTGTGAATGTGGGGATTCTGTCACAGTGTGAGATGTAAATGGTGTGAATGTGGGGATTCTGTCACAGTATGAGATGTAAATGGTGTGAATGTGGGGATTCTGTCACAGTATGAGATGTAAATGGTGTGAATTCTGCCATAGTGTGAGGTGTGAATGTAGGATTCTGTCATAGTGTGGGATGTAAATGGTGTGAATGTGGGGATTTTGCCATAGTGTGAGATGTGAATATGGGGATTCTGTCATAGTGCGAGGTGTGAACGTGGGGATTTCTGTCATGGTGTGAGGTGTGAACGTGGGGATTCTGTCATAGTATGAGATGTAAATGGTGTGAATGTGGGGATTTTGCATAGTGTGAGATGTGAATATGGGGATTCTGTCATAGTGCGAGGTGTGAACATGGGGATTCTGTCATAGTGTGAGGTGTGAACGTGGGGATTCTGTCATAGTATGAGATGTAAATGGTGTGAATGTGGGGATTTTGCCATAGTGTGAGGTGTGAACGTGGGGATTCTGTCATAGTATGAGATGTAAATGGTGTGAATGTGGGGATTCTGCCATAGTGCGAGGTGTGAACATGGGGATTCTGTCATAGTGTGAGATGTGAATGTGGGGATTCTGTCATAGTGTGGGATGTAAATGGTGTGAATGTGGGGATTCTGTCATAGTGTGGGATGTAAATGGTGTGAATGTGGGGATTCTGCCATAGTGTGAATTCTGCCATAGTGTGAATTCTGCCAATTCTGCCATAGTGTGAATTCTGTCATAGTGTGAGGTGTGAATGTGGGGCTTGTCATAGTGTGGGATGTGAACGGTGTGAATGCGAGGGTTCTGACCTTGTAGTGGCCACAAGGCCTACCGGACAGGCTGGGCTGGACATGCATGTCAAAGGCTCATGACCACTGGCAACTAGTTCACAGTGACAGCACAGTGGTTTCCTGAGATGGCACCGGAGCACATCAATCACATTCACAGACATTTCATCTTAGAAAGACCACAATTACCAGACAAAAACAATCTGATTTCCAATTCTTCAAAAGTCAGATAAATCGAATAACATTCTACAAGTCACAAACAACATAACGCATCTGATAAGCACACATAAATGCCATGTGTGATTCTACACAAACACATGCCACGCAATACATGCAGTGCCCAATGAAATACACATGAGTGCACGTTTCTCCTTCACGCAAATACAACTCGGCTTTCTCTCAGCATCCAACAAAAAGCTAAAGACGTTATTCCTTCAGTCTTCCACACACACAACAGGGGGTGCCACACAACCTCAGTGAACGTGCCGGAAAACTGATGTAAAACTGGTGTCTAAAATTTTGCCAGCATAAAAGCTGATTCTGTACATTTTTTTCAGACCGGCAGTACCAGCAGAGAGCTGAACAAAACACAAAATTTCGCCTGGTCAGAAAAGGAAATTTTCCTTCCAAAATGACATTCAATTTAACATACTTACCGTGGCTCACTAATGCAATAAGCGACAGCGGTTTACTATCCCTGCCTTGTACACAAATAAAATCCGTACGGACAAGAACCCAGAAAGGGCCTCATGCCTTGCGCATGCTGACATCATTCCTCTTTTCGAGGTAACTAACATCCTGACCGTGACATTCTAAAGGAACCAGGTGAGGAAGGCCAGGAGCGCGGCATCCCGCCTTGCCAGAACCGAGTTTAGGTGCAGCCTGGCAAAAGCACCCCGGGGCTACCATTTGTACTGACAGACAGGGGGTCCCAGGGACTCCTTCACTGATGCTATAGAGGGTCCCAGAGGGGGTATAGAGAGTCCCCATGAACAAAATTAACCAATACAGAAAATGTAGTATTTCTTGCTTGTTTAATTGTCGGATCGATAATCAGAACATTTCAGAGTAAATGAATCTCTCTCTCTCTCTCTCACTGAAAACATTTCTTTAAAGAAACATTTCTTGTTAGGTGGTGTTGCTGTAAATATTTCTTTAGGAATCGATGATTCACTGTCTGTAGCATCTTCAGAAGATGCTTCTTTGCGTTTTTTAGAAGCGCCCAACCACTGAAGCAACGACATATTTGCGAGATGCGATAGCCGTGAACTTCCTTTCTGCTTCGTTTGCCTCGGCTTGTGCACGTGATTGTTACAACTTGTGAGTCATCGAATTGGTTAATTAGTGGCGGCGGGCGCCACAGTCTGAATAAGTCAGCCGGTCGACTGAGTAACCGTTCAGTGACGTGGGCCACAAGGCGAGCCTATCAGTGTTTACGCAACTTCTCGGCTTACTGTACTTTCGCGGGCACACGCTGTCCTGAATTTGACGGCAGGCAATCGCGTGTGAAGCTTGTGGTGTGCTCAGCTTTGATCACCGTCCGCGGCACGTTTCGGGGTTTTCCTGATTTTGTAGTGCGTCCCGCAGGACTCGCTACACGTTTTGTTAGTGCGTCCTTTTTGCTCATAGTGCGTCATGGATGCACATATGTGCGTCATTGGGAGCCCTGGCACCCGCTGAAGATTTGAGCCCTTCCGCCATGGACTGGATAAAGGCCATGATGGCGGATGGGGCAGAGGGCTAGCAAAGAGGGCTGTCAATGTAACTAACCCCCTCTCTTTCTAAAAAGAGAGGAGGAGTCAAGAGTCCTGGACCTTAGGGGTGAATACCAGACCTCCCAAGGAGTCCACGACCGAAACCGCCTCCAGACCCCTCCTAGCAATCTCTTCCCAATCTTCGAGGCAGCGCTCTGAGACAGCAACCTGCCGGTGCTGAGACCGAGACCTCTCCTGGAGGAGGTTCTCTTGGGAAAGGGTGAGGTGCGAGTCCTGGATCGAGTCATGGGCCATAAAGGCCTTAGGTGAGAATGGGAGCTTCTCCGGCTTCATGAACTTCCCACACGGCCAGGCCCCTGGGAAATCAGGAACAGAACCAGGAGGAATGTCCAGTGCTTCCATGCCCCTAACCCTGCTTTGTGCCCTCCTCATAGAGTCGGCGACCATGCTCGACTCCTTTAAGAGAGTGGTGGGAGGGAGAGAGGTAGTGCATCCAAGGCGAGCTCAGCTGCTGAAGGACAAGGGAGCCTGGGCATCTTGGGAGGTGGATATGGGCAAATAGGAGGCCGCTGCTGGAGCACCGGGGCATAAAGCCAGGCCACCAGGGGAACCCCACGGCCAGGGCTGGGGAAGTCCCATGGCAGAGAGCCACTGAGCCATGTGAGGGGCCCATGGCGCCCAGGGCATGAAAGTTCTGCCTGCTGGCCCGAGGGGGGCAGAAGCTGTGCCTCTCCTACCGGGGACTGAGGCTGTGCCTGCCCTACTGCAGAGGGGGGCTGTAGCTGTGCCTGCTGGCCCAATCCGGCATAGGGAGACCATGAGGGGCCAGCCCCCTGCGGGTTGCCTGGCATGTGCCGAGGAAACCATGCACTCTGTCCCGCATAGAAGACAGAGGTAGGAGCCTGGGGAAAGCCCGGCAAGGGCAGAGGAAGGGAGACACCTGGGGCTGACTGACTGTCAGGCAAACCTAAAGCGTGTGTTGTCTCCCTTGGTTTGGTTGATGGCCACGTTCATAGGAGCGGGCCTGAAATCAGGCGAGAGGATGAAGATAGGGCCAAGCCTTCAGACTGTGCCTCACCCGACCCTTTATCCTCCGAAGAAGGGGAAACCTACATCCGTGACTGGGCCATGGCGACCGAGATGTGTGCAGCAGAACCTCCGCTGAGCTGTACATGAGATGCAGCACAGGATCGACAGAACCGCAGCTGAGTGGATCACCGTGAGAATGTGAGTGGGGTGAGGACAGGCTTGCCGTTGCCTCAACAGAACCGCAGCTGAGTTGACGGGAACCCCGCAAGGGATCGACAGAACTGCAGCTGAGTAGATCACCGTGAGAAAGTCAGGGGTGAGCACAGGCTTGCCGTCACCTCAACAGAACTGCAGCCGAGTTGAGGGGCCCCTGAAAAGAAAAAGAACAAGAAGGGAGAGACAGCGATGAAGAGAAAGAAGGCTTTGATACTCTAGGAAAAAAACGCCGGCCTGCAAGTTGGAGAGATCGACAGACAAAATCTTCCGAATCCTGGCTTTGCCACCCAAACACTTCACATACGTTTTTCCCTTAAGCAAAAGCATATATAAGAACAACAAAATCAGCAGCAACAATCAACCGACTGTGAGAAAAGGTAAAAAATACTTTGCTGCTCGGAGTGCATGAGGCTAGCAGGGAACATGGCTGCCGAGAAAAGAGGGATGATTTGAGCATGCGCAAGGCATGAGGCCCCTTCCAGGTTCATGTCCACACGGACTTAACTTTGTGTACGAGGCAGGGATAGCAAACCGCTGTCGCTTATTGCATTACTGAGCCACGGTATAGTATGTGTAATGAACCCTCTGCCTACCGCATGACTTTGTGCTATATGACTATGAGAATACCATGCCAAGAGAGGTAACTCCGCAACACATACACACTTGCCATAAAGAAACCTCAATAGAAAATTTGTTTTTAACTTATCTATTCTGTAAAAGTAATGAAAAAAATTCAAAGACATCACTCCATCCAAAACAGCCCTTTCCCCCCACATATAGTGAACTGGTACACGAGGAAAAAAAAACCAAACGAACAGACTAACTGTACTTCGGTATTCTCAGTGCTAAAACAATTTTCCCTAAATTCACTGTACCCACAGAACATCATGGATTAGGAGCACAGAGTGATTTTCCAAGTCTAAACAAAGTACTGAAACCCCCAGGAACAAAATAAAGTCATTCTGTATGGTATGCACACTAAATAATCAACTTTTGTTGTGAAGCAAAAAACAACAACCCAAACTTCAACAATTTTGTTAAACTGAAGGCATCACATACAAGAAGATTTGTCTTCTAACTACTGAGGGGAAAAAATAAGAACAGATTACTGAATACTGGGCTTTAGATTGTGATGGAATTCAACAAAAATGTGCTTTTGCACAAGTGCACTGAGCAACCCCCCCCCCCTTCCCCCCAACACACACACACACTGTGGTGATGATGTACCTCTTGTCCGGCTCCTCTTTGCTTTTTGATAAACAGACAGTTTTTATTTCAGGCCAGAGTTTATGTTCATCCTTTTCTGCTTGCTTTTGTGCAGCAAATAAATTTGTTTCTCGTTAAAAGTCTGCCAAAATTCATCTGAAATCAAAAGGCTAAAGGTGATGCTCCTACAGGCAAATTGTGGGACACACCCACTGACTGACCCGGTTTCCTGCCTATCAAAACAAGGGAAACTTTTGGGGGCTTCACTTCTTGTCGCCAACCACTCCAGTCAAGAATTAAAGAATCTCTAGCAAGTTTTGTTTTTCGAATTTTCTTTTTTGGGGCACGGCTGTTCCTTTCCTGCCAGACTGAAACATTTAGTCCAGCTCTGCGTGACCCGCTGACCCTGAACTCGGTCAGCGATGCTAGGCGTACCATGCTCACAGTTTGGCTCCCTTCCTTCTTTGAGAGGTGTAGCAGAGAGCTGTGCTTGCGACTGATTTTGTTTTTTTCCAAACTTCGGATACAACTAAATCCCAGATGTTTTGTTTCATTTCGGGTTGCCTGAGGATTATGTGAAGTGAGCTTGTGTCTGTGTGTGTTTTATAACACGATTCAATACTTTAAAGTGTGGTTTAGTGTGTATAGTTTGACGTAAGTGACCCATCAGTTGTACAATGGCGTCTCAGCAGTCAGCGGTAAGTGAGCAGCACGATTTCAGTGTGTGTGTGTGTTGTGTGTGTGTGTGTGTGTGTGTTTTCTGTCTGTGTCTGTGAGTCTGTGACTGTGTGTCTGTGACTGCGCGTGTGTGCGCGTGTGTGTGTGTGTGTGTGTGTGTGTGTGTGTGTGTGAGAGAGAGAGAGAGAGAGAGAGAGAGAGAGAGAGAGAGAGAGAGAGAGAGAGAGAGAGAGTGTGTGTGTGCAAATCCTGTAAATTTGTTCCGTTTCTTCAACTTGTATCCACATTTATCTGTGTGCATGCAATCCTTTACATTCCTTCCGTTGTGATTCTGTGCTCTCTCTCTCTCTCTCATGTGTGTGTGTGTGTGTGTGTGTGTGTTCATGTGTGTGTGTGTGTGTGTGTGTGTGTGTGTGTGTGTGTGTGTGTGTGTGAGAGAGAGAGAGAGAGAGAGAGAGAGAGAGAGAGAGAGAGAGAGAGAGAGAGAGAGAGAGAATGTATATGTGTGTGTGTAAATTTTGTAAATTTGTTCCGTTTCTTCAACTTGCATTAGTCTGTGTGCAAGCAAATCCTTTACATTTCTTCTCTTCTGATTCTGTGCTCTCTCTCTCTCTCTCTTTGTGTATGTGTGTGTGTGTTCATGTGTGTGTGTGTGCGTGCGTGTGTGTTCATGTGTGTGTATGTGTGTTCATATGTGGTGTGTATGTGTGTGTGTGTGTGTGTGTGTGTGTGTGTGTGTGTGTGTGTGTGTTCATGCGTTTGTGTGTTCTATTGTAAGGTTTGTACCACAATGCATGTTACATGCATATCAGATTTTTGACTGCTGACCACTGTATCAGTGTTTGAAATGAAGCATGTTACATGCACATGTAAAAAGGCATGCTACAGGCAAATCATGTATTTGGCTAAGGAATGCCAGGATACAGTTCCTGAGAGAGAGAGCAGAACTGACACAGTGAGTATTGCATGTTTATTTATGTATATATTTGTGTGTGTGTGTGTGTGCATGTGTGTGTGTGTGTGGGTGTGTGTGTGTGTGTGTGCGTGCGTCTCTTTCATGTGTTATGTTTTCTTCCTAGTAAGAGAGTCCGTTTTATTTTAGTTTTCTTTTAAATGAATTAAAGACAAGTAAATGAAAGTACTTTTTTTTCCCCCTTACATCTGCCAGCCATCAAATCCCTCTCTCCTCTCCTCTCACACAAAATCCTCGGCAGGTGCATCTCATCTACCCCCCCCCCCCTCCCGCCCCTCCCCCCAACACACACACATTCCTTCCCTTCATTTCGGCACAGGCCATTCTTGCACAGAGTGTGAGCTGAGCTGTGTATCTGGACAGTGTTGTGTGTGCAGCCAGCACTGGGTATTTCGAGGGCCAGCGAACTCGGTTTGCAGCTGGTTCACTGGTCTTACACAGTGGGGGATACTGACGTGTGTGTGAGCTGGCTGGACATGTGTTATCTATACGGCTCCTACCGCTGTCTCTTGGGCATAGGCACTGTGTGTTCTATAGGTCAGCCGGGTTGGCTTGGAAGATGCCATGTGATTTGATTTTCTTATGCACACACCGTCTCCGATACTTTGAAAAAGGAATGCGTTCGCATGTTCACACACACACACACGCACGCACGCGCGCACGCATGCACATAAACACACACACACACACACACGCACACACACACACACACACACACACACACACACACAGATTGTTTGCAGCATATAGTCATACCCAATGTGTGTACCCAGTCATAGTGTGTGTGTGTGTGTGTGTGTGTGTGTGTGTGTGTGTGTGTGTGTGTGCGATGAAAAAGAATCAGAAGACTGTTTGATTTTGTATTTTATTACAGAAGAAATACGGGGTTAGAATTGTTCGGAAAAAAAAATCACTTACTAGTTTGATGCAAAGCTTGAGACTTTGGTCATGTCATGTGCGTGTGGCTGCCAAAGTTCAGCTGCATGAAACTGCCATTGTCAGTTACATTGCGCATTTTGGATCAAACAAGCTTTAAACGTTAAGGGATCCGACTTTTTTGCTGTTGTAGTCTGAGCAGAGGCATGTATCAAACTTGTGAACTAATCAATGAGGGAAAATAATCTTGCCATTAAGCGCTGATGTGAGTTAGTTTTGATCGATTTTGTGTGTATTGTCATTGTTGTAATGTTGCCTAACAACTTGTGCACACAATATCATGCTGTTTCTTCGTTCCTCTGCAGGAAAATAAACCTAGTCGAGTTTGGTATTAAAAGAATTGTCTGCAATTCGCCAATACAGTCGTCTCAGGAGCGTATAAGTATTATATTCTTCACGACAACAACGAATTGTCAAACTGACAACCCCTTTTTTTAACGGCCGCGCAGCAATGCCGAAAACATAGCTGCTGGACTTGTTGTGTGCACGGCTGACAAGCAGCGCTGTGTACAGCGCAGTTAGCTAGTGGGTAGGGAGCGGCCTGCAGTAAACACTGCCTTCCCCGACCTTGGCAAGTGCAGCAGCCGGAGAGGTGTTAACTCCCTTGCTTCGCTGAACACTAAAGAACTCGCTCTGAACAGCCGTGGGGGGTCTGGGCCCAGCAGCAATGGGCTATTCGACATCGTCATTATCATCGCCTGAATCATTATTGATTCCGGCCTCAAAATCAGTCAGCAGTCGATCTTTATTCATAACTAGGTCAAGATTGACGTCCGATTCGTCTTGCTTCAAATCTTCTTCAAGAGTGTAGCCCGCAAATACGCTCTCTTCATCAATATCACTTCAGAAAATGAATTCTGCAAGTTGCATAGTTACTTGATCCGCCATTTTCCCAGAAAATCTTCGCGAAAAAAATCCGAAATTTGAAAATTCACAGCAGTGAAACTACTCCACCAAAACTCGTGCAACAAAAACCAAAATGGCGTCCAGAAACGGAAGTACTGGAAGACTCTTCTGTCACAATTGCATTCTGGGATATGCGATGGTGAAAGCGAAAGTCGTTGACCGAGTATTCAGCAGTCGATCTCGGTCGATCTGGTATTCAGAAAGAGGAAATCTCGCGGTCGATCTTGGTCGATCTGGTAGGCATTGGGTTAAAGCGTAGCTTCAGTTTTTTTTAATGCCAGATTTTCATCCCGATTAATGGCACCCCTAAAACACACATACACACACTCACACGCTCGTGCGCACACGCATACACACCTGCAGGCTCAGGCACACACACACAACACACACACATACACACGCATACTCGCACACACACACCCACCACCACCACCATCACACCCCCAGTTCAACTCTGGGCTGCAGCCGTCGCCTGCAGCACATTTTCCACCATCGTCTGGGTCTGAGTCTGCAGCTCCGACACATTCACCATACCCAGGTCCTGTCCCACCATTCCTGTCCACATCGGCTCCGTGACCTTCACCTCAGCAACAGACGTAACCGGAGGAGCAGCCGCTGCCGGCTCCGCTGCCACCGCCGGGGGTAGCGACTGACCAAGAGAAACTCGTCGGTGTGCAGCTTGGCCATGTGACGCGTCAGGTGACCCAGCATGCGGAAGGCTCGGCCGCACTGTTCGCAGATGAAGGGTCGCTCGCCCGTGTGCGAGCGACGGTGAGTCTGCAGGCTGGAGTACCAGCCGAAGCCGGCGCCGCATTCGTCGCAGAGGAAGGGCCAGGAGCCAGTGTGGATGCGAGCGTGGCGCCGCAGCTGGACCTTCTTCTTGAACGCCTTTTGACACACCTGGTGTACAGGAATGGGTCGATCAGTTCAACACATGACACACCTGGTGTACAGGAACAGGTTGATCAGTTCAATACATGACACACCTAGTGTACAGGAATGGGTCGATCAGTTCAATACATGACACACCTAGTGTACAGGAATGGGTCGATCAGTTCAATACATGACACACCTAGTGTACAGGAATGGGTCGATCAGTTCAATACATGACACACCTGGTGTACAGGAACAGGTTGATCAGTTCAATACATGACACACCTAGTGTACAGGAATGGGTCGATCAGTTCAATACATGACACACCTAGTGTACAGGAATGGGTCGATCAGTTCAATACATGACACACCTAGTGTACAGGAATGGGTCGATCAGTTCAATACATGACACACCTGGTGTACAGGAACAGGTTGATCAGTTCAATACATGACACACCTGGGTACAGGAACAGGTGGATCAGATCAATACATGACACACCTGGGTACAGGAATGGGTCGATCAGATCAATACATGACACACCTGGGTACAAGAATGGGTCGATCAGTTCAATACATGACACACCTGGGTACAGGAATGGGTCGATCAGATCAATACATGACACACCTGGGTACAGGAATGGATCGATCAGATCAATACATGACACACCTGGGTACAGGAATGGATTGATCAGATCAATACATGACACACCTGGGTACAGGAATGGGTCGATCAGATCAATACATGACACACCTGGGTACAGGAACGGGTTGATCAGATCAATACATGACACACCTGGGTACAGGAACGGGTCGATCAGATCAATACATGACACACCTGGTGTACAGGAACGGGTCGATCAGATCAATACATGACACACCTGGGCACAGGAACGGGTCAATCAGATCAATACATGACACACACCAGGATACAGGAATGGATCGATCAGATCAACACAGACGCTCTTCTTCTTAGCTGTCTTCTCTTCAGCACCCTTCTCTGTGGCATTGTTCACAGGCTGCTCCTCTGGGTTCCCTACACACTGCTAGGTTCATCCTGCCACAACCGCAGCACTTGGAGTCCACTGGCAGCCATCAACATCAGGGCACTGTGTGGCAGGGCATCAGAGCATGGGACGCTGCACTGCCGCCGAGTCACTTCAGTGCTGTTCAGCGATGCCTGTTCTGATTCAACGTTATGGCGAACACCATTTGACAAACCCGCCCACTGGCAATTCCTTAGTCATGAACCCAACATGAACAACTGTCGAGCATCTCCTCTAGAGGGCGACACCACTCCATCTACCAGCGGTCCTCTGATACTGACGACTCCGACACGAGATCAGTTATATGCAGATGAAATTGAAACGTAAAGTCACAGAGAGAGAGAGCAGAGCATGAAAGAGCCACAGAACAATTCATCAGCTTTACTTAGAGCCATTTCACGTCTGGTGATACAGCAAAGCCCCCCCCCCCCCCCCCCCCCCCCCACCACAGACTCCTTCCCTGTAAAGATCCAGTTCTAGGGATTGTTTGGCATGTCCTTTTAAAGAGGTTCCACTATATTTAGACTGAGAATGGAACCGTCACATGCAAACTTGAGAAAACTATTATGATAGTCATTTGACTGGCAGCTTTTGTTTTGTTTTTTTTTTCCTCTCGTTCATAGTTCAACACACTGACCCATCATGACTGAATTTCATTTCATGATTGTTCAGTTTTAAGAAGAAAAAGGTACATCCAACAGTCAATGATAGAGCTGCTAGTAACAACTGAACAAGGTATGGTTATGCGAAATACACTGAACATTTTTCCGTTCCTCAGTCCCACTTCCCCAATAAAACCTGGTTCGCAATGAATATATCAAAGAAAAATATTCCAACCCTGCAGGTAATGTAACACGTGCAGAAAGGTTTCTGTTCTATATATCCAATTCCATTTAAAAACCATGATGTCAATCAAATCATTATGTCAATCAAATCATTATGTCAATCAAATCATTGCAGATTCATCAGTGACTTGGCACACTGTCATATCGTGTAAAAAAAAAAGTGACTGACTAGCGAAATCATTACCTCTATAGTCAGTCAGCCAGCAAGAGACTGGGCTCTATCAGTGACAATACATGGGGAAACAAGGGGACAGAAGGAGAAGAGGATTACCACCAAGGTCCCAAAACCTCTGTGTCAGGATTGTAACACAGATGAAAAAACCCCAGCCTAAACACTAAGCCACATGTAACAAATGCACTGCAACAAATCACCAAGTACTGAACAACAACTACAATAATAAATAGCATTTGCTAACCACAACGACCAATCAACATCTTTTTTTTTTCAGGAAACGCCTTCCTGTCTTGCATCTCTTTGTGCAGATTTTCCAGTCTGCCCTTCATTTTTTTGTGAAGACAAACTAATGCAGTGGTGACCACGACACATTTCAAGGGCTTTCAACGACCTTCAGTCCAAAGGCTAACTCTCCAAGGCTTTCAACGACCTTCAGTCCAAAGGCTAACTCTCCAGGCTTTCAACGACCTTCAGTCCAAAGGCTAATTCTCCAGGCTTTCAACGACCTTCAGTCCAAAGGCTAACTCTCCAAGGCTTTCAACGACCTTCAGTCCAAAGGCTAATTCTCCAGGCTTTCAACGACCTTCAGTCCAAAGGCTAATTCTCCAGGACTTTCAACGACCTTCAGTCCAAAGGCTAATTCTCCAGGGCTTTTCAACGACCTTCAGTCCAAAGGCTAATTCTCCAGGCTTTCAACGACCTTCAGTCCAAAGGCTAATTCTCCAGGCTTTCAACGACCTTCAGTCCAAAGGCTAATTCTCCAGGCTTTCAACGACCTTCAATCCAAAGGCTAACTCTCCAAGGCTTTCAACGACCTTCAGTCCAAAGGCTAATTCTCCAGGCTTTCAACGACCTTCAGTCCAAAGGCTAATTCTCCAGGGCTTTCAACGACCTTCAGTCCAAAGGCTAATTCTCCAGGGCTTTTCAACGACCTTCAGTCCAAAGGCTAATTCTCCAGGCTTTCAACGACCTTCAGTCCAAAGGCTAATTCTCCAGGCTTTCAACGACCTCCATTCCAAAGGCTAATTCTCCAGGGCTTTCAACGACCTTCAGTCCAAAGGCTAATTCTCCAGGGCTTTCAACGACCTTCAGTCCAAAGGCTAATTCTCCAGGGCTTTTCAACGACCTTCAGTCCAAAGGCTAATTCTCCAGGCTTTCAACGACCTTCAGTCCAAAGGCTAATTCTCCAGGCTTTCAACGACCTTCAGTCCAAAGGCTAATTCTCCAGGCTTTCAACGACCTTCAATCCAAAGGCTAACTCTCCAAGGCTTTCAACGACCTTCAGTCCAAAGGCTAATTCTCCAGGCTTTCAACGACCTTCAGTCCAAAGGATAATTCTCCAGGGCTTTCAACGACCTTCAGTCCAAAGGCTAATTCTCCAGGGCTTTTCAACGACCTTCAGTCCAAAGGCTAATTCTCCAGGCTTTCAACGACCTTCAGTCCAAAGGCTAATTCTCCAGGCTTTCAACGACCTTCAGTCCAAAGGCTAATTCTCCAGGGCTTTCAACGACCTTCAGTCCAAAGGCTAATTCTCCAGGCTTTCAACGACCTTCAGTCCAAAGGCTAATTCTCCAGGGCTTTCAACGACCTTCAGTCCAAAGGCTAATTCTCTAGGCTTTCAACGACCTTCAGTCCAAAGGCTAATTCTCCAGGCTTTCAACGACCTTCAGTCCAAAGGCTAATTCTCCAGGGCTTTCAACGACCTTCAGTCCAAAGGCTAATTCTCCAGGCTTTCAACGACCTTCAGTCCAATTCTCCAGGGCTTTTCAACGACCTTCAATCCAAAGGCTAATTCTCCAGGCTTTCAACGACCTTCAGTCCAAAGGCTAATTCTCCAGGCTTTCAACGACCTTCAGTCCAAAGGCTAATTCTCTAGGCTTTCAACGACCTTCAGTCCAAAGGCTAATTCTCCAGGCTTTCAACGACCTTCAGTCCAAAGGCTAATTCTCCAGGGCTTTCAACGACCTTCAGTCCAAAGGCTAATTCTCTAGGCTTTCAACGACCTTCAGTCCAAAGGCTAATTCTCCAGGCTTTCAACGACCTTCAGTCCAAAGGCTAATTCTCCAGGGCTTTCAACGACCTTCAGTCCAAAGGCTAATTCTCTAGGCTTTCAATGACCTTCAGTCCAAAGGCTAATTCTCCAGGCTTTCAACGACCTTCAGTCCAAAGGCTAACTCTCCAAGGCTTTCAACGACCTTCAGTCCAAAGGCTAATTCTCTAGGCTTTCAACGACCTTCAGTCCAAAGGCTAATTCTCCAGGCTTTCAATGCCTTGTTACAGTGGGACTGTCAAGTATCTTCAAAGGCTATGTAAACTTTAGGTGTAAGCTTTGACAGAACACTGACAGAAAACATGTTAGGACCACTGTGCTTAAATGTGACATATGCCTGTCTGCTATGACAGCAATGGCAGCTAAAGTCTTTCTCTTTTTCCTTACTTCTTTTCCATTACTATTATCATTATAACTATTAAGTATTATTATCATCTTCAACAGCATTTTCATCCTAATTAGTCAGTTCCTCACTATCATTTTGATTTTCACCACATATCATCTTCATCATCTATTGTCATGTTTGTTGTTTTTTGTATTACTGATCGATAATAGTCCATGTCATCTTCTGAACATGCATTCCCCACAAATAAATCCATGCACACACACACACACACACACGTGTGCACACATGCAAGCTCAAATACACATGCGCTTGCACGCACACACAAATGCATGGCATGCATACATACACACCCATACATGCCATGACATACCACATACACTGACACATACACATGGGCCTCGCGTCCACCCATCCATATGCACAAGCATACACATACATGTGCACATACACATATACTATAATCTTGGCACAAACAAGGCAGGCACTCAAGGTCTGGCCAGCATGTTGGAGCTATGCGCAGGTCAAATATCTAAGTCGTATCTATGAGACCCTTGTCCTAAATCTTTTCATTTCAGTCATTAATTCATTCATCACTCCAGCTGTAAACCCTGCGCAGTGTGGTCTCAAAACTCAGCAGAAGTGGTGTCGCCTGTACGTACAAGTCTGCACGCCGTGACACTGCCTTGATGAAAGTGAGTCTGTTCTATGAACCCCGCCCCACAAAAGAGCAATATATTCTCGGTATCATATACACACATACTCTACCCCGCCTTCCCTCAACATACACATACATACAGTGAGTGACACACAGACATACACACACAAATACAGATAAAGACGCACACATACACACAAACAGAGAGAGACACACAAATACATACACAGACACATAATAGATAAAGACACACACACATGAACACACATACAGAAAGAGACACACAAATACACACACACACACACATACACACACACACACACACGAACACACATACAGAAAGAGACACAAATACACACACACACACACACGGCCCCCACCTTGCAGACAAAGCGTCTCTCTCCCGAATGGAACTGTCGATGTTTCTCCAGGTCAGCCACCTTGGTGAAGGTCACCGAGCACTCCGAACACTCCAAGGGCATGTAACCCTCCTCGTGAGTCTGCATGTGGGACTTGAGAGTGGTCTGCCACTTGAAGCCCACGCCACATTCCTGACCAACACAACATGGCTGCTGTGTAAAACTTTTAAAAAAAATTTGTTATCACCATAAGCCAGTGTACAAACGTAATTAATTAGAACAGCATGAAAAGCAACATTTTGAAGACCAGGATGGGATGGGAGCGAGAGGGAACATGTCAAAGGTCATGTTTCAACTATTATGTAAGGAAGAGACAGAGTTCACTGTGGGGAATGCAGTGTGGGCAAACTAACCCTAATTCCACGTTTACAAATTGCCGCAAGATCTACTAAATGCACACCCTCAGTCAGCTGATCAATCCATTCTGGGCTTTCCACTGTCTGAGAATCCTTCGAAGTGGTGATCTGCACATGTGAGATTTTCAAATAACAAACTGTGGCTTTCAGAGGAGAAAAAAATTCCAGCTGACAAAAACATTGTGGCTACTTTAGTCTACAAACATCAACTGAAATTCATTAGAAAGAATATGTATATTCTTAAAGTACACTGATTGCGAAAAAAAAAAAAAAAGGGGGGGGGAAGGAGTGGGGGTTACACTCTTCTCTCTCCAGGAAACATCAACCCACCTTGCATGTATAAGCCTTCTCCCCGGTGTGGGTGCGCATGTGGATCTTAAGACGGTTGGCACGGGAGAACGACGCCCCGCAGTCTTTGCAGACGTGGGGCTTGAAGCCGCTGTGCGTGCGCATGTGGATGAGCAGCGTGCTGTGCTGGGTGTAGGAGGCGCCACAGGTCGTGCAGACATAGGGCCGGTCGCCCGTGTGCACCCGCTGGTGCTCCTTGCGATCCCGCAGCTTCTTGAAGCGCGCCCCGCAGTCGGGGCACTCGTGGGGCCGGCCCCCGGTGTGCATCAACTGGTGGAGCTTCAGCTTGCTGCATGGGGGGAGATACAGCAGGGGAGGTAAGAGTAAGAGAGAGAGAGAGAGAGAGAGAGAGAGAGAGAGAGAGAGAGAGAGAGAATCATGGGCAGACACAACAGGGAGGTAAGAGAGGCAGACAGAACAGGGGAGGTAAGAGTAAGAGAGAGAGAAATCATGGGCAGACACAACAGGGGAGGTAAGAGAGAGAGAGACAAGAAGAGAGAAATTATGGGCAGACACAGCGGGGGAGATAAGAGAGAGAGAGAGACAAGCAGAGAGAAATTACATGTTCAAATTCTGGCTGCATGGGAGACAAACCAGAGGGGAGATAAGAGGCAGAGATAAGCAGAGAGAAACTATAACATGTTTCAATTTTGGGGGGGGGGGGTGTGGGGGGGGGGAGACACAACAGGGGAGGTAAGAGAGAGAGAGACAAGAAGAGTAATCATAACACGATCAAATTCTGTAGACATTTGACATTCAGCGACAAATGCAGTCCCTTTCGATGGTCAAGAGAACACATACATGATACATACAAATCTGGTAGTGCCACACACCCATGATTGGTACTTAAGTCCAGCACAACCCCAAAATGTACTGGACCCCCCGCCCCCCCCCCCCCCCCCCCCCCCCCCCCCCCCACACACACATACCGCACACACTATTTATGCTCAACAGCTCATGTCCTGGATTTCATAGTCAAAAAGTAAAAAAATAACCACTATTTATAAATTTCAGGTTGTACATGCTTCTTGTCATGTGCTCTTTACTTTATAACCAAACCCCACTTTACTACAAAGCCATCCTTTTTTTTCAGGTAACCCAGGGCTTCTGAAAACGCAAAAAATTGCGTACAGTGCGCATTAAAACTCTACGGACGCACTGGGTGTCCGTGTAAGGGGTCCCCAGGGACCCCTTCAAATTTTGGTGAAGTCAGACATAAAGTGACAGGGTTCCCACTTCCTCACAGGAAAAAAATTCAAGGGTTTTTCAAGGGTTTCTAAAGGGGATATTTTAATTTTTAAGGGGCAAATTTAGCCGTACGATTGAAAAAAAAGAGTGAATAATTACCTTACATATGTAATCCAGCCATGATGATAAGGTGATTACACTTCTGTAGTCTTTTCCATGCTCAATATCATATACAAAAAATAAAAAAATGAAGTCTTTATACAGAAACTGAGAAATCAGAAAAAGAAAACTTTCAATCTGCTTTCTGGACCAGTATCTGACATGGGATGTCCAGCTGCTCCTGTTTCAAGTCCTTATTCAATGATTCATCAAAAAGCATGACATATTCATTAATTTTCTTCCAGCAGCTGCAGCCGAGGCCCCCTCTCTGGCACATTTCAGGAGAGAGCTCTGCAAACTTTACTTTTAAAATACAGCCACTGTATGTGTTGTCGTGTGGAAGTGTGTGTGAATGGTTGGTGGGCCTGGACTAGCCTAATGCTTGTTCTGGGGCAGGATCGGGAGCGGGATAACCCCTCTTGAAAAGGTGAACGTGGGTAGCCTTCCTGCAGCTCCACACTGAACTGTTTTTTAGTTTGGTGTGTGTGTGTGTCTCTGTGTGTGTGTGTCTGTGTGTGTGTTGTCTGTGTGTGTGTATCTCTGTGTCTCTGTGTGTGTGTGTGTGTGTGTGTGTGTGTGTGTCTCTCTCTCTCTGTCTCTTTCTGTGTGTGTGTGTGTGTGTGTGTGTGTGTGTGTGTGTGTGTTTGTCTCTCTCTTTCTCTGTGTGTGTGTGTCTTTCTCTGTGTGTGTGTGTCTCTTGTGTGTGTGTGTGTGTGTGTGTGTGTGTGTGTGTGTGTGTGTGTGTGTGTGCAGGCTAGCTGGTAGGTAAGTTAGGGGGGGGGGGGGGGGGGGGGGAGGGGTGGGGTGGTATGAATGCTGTCTTTTAAACAAGAAAGTAGGATTTTTTTTTTTTAATTACAAATGCGCACACACGAGTCACTTAGTGTCTATGGAGACGACGTGACGATTGATTTGAAGATTCAGTATATGATTTCACTCTTTTTTCAGTTCTAACAGAAAAAAGGAAGCAATGCCAAAAGTTGCAAGATATCTAATTTTGGTTTCCCCACACGATAGTTCGTCACAATCGAGTAATATGGAAACATTGCTGCAAACAGTTTCGTGTCGTCTTCAGCAGATCGGAAACTGTGATGATTGTTGATGGCATGAATCATCCACAACACTTCAGCTTTTAACTTTTAACACATCTGTCCCACTTGCTGTTATTGTGGATTGGCCGACGATTCTTACTGAGGAAAGGGTCTGACCTGATGTTGATGAATTTGATGATTGCCGAACGAAGTGCATACGACTAACTACCAGCCTACTCGCGTTTTCCAATTCCACATATTTTCCTCTTTCCGTGACTTGCAACCGCGATTCGCCCACTGCCCGAACATCAACGGTCTTTTTGCACACTTTACGGAAAAACGCATGTTTGTTGTCTCTGCATTCAGTGATCCAGCTTCGATATTCTTCCTTCTGTAACCACAACGGATCAAATGCGCAATTTCCCTTAGGCATGATGACAGACGCAACAGTGTTGGCATTCACCGAAGATTAGGGAGCATGGCGCACTTTGTCGGAAGTCGAAACTGCGCATGCGCAAACAATAACCAACTATTGAATTGCTTCCCTTTGCTTGAAAAGCAGACGACACACAAAAACGATTCGAGAGGCGAAAATCGATGTCTGAAGTCTTGTTCGCGTTTGATCTCCGATTCGTCTTCAAATGTTACGGTCAGTTTTGGTCCGAAAACGATTTTTAAGGGGATTTCAAGGGATGGTAGGGATATCTGCAGTATTCAAGGGTTTTCAAGGGCCTTTTTGACCCAGTTGTATTTTAAAGGGTTTTCAAGGGTCTTCAAGGGGCGTACGAACCCTGAGTGAGAAAAGACTGCCTTCAACATCATAAGTTGGGTGCCGTAACATCGTAGGTCTGCTACACTTCGGACCGAACCCATCCCTTTTCAAGTTAGAACAGTAACAAAGCGAGTAGGGCAGCCTCCTAACAACATAAGTCGGTCACTTTTGTCGTCTGCTGAGGCCGATTGACTAAGCTTCGCTAGGCCAAAGCCTCGTTTTCAGTTGACCGAATTTTCCTACTTTGAGCCATGTGATGTCACGATGACGCTTTTCATTTTTCCGGCAGGAGAGAGGCATTTCCGCAAAGCCTTTGTTTCCAACATGTCTCTCGAAGCGTGGTTAACGAAATCATCATCGCAAAAGCGAAAAAGCGTAGCAGAGGAGCAAGATCGAGAAGGGATACAATTTTTGATGTTTATTTGTTGTTTTTTATTGTGGTGTAGGGACCCCTTAATGTTAGCCTGGGACCCTTAAAAATCTGATGAAGGGGTCCCTGGGACCGAAAAGATTTTCACCCAGCAGAAGCCCTGGGTAAACCAACTGTGTTGTTAGAAATATGCAACAGGAAAGTTACTTTCAGTTTCTCAACCAGACTGGAAATGATCAACATGCACATGCACTGATCTGTCATCATCTGTTTTCCGGTGATGACATGAGTAATGTTGAAAACTGTGGTAGAGCAAAGTCAGTGAAGGCAAATGGGTGAAGCAAGACAGAAGACTGGTCACAGCAAACAGGTAAAAGTCAACAGCTACGAACGCAAACATGTCACTTTCCCCATCTCCAACATCCAGTCGAATAAACATTAACTGTTTCTGCCCGGCACCCTGGTTGGGTGTACACAGATGCATGTGGCCACCAAAATCTCAATTCAAAAACAGCACATCTAACCTTTATTCCGTGCATAAATAATAGGGGGAACTACTGAGAAGCTATTTCCTTCTTGTATCATGCGCTACACTGAGTTTTCTTCTAAGCTTACCCCCCCCTGGGCACCATGAGCCAATGAAAAAAAAACCATTACAGAGAGGCAAGTCTGAGCTGAAATTATAGCGGACATGATCTGAAAGTATCAATACCAAAGTCATAAAAATGTACATAATTGCACAAGATATTTTCCGAGTGTGACACTGTAAAGCTTTATTTGCATTTCATTACAAACATGATAATCCAGCCCGTCAGAATAACAAGTACTGAAAAAAACTAACGAAGGATCTAAGCGTCAAGATCCGATTTGTCATGGAACTATGGGTCACCGGGTAACTTGTACAGAATAAAACTTCAGTTTGTTTTTGAAAAACAAAAAAGGTTTCGTACCCGTGTACTCTCTTCACGTGCCAACCCAGAGTTTGGACAGTTTGAGCAAAGTACCCCTGATCATCCAACTGAACAGTCAAAACATGGCAAGCTGGGAAGGTGACACAGCCAGTAATTACAAATGGCATGAAAGAGTTAAACTGGTATATGCAGAGCTGCCAACCTGCTCATGCGGCTTACAGTAGCATTTCACAATTTTCACAGTAGCATTTCCAATTTGACAGTAGCAACTTAATTTTGCGCGCGTTCTAAAAAGAAATCGGGCCTATAACCAGTTTTACGGACCACATTAAAGCTACAGTACTCTTAGTATATCTATAAATGTTATTATACAGAGATGAAGCAGAGGAAGAGGGCAAATTGTAAAAAAAAAATCTATGTGCTACAGTAAAACCGAAAGCGGAAATGCAGTTCCGACAGACCGATAGAGACGTTACTTAGCGCTGTCCAAACAAAACGAAAGTATATTCGAATTTTTTTGTTTCGCCGTAGCAATTTAATGATCGTAGTAGCGTCGTAGCAAGCATTCTCTTGGCGTAGCAAACTACGGCGATATCGTAGCAGTTGGCAGCTATGTATATGGTACGGGTGATCAGGTGGCTTTGTTGCTGTTGCAGGTTTTGTCACCTGAACCAGTACATTCATCATGAAATAACACTTTTGTCTCCCTTTATTCAGCTCCATGACCCAGTGCACCTGTCACACAGGTCAGCACATGTTAACCTGGCAGACTGAAGACGGCTCCACCAGTATGCTGGTGGAGCTGAATTCACCTTCACATAGAGATCCTTAAAAGTCAAGAAATTCTAAGTTGCAAGCAATTATTATCATCAGCACGTGGCGTCCTGTGCATGTTGGATCAGAACAGGCGCCACTGAACACCACCTAAGTGACTCGGCAGCAGTGCAGTGTCTCCTCTGGTGGGTTGCCTCATGATGACTTGACATTGACTGCTCCCTGTATATTGCCGATTCCAGGACTGTGGCTGTGGATGGGGGATCGGAATGAGTTGTGTGGGTGCAATGCCACTGATGTGGTGCAAAAGATAGGACAGCAAAAAATGGAAATTAAAAAAAAAAAACTAAAAAAAAAAAGAAAGATAAAAAAAATCCAAGTCACAGTGGGATGCGGATCCTAACTTATTGACTAGAATGAAAATGACCCCATCTAAAAAGGACAAAAAAGAGAGAAACTTTTTTTTGTGCATGATTTGTTCAAATGTAAAAGGAACACATGCTGACTCTGGGTAAAACAATAAACAAAAACCCCATCTTTTCTTCAGAACAAAATACGTTAAAAAAAAAGAAATCAAAAGGTGAAATGAAAAACATCCACGTACCTAAACTGGCGAAAGGCAGCACCGCACTGCTGACATATATTTGTTTTGTTGTTGGTGCTTGACCCTGTCTGCGCCCCTTCCTCAGCAGTGTTCTCCCCTGTCGCCGCCGCCGCCCCAGGCGGAAGAGGCAGACACCCCAAGCAATCGGCCACGTGCGCGCGCAGCTCCTCTGGCGACGGAAACGTCCCCCCGCATTTCAAACAGACGTTTCCGTCTGTGTGGGTCTTACGATGGATCTTGAGACAGAAGTGGGAGTTGAAGACAGCGTCGCACATTTTGCATTTGTACAACATGCCACAGGTCCCCACATCCTTCTGGCCGGCCTCATGTCGGTCCTCTCTTGACAGGGAATTCTCTTCAATCAGGGCGGGAGCAGATGCACTTGATGCATGAAGGGCAACTGGGAACGGCTGCTGGAAAATCAACACAGGGCTGTCAAAGCTGCAGTTTCTAGATGGAAAAGACGAAGGGTGGCCATGCGAAAGCCGTGGACTGCAAAGGTGTTACTATTGTTAGCGATGAACCGATTTTTTTCCTTTAATGAGTGGAATAAAACAAACCATTGATCGTTTGCTCTTTTTCTCTTAGAGACTGATCCATCTTCAATCTTTAGAAATCAAACTGAACCCATTGATTTAAAAACTATGATATCGTTGTCGTCATCAATCGCTACATTTACAGAAAACACAACGCCCTGTCTCTTCAAAATACACTGCTTACTTGAACACGTCCATTTAAAAACTATGACTGCGCTGAATTGGATGAAGATAAGTGATTGCTCGTTCTACCCATTTTCACCATATATTCCCGGGCACACATCTAATAGCAACAGCGTCATTTCCCTTGGAATGGGAGTGTACTGCTTACGATGGTTGGAGAAAAAAAAAGTTAAAAGTTAAAAAAGAAAAGAACGAAAAAACCTGGCACATGTGCACACAGACCTGTATGTTGAGATACCACCCTCAAAGAAGGAATGAAACTAATTTACAGGCGAAATAAAAAATGATCACATGCGCAGAAATCTAACCAATGGTGGACCTCAAAGCTCTCACCAAGGAACGATAAAAGAAAGACATTTTTTTTTCTTACCCCTGTAGTCGTCACCGAAAGGGGTTCAAACTTGACAGGAAGGCCGAGGACCATGTCCGACGACTCGGCGGCGGGGCTGTTGATGGTGCTCTTCATGTCCACCACTGCGGGGCTGTCCATGACGCACAGCAGGTCTTCTGCATCTGGTGGCATGCCGGCTTCTTCTCCTTGGGTCTCCTCCACCTTTGCCAGCTCCTCTGGAACCTTGGTGTCCTCTGTCGTTGGGTGTTCTGCCTCTGCTTTGACGGTGTTCATGTCCTGGCTGCCGTCTTCTGCTGTCGGTGCTGCCGACAAAGAGAACTCGTTGAGTACGTGGTAATGTGTCAACTCCCAGCAGTTCTTTCCCTTGATTTTCCATCAGCGCTGATTGAAGGGTCTTTTTTGTGTGCGGAAATTATCACGTCTAAAAACGTATCTTTAGTTAATAGTGGAGTGAGAAATCTGTTGCAATGATGATGTTATACATTAAAAATGCTAATGTATTTGTGTGGATTTGGATAAGTATGAAGATTGTTAATGGGTGTAGGCTAGATGAGCATGCTTGTGCATGCATACGTGTGTGAGTGCATGTGTATGACAAGTGGTGGTGGTAGCAGCAGAGCAGTAAATCTTGTCCGCATGTGGAACATGTGTGTGTGTGTGTGTGTGTGTGTGTGTGTGTGTGTGTGTGTGTGTGTGTGTGCATGTATGTGAGTGAGTGAGTGTGCGTGCGTGCATGCGTGCGTGTGCGTCTCTGCACATGCTTTGTATACATGCAGGTTTTCTTTTGATGCAAAGCGCATCGACATCAGTCACACATGGAAGCACGTTTTGAGCAACCATCTGCATGTAACATACACACCTGGGGAGGAAGCAGGAATGTCGTCGTTAATAATGGTTTCATCGGATGAGGACTCATCGTCCTCATTGTCGTCTTTCTTGGCCTGTACCCTGCCACCTCTTTTCTTCTCTCTTTCCTTCCTTCTAGACTGGGGGCCGTCTTCAGTGCTCTCCACCTCGATCTTAATTTTGGCCTGAAACAGAAGCAACAAAATGTTTGCCCCCCTTTTACCAGAGCATACTACATTACCGAGATACGACACTTGGGGGTTTTCCGTAAGACCGCGGACTAGGTTACGGCCCTTAGTCAGCACGTGTAAACTCAGCTCCAACATAGCGACGCGCAAGAAGCAAGGAGGCGAAGCCTGCAGCGCTATCGGTTGTTCAAACGCTCGCAACAAAATCGATTGTGAAGGGCTGGCATTTTTTCGTTTTCCAAAGGATGAAGAAAGGCATGTACAAACTTTATTGCATTTTATTAATTATTGGCAGAGTAAACCACGTAAGCAATACCGTATACGGTGTGGGACTATGCATCTGGTGCAACTTGAGTCTAGTCTAGATCAAGTTTATAGTATGACTATGAAGCCACATGGGCAGATTTTTAACAGTTTTTATATATATATGTAAGGAAAGAGCAATGCGCATACCTTGTTTCTTCTAGAAATCATTAAGCCTACTGGCTTATTTACAGTCCCGTTAGCTAAACAACTAGGCAGCGGGGAAAACCAGACCACGCATACCGTGCCCTCACATGGCCAGTGATGTTTATGTTGATAATGACAGTGCCGACACACGTGTTTCATCACCGAATCTCTCTCTGTGTCTCTCTCTGTCTCTCTCTCTTCTCTGTCTCTCTCTCTCTCTCTCTCTCTCTCTCTCTCTGCGTGCAGTTGCATGGCTTGTGTGTGTACAACCTTGAGTTAATCTGACAATAAATTGGTTTCAGTCAGTGTGTGTGTGTGTGTGTGTGTGTGTGTGTGTGTGTGTGAGAGAGAGAGAGAGAGAGAGAGAGAGAGAGAGAGAGAGAGAGAGAGAGGAGAGAGAGAAAACCATTACTAACCCCCCTCCACCCCCAGCATACTCGTGTGTAAACCTACATGTATCAATGACCGTTTCATGTCTAGGCCTATCTCGTCGCAATGTCTATTTTGAGGTTGATGTGTGTATTTGAAATTGTGTGCTTCTTCTTTGCTCGTATTTTAAAGAAGACATTTTTTGCAAATTTTTGCAGACTGTTTGGAAAATGCAACCAGTTTTGTTTTAATCCATCTTGTATTGATGGCAGAACTTTTTTCTATGTTTTGTGGGATGAGACGGACTGCATTACCCCCTCCCACCCCCCACCTCCACCCCTTTCATTATGCCATTGTTGGACGTTGTTATAAACTGACACAACACAATTAAAGTTTGATTTGGAGACAAATAAATGGTCTTTTTTTTTAATTTAGAACAAGCCACAAACTCTCTCTCTCTCTCCCCACCCCACCTTCACCCATCTTACCACAGTCATGCACACACACACACACACACACACACACACACACACACACACACACACACACACACTATACATACATAAAAATACATGCGTATGCATGCACACATGCAGTGCACACACGCACCTACATGCACACGCACACAAACACAAGGAGGGCCAAAAAATGTGTAGAGGCATTTGAATCTGTCGTCACAAACTGCTGAAGCAGTTCAAGGTAAAGTTATGACAACAAATGCGGCCCGACGGGCGTCGTTGTTTTCATCACGGCAACGTTTTCACATAGCAGCCGCGAGCCTGCAGCCCGCGCCGACTAAGGGAGATAATCGACTGAACGGACTTGTAGGCTGTAAGAGGCAGTGTCGTATCTCGGTAATGTAGTATGCTCTGCTTTTACTAAAGAAAACTTTTTTTTTCTCCTTAAAAAAAAATTCTCCAGGCCACGCAAAGTGCCTCGACCCTATTTGGGAATGGCCGACTAAAAACACAATCCAACCACAAAGGAGTAAAGGTCACAACTCATTAATTTTTTCCACAATCTTATGACTGGTAAAAGATGATGATGGAGATAATGATGTACTGGAATGCTGCTTCCGTTCAAGGCCCTAGATCTTACTTCCTCCAACCACACACATTTAACCCTTCAAAGATTGTACTATTTTCTGATGTACACATCTTTTTTTTTTTTTGCCGTCGTGATCTTCCCAATCCGCCATGCTGTCATTATCTTCCCAATCCGCCATGCTGTCGTTATCTTCCCAATCCGCCATGCTGTTGTGATCTTCCCAATCCGCCATGCTGTCGTTATCTTTCCAATCCGCCATGCTGTCGTTATCTTCCCAATCCGCCATGCTGTCGTTATCTTCCCAATCCGCCATGCTGTCGTTATCTTCCCAATCCGCCATGCTGTCGTGATCTTCCCAATCCGCCATGCTGTCGTTATCTTCCCAATCCGCCATAAGGCTTCACTTCCCACTGTGCCCATTCAGACTCCCCTTCACACAGCCACACCCGTGTCCCTCTCATCACAGACCTGTCAACGTCAAGTCACCCTGAGGCAACCCACCGGAGGAGACACACTGCTGCCAAATCACTTCAGTAGAGTTCTTCTTCTTCTTCTTCTTCTTCTACGTACGCAGGCTGATACTCCTGCGGACACTCCCTATATGGACAGGCAAGTATTAATCCCATCTACCCAACAAAGGGGAGTGGATTTTGTGTGTATGACCGTTTTTTTTAAATCCTGCCATTAAGGTAGCCATACTCCATCTTCGGGGAAGGTGCATGCTATGTGTAACGTGTCGTCCATACCAACGGCCAAACTGGCCTTCTCTTCCGAAAGTTGGTAATGGGATTTTATGTGTGTGCAAGATGTTATGCGCGCGTTCACACATGGAACCTCGGTTTAGTCTCAATCGAAGGACTGTATGGGAAATGGAGTCAGAACTAATGTTAACTCCCAGGGAAAAATCCCCTTATACCGAAACGGCCCGGCCGAGATTCGAACCCGCAACCCTTGGATTACGAGTCTGGCGCTCTACCAATTGAGCTATTCCGGCCCCCACTGGAGTTCAGTTCTGCCTGTTCTGATCTAACGTGAGTAGAACCATTTTTTTCAGCTGCGGAGCATGAGTAAGCGTCCCATCCAAAGGGCGTCTTCATAGCCATCAAACAACAGGTTCTATGAACGTGTTGACACTGATGTTTGTTGTTGTTGTCGTACCCTGACTAAAAGACTCCAGGGGTCATCCGAAGTACTTGAACACTATAGCACAAATGCATCAGCTCGGGACGAGAACATGACGTGTGTGACCGTATTTGATAACCCCACCATGTGGACAGCCACACTCCGACTTTGGGGGATGCTGACACTGTGTGTGACCGTATTTGATAACCCCACCATGTGGACAGCCACACTCCGACTTTGGGGGATGCTGACACTGATGATTCTGACACATAATGGACATGCACCGCGAAATGAAAAAAAAAAAAAAAAAAAATGTGGTGGCAAGACAATGGCAAGAGAATTGACTTTTTTTTTTCTTTTTTGACAATGATCTACCAGGACGAGGACGCACACACATCTACAGAAGTATAGCAGACAATGTTATCTTGACCAGCTGACCCTCACCTGTCGGTGGATCCTCAGGTGGTTCTTCAGGTGCCGGGTCATGGTGAACCGCGCCCCGCACTCCTCACACACGCAGGTGCCGTCCTGATTCTCCCCGTTCTCGTGGGAGTGGACGCGCATGTGGCGCTTCAGCTTGTCCAGCTCGATGAAGGCGGCGCCGCACTCCCCGCACTTGTTGGGGCGGTCCCCTGCGTGGCTCTGCATGTGGCGCTTCAGGTGGCTCAGCTGGTTGAAGGTGTGGCCGCACAGGTTGCACTCGTGGGGCTTCTCACCTGGGACACAAACACAGGTTGCACTCGTGGGGCTTCTCACCTGGGACACAAACACAGGTTGCACTCGTGGGGCTTCTCACCTGGGAAACAAACACAGGTTGCACTCGTGGGGCTTCTCACCTGGGACACAAACACAGGTTGCACTCGTGGGGCTTCTCACCTGAGACACAAACACAGGTTGCGCTCGTGGGGCTTCTCACCTGAGACAAAAAACAAGGTTGCACTCGTGAGGCTTCTCACCTGAGACACAAACACAGGTTGCACTCGTGGGGCTTCTCACCTGAGACACAAACACAGGTTGCACTCGTGGGGCTTCTCACCTGAGACACAAACACAGGTTGCACTCATGGGGCTTCTCACCTGGGAAAGAAAGACAGGTTGCACTCGTGGGGCTTCTCACCTGGGAAAGAAACAAACCTGCCTCATTACGCTTTTGTGCATGTTCCTTTTCTTTGGGGTAAAAAAAGTGCAGTGATCATTTTTCAGGTACCGACTGACTGGAACTAATCTATTGTCAGATTAACTCATAGTTGAACCGACATTTAAGAAAACATTATGAACAGAATGTCACTTCTTTTAAAGAAGGGAATATATTTCACACACACACAAACACATTTCCATACGTACACATCAACACACACATACACACAAACACATACACAAGCGCGCACACACACACCAGACCACATCACACACACACACTCATACACTAGCACAGGGCTTAAAACAGCGGGAGGAAAAAACCACTGAAACTAGGGGGGTCCGGGGGCATGCTCCCCCAAGAAAACTTTTTTAAACCAAGTGTAAATCTATGCCATTTTGCGCTTTCTGAACATAATTTCAAAAGATATTTAGTGCAAAAAAATTGCTGTAAACAGCTGAGCACAGTTTGCACCAAGCTAAACCCGGTGCAGTGACTTTGCGAAGAAAGTCTCCAGTGACTTCTTCGTCAACTTTCTGAAGCGTCCACTCCCATTTCCACTTGTTTTTAATTGAAGAGTCGTCAAAAGTCTGACCCGCTTGAACAACGTCTGCACATTCCGCCATTCTGTTTTTTCCGAGAGGTCTGGAAACTTCTTCCAAGAAAAATCAGGGGCCATAACTTGCACGCCGTTGCTATGAATGCTTGCAAGCCGATCACAGATGCCTTGCTCCTTTTGTTTGTTTGTTGTTGTTTTTTGACAAACCGAAATCGCAGAATTCCGCCCAGACGCGGAACGTTTTAAGCCCTGACACACATATCCACGCACACATGCATGCACACACGTACACACACACACACGCATGCACCCACCCACACACTCATACACCAGCACACATGCACACGCTCTCAACAGAAGCTAAATAATGAATTCAAGACTTTTTTTAAAACATGCTTTAAACGGGACTTTTTTGTGAGAGGTAGGGTAGGAAGCTGGGAAGGAAGGAGTGGAAGTGGGGGGGGGGGGGGGGGGGGGGGGGGGGGGGGGGGGGGGGGGGGGGGGGTGTCTGAACTGGGAGACAACTCTAACACACAAACAGGGAAAAAAAAGTGATCTCTAATCAACCCAAGTCTGTCACTTGTCGGGGCCTCTACCACATCCGTTTCATCCTCGTCCAAGTCAAACACGAAACAACTATCGACGCGTCCCATCCCAGATGTGTCAACAACCCTACAATCAGCACACGCCTGCTGAACAACACACAGGTGCTGAGGGAATCCTGCGTCTGCAGCCTGCGTTATCAACCTGGCAGAAGTTGTCGTCCCCTCTCCGCTACTTCTTCGGTGGTGCTGTCAGCGCTAGACTTTCCTGTAATCCCAAACATCATGCACCGTGCAATGGACACTTCATGCAAGAAAAAGAATCTACAGCTGCGAGAAGAGAGAACCTGTTCCCGCAAAAACTGAGAAAAGATAATGCTCGTCTTTCTCTTGCAAACAGTTACCTTTCCCCAGCGTATGGGTCAAGCACACAGATAAAAAAAGTCAAGGAAAGATATTGCTTGTCTTTCCCTTGCAGAGTTACCTTTCCCTAGTGTACCAGTCAAACACAAAGATCGAAAGAGTCAAAGAAAGATAATTCTCATTTTTCCCTGCCAAATAGTTACCTTTCCCCAGTACATGGGTCAAGCACACAGATAAAAAAAGTCAATGAAAGATAATGCTCATCTTTCCCTTGGAAATAAGAGTTACCTTTCCCCTGTGCATGGGTGCATGGGTCAAGCACACAGATAAACAAAAAAGTCAAGGAAAGATAATGCTTGTCTTTCTCTTGCAACAGAGTTACCTTTCCCCAGTGTATGGGTCAAGCACACAGATCGAAAGAGTAAAGGAAAGATAATGCTCATCTTTCCCTGCCAAATAGAGTTACCTTTCCGCATTGCATGGGTCAAGCACACAGACTGAAAAAGTCAAAGAAAGATAATGCTTGTCTTTCCCTTGCAGAGTTACCTTTCCCCAGTGTACGAGTCAAGCACAAAGATCGAAAGAGTCAAGGAAAGATAACGCTCATCTTTCCCTGCCAAATAGAGTTACCTTTCCCAGTACATGGGTCAAGCACACAGATTAAAAAAAAGTCAAGGAAAGATAATGCTCATCTTTCCCTGCCAAACAGAGTTACCTTTCCAAGTACATGGGTCAAGCACACAGATCAAAAAAGTCAAGGAAAGATAATGCTTGTCTTTCCCTTGGAAAACAAACACAAAAATGTAAATCTCACTCAAAACAGCACCCATTCTGGCATTCTCAAGCATACAACCACAACCACACCTGTTTCCAACACCAACCTCCTCCCTCCTATCTCACCCCCCCTCCCCACCCTTTATTCCTGACAGCGTTCTCCCCCCCCCCCCCACCCCCACCCCCCCCTCCACCCCCATACCCTTACTCCCACCCCCCGAGAACTGACCGGTGTGTGTCTGCATGTGGCGTTTGAGGTGGCTGGGTCGGTTGAAGGAGGCGCCGCACACGGAGCACTTGTTGCGGACCAGGGCGTCGGCGCCCTCCGTGTGGCTCAGCTTGTGGCGGGTGAAGGCACTGTACCAACCGAACACCGCGTTGCACTCGCCGCAGATGTAGGGCCGCCCCCCCGTGTGGCCCTGCAGAATAACAAACAAACAATATCATTAACAACAACAGTGAGACAGGGGTATAATATGTGTATACATCATCACGAGGTCTGTGAAATGCACATGGATCCACACAACACACACACGCACATGGCTCACATACTCACACACACACACGAAAACTCTCACACAAAGGAATGCACTTTAGCACACATGCAACACACTCACAGACACATACATGAAAAGTCATTTCTTCGGAATCATGGTAGCACATTCACTTACATACATCTGCACACACCACACACACACACACACACACACACAAGCACAAACACATACATATACAAGTACACACATGCATGCACACACACACACACACACACAAGACAAGTAAAAAGCATGCAAGACACATCGCTCGAGACAGCAGTCACGGTCAG
>CM031624.1:51438565-51466065 GCA_018398815.1 Conus ventricosus | reverse complement strand
TACCAGGCGGCGGGAATTCACACCAAACAACACCCTCCTCCGACACCCAGCCCCCTCCCCCATCAAAAAAACCCCCCAAAAAACCAACAACTTCATGGCTACGGTCAGGGGCAAATTCTCTGAAGTGAGGAAATTTTGGCCAAAAATGACCCCACTCTTTAATTAAAAATACAACAAAAAAAAACCCCAAAACATTGATGCACTCATTATTATTCATGAAAAAAATTTCTCTAAAACCCAAATTTTCCCTTGAGAATGAAAAGTCAACCTCTGAAAATTGTGGAACCGAGGACAATACCCTAGCTGTATCACACATTAGGGTCGAGTTTACTGTTAGAATTTTTCAAGGTATCTGCTGTCTTGTCATGTTTTCTTTTTTTTTTTTTTTTTCCTGCGTGCAGTTTTTGTTAATCCCGAATTAAATAAAAAAACTATTTTCTTTCTCTGCTCACTTGTTTGCTTGCTTTGACTTCAGTAAATTTACCACACTGAAAAGTTGTTTTGGGTTTTCAAATTGAAATGAAAGCAGCTCTTTATTGAATTATTCGAATTTTGCATACAAAAGAAACGTCATTGTTTTCAGTTGGTCTTTAACCAAGATGGGAAATGAAGGCCTCTACAAACAATAAATCATGTTGTTCACTGATAAGATCGTTTAAGACAGCCTATAACTTGCAACTCACGCAATTACACGAGCCAAGACATGAATCTGGGGTCGCTGTCCTAAGGTGACTTTCGTTTCCGATGAGTGCAGAACTGGTTCCTGATTCTGTGGGGAAATTCAACATGGGATCCAGTGCATAGCTCGATTTTAGAGTGCGCAAGGATAATCTTGGTGGCAAAAAAACATTAAAGAGTTTGGGCAGGACTACGGTCAATGTTCGGGGGTTAAGTAGCAGTGCTGGGAAAGAGTACATCAGCCACAACGCAGAAGAAAAGAATCAGTGGTAAATGCAGAGGAAAGAGGGAAGCAGTACAAGTGAGGGAGGCCCGGAGTATGTTCCTGGAGGATGTTAAAATTATTGCATGTGACAGTGGTTATAATAGCAACATTTCACCATACATGAATGAGAAAAAATGCAAAACTTCTTCATTCTTCTTCTATTTTCGTCCGTTGGGGGTGGTATTTTTACAAAAAAAAGGTATTCAAACAGAATGGGTGAATTTGACACACTTTTTGGTTAACACCTTTGCCACAAATATGGCAGAAGAGATTATATTTAAAAACAGTTTTTGAGTTATTCCTTTGCAATGATCCCTACATACATGTTTTTTTTAGAACAGAAATATGCATGTTTTCCCTTCGTCCATATGGCTGATGTGCATTCATATTTGAATAATCTATTTGTAATGGACAAAAGTATTCAAACAGAATGACATGAAATTTGACGCCATATTGGTAAACACATTTACCTACAAATTTTCAAAGAGATTTTATCTAAAGAGTTTTTGGGTTATTCCTTGCATTCATCCCTACATACATGTTTTTCTCAGCATAAATATGCATTTTTTTCCTTAGTCATCAAATTGAGTGCTTTCATATTAGATATACCCTTCTGTAATTTTGTAGGAACAGTCGGCAGTAAATCCAAAAAAAAAAAAAAAAAAAAAATCATGGCAATTTTTAACTCTTCTTTGTGAAATAAGGCCGCTCCTAAAAACCATTTGTTTTTGATCCAAGGATGGCCACCATGCCATTTAGCAACAACCAAATTACTTAACATTTTCACTAAATATTTTTTAAGGTGAAGTTCTTGGAAAAAAAAAAAAATCATTCATGGCAAAAAAAAGGTTATTTTTGTTTTTTGGTCCCAACTATTACATGGTGCAAGGGTTTGGCCTGAGAATGCTTTTTATAAGGTTAAAGTTAATGTTTTGGGAAAGTTGTTTTTGATGCATTTCATGTTTTCTTCGATTAGGACCTGAAATATCCATTCAGAAAAGTTTTTGTAATGGAGCCATATTTTTCAGTGACAACTTTAAAAAAAGAGATAACAAAACAATGTATTTCAGGACTGGGCTGATAAAAATGTCCATTACATAAAAGATATTCTAAAGGTTGTGGGTCTTTAAAAATTTTTTTTTTAAATGAGTCAATTGAAAAGTATGAATTCAGTGCTGCTCCGCTAGATTTTATGGGATCATATGTTTAGATAAGATTAATGATTGTTATTGCCCAGCCGACCGCAAAGGGCCACATCGGGCTGTATTGGGATCCATAAGCACCATTAAAACATAATGAGGGGAAATAATGTACATGTCACGAGCAAACAGCTGTTAGTGAAAGCACACAAGTTATAGAACGATTATTGAAACAACAAGGGGATCAAAAATCTTATATAATGTGATGATTGGTGCACGAAACTACATCTTCTTGTGCAATTTGGGAAAGAGTTTTGGACAAACAAAATCAACGGGCCAAAGTTTTTCAAAACACAAACGAGAATTCCAGAACTTAAACTAAGATGGTTTAAAATTAGAATAACAACAGAATCATAGTGACCAAATTCTATACTTTTAAAAAAATGCGACGTAGCCACACACGTGAGTTTATAGGATTTTTGCAACAGACAAAAAGATACGGCGGTTTCATTATGTATGGATGTACACACGTTCAATCCTTTCGGAGTGGAATTAGAAGAAAAACTATGTAAAATGCAAAAATTTGGTGTACATTGGGACAGACTGTCATTTAACCGCTGGTCTTGTACTCTCTGGCACTGATGAAAATTCGAAGAATCAGGGAGTGCATTTTCTTTCATTCTATTGCCATGCTAAACATTTGTGTACAGAAGTTGCTTTAGGTAAGGCAAAGCCACAAAGCCATCGTTTCTGGGTTTACTCAGACAATAAAAATACATTAGGAATGCAGACAGATATGTTCACCTACTAGACATGAGACAAGTAAAATTCGATGCAAAATGGCTTGCATATTATACACTCTTAAACTAATAACAAACTAATTCAGACAAGCCCACCAAACTAGAGGGACATTGCATACCAAATCAACAGCTAAAAAACTACGAAGAGATACATTGCCAAATCCAATTGACAAGCTCAGCTTGAGATACTGCCAAACCCAAATTAGCAGCTCAAATGTGGGGAACTTTGTTAACTTAATTCTGGGCAAGCTTCAGCTGAGTCACTGCCAATCAACTGACTACTCAAACTTGTTGACAGTGCCAAACATAATGACAATTCAAACAAGAGACTTGGACAGGCTCATCTACTGATCATTGCCGGAGACATAGACGGGCTCACACATGAGATATTGCCTCCTAAACATCTGGATAGTGCAAGTAATATTTCGAAATGGGGGGGGGGGGTAGTTAACGCCAAGGGACATAAACAAAGCAGAGGATATGACACAAGCTCAAAACTAGGGACTTTGTTAACCAAATTGACAGCTCTGCATGAGATCCTGCCAACCAAATTGGCAAGCCCCAAAAGAGGGACTTTGTTAACATAGGGCAAGCCTCAGCTGAGTCACTGCCAAATCAAAATGACTACTCAAGCTTGAGGACAGTGCCAACCTAACTTACAATTAAAACAAGAGACTCTGGACAGGCTTGACTAACTGATATTGCCGGGAGACATAGACGGGCTCACACATGAGATTTGCATCTAAAAATCTGGAAAGTGCCAAGTAATATTCAGGAAGTAGAGTGGGGGGGGGGGGGGGGGGTAGGAGTTACCGCCAAGGACATAAATACAAAGCACTGGATAAGGACACAAGCTCAAATAGGGACTTTGTTAACCAAAATTGACAAGCTCTGCTTGAGATCCTGCAACCAAATTGAAAACTCAACGAGGGGATCTTTGGTTAACCATATGGCAAGCTCAGCTGAGTCCACTGCCAAATCAAAGACTGATTACTCAAAATGAGACAGTAGCCAAACCTAAATGACAATTCAAACCAAGAGGACCAATGATGGCTCAAACTACTGATATTGGCGGCAGACATAGACGCTCACACACGGAGATATTGCACCTAAACATATGGAGTCCATGTTATTTTCAGAAATAGAGGAGGAGGGGGGGGGGTGGGGGGGGGGGGTGGGGTGTTTGTTACCGCCAAGGACATAAACAAAGCACTGGATAAGACACAAAGCTCAAACTAGGGACTTTGTTAAAACAAATTGACAAGCTCTGTTTGAGATCCTGCCACCAAATTGGCAAGTCAAATGAGGGACTTTGTTAACCTTATGGGCAATGCTCGCTGAGTCACTGCCAAATCAAAACTGACTACTCAAGATTGAGACAGTGCCAAACCTAACTGACATTCACACAAGAGACCTGACAGGCTCAAAACTACTGATATTGACGGGAGTCGTAGACGGGCTTCACCAGAGATATTGCACCTAACATCTGGAAAGTGCAAGTAATATTTCGGAATGGGGAGGGGGGGGGGGGGAGGGGGGTGGTGGGTAGTTACCGACAAGGGACATAAAACAAAGCACAAGGTAATAAGACACAGATCAAACTAGGGACTTTGTTAACCAATTGACAAGCTTCTACATGAGATCTGCCAACCAAATTGGCAAGCGCAAAGAGGGATTGTGTTATTCATATCGGGCAAGCTCAGCTGAGTCACTGCCAAATCAAACTGACTACCAGCTAGAGACAGGTTGCCAAACCTAACTGACCAATTCAAACAAGAGACCTTTGACAGGGCTGCGGGGGAGGGGTAGGTGGGGGTGTTAGTTAGCGCCAAGGACTTAAACAAGCAACTCAGGACAAGACACTATGCATTTCGTCCTCTTGGGTAGTCTTCAGGCAAAAAACAAACATCGTTAGGTCAATGTTTAAATGTATTTGCTGTTGCCTGAAGGAAGACCTAGAGGTCGAAATGCATTGTGGCTTTCCTGCACTTTGTTGTCCATGACCTTGGCGGCAGCCAACCCCCTCTATTTCTAAATGTTGCTTCATGTTCCACCCTCGGTCACTCTGTTTTGCAAAAGTTATTTGTTTCTCGCAATTTGTCTTCTAAACTGAAAAGACAACTGCCTTGAGTCATATCATCCTCATTAGGTGATAATTTAACAAAAGTCAATTCTCTAGAAAGTGTGCATATGTTCTCCCACCACAAGAGGTCATTACTAAATGACCCCATAAAAAAGAACCAAAAACACAAGATGATCCTTTTAGTTAGCGAGTGGTTTCTCAGCAACAAAACGTCCATGAGCACAAAGCTGTGCTCACTCACACATGGCACCTAACCTAGGTGTGTCAAATAACACTTGTATTCTTTGGTGGTGTTCATGGGCAGATTTTAAAGGTAATGACTTGGAAAGTTAGGACCAATAAGTGTTGGCGAGTCATTTTCACAATTTTTTGCTATAGAAACGAAACAACATATGTCCACCAAGCACAAACTTTCAAGAAGCATATGGCTCTATTGTTTAACAGTGTATTTTAAAATCTGTTTAAAAGATATAGAATCACTATTTCTTAAAAATGTTGCGGTTAATATAAAAACAGACGTAAAGTTTTATATTATTCATGAAAATGTGTTCATTCTAGGGGCCCCAACGTGGGTGTGCTAGTCCACCAATTCTTCTTCAGCAAATATTGGTAGTGTGTGTACTTGTTTTACCCTGTTTGGGATACTTAAACTGTACTCGAATATAAGTCATGGTTCACTCGACTTCGTTCGTGCAGAAATTTGTGGGAAGAGGTTGTGGAAAAGAGAGATTAAAAAGATATGGGAGACAGAAAGGGACAGCAGACAACAGTACAGCAAAGGAGGAGACAGAGTTACGAGAGCGAAAGGAAAAGGGGTTGTTACTAGCACAGAATTTCCAGGGAGGGGGAACTATTTGTACAAAAAGACTCACCCCGGTATCCCCACGAGGGAGATGGGCCATCCAAAATGAACTATATTATCATAATTCATGTAAACATTACATTCGGATTTTTTGTCAAAGACAAGTTTTCCATTTTTGTTTTTTGCAACATGAACTGTACACTTTGAGGCTTCCAATGTGATGGAGGCATTCCAGTGCATGAATCACTTCCTGAAGATGTTGCTCCGCCAAGTTACTACCTCCCACTCTGTGATCCCCAATGTAGAGACAGGCACTTGCGATGGATGAAGCACCCCTTGGAGGATTGTTGTTTCCCCTGAAAGATGTTTCTGCAGCCGGTTTCTAACCTACAACAGAAACCAGACATTGATCAATAGAAAAATTGCACTTTAATTTTGAGCTGAGTTTGTTTTCAGAAACATTAGTCTGAACACTTTCATTTACCATCACTGCAACCTTCGTTGTTGGTATTGTTTTCTTTCCTGTGCAAAACTCTCGACAGGGCTACTTGGTACTTGAGAGGCCTCTGTTATCCGATGGAAAGACTGTGTGCACAGTCGTTTTCAATTACCTAGCCTAAAGACAAACATGCTCTAACTTCGGATTATTTTTAATTTCATTATCGGCTCCTATGAGGAGATAACCACAGATGCACAGGATTACACAGGGATCACTGTAGAACAGAAATGATTATCTGCACTATTTGCCCAGCAGACATGATCAAACCAATTACTCACTGATATGGTTGTGAAGGGTTAATTGTCAAGTGTTACACAAGTCAAATGATGTAAGAACATAGGTGAAGGGTTAATTTACAACCGTTATTTTCCCTGATGATATAAGGGTACAAAATGAGAAATTGGAGAAAGAGGCATATTATACTAAAATCAAGACCAAAACAAGAATTTTTGTAAATATCAAGAACAATTGAAAAAATCTTTAGCATTGTTGTTTTTGATCAATACATTGAAAATAACACTGTTTAAAACCCTGGCCACTGTGGATCTGGATATTATATGGCTAGCAATTAGTAAAGATTCCATCCATCAGTTACAGAACTCATTTTGCTAGAAGCAAAATAGCAAGTCAGATCATTATAATTTAATTTCAGTACCTATTAATGAACTGGGTATCAGTGTGAAAAATTACAAGTTTTTGTCGGTGATACAGCCTTTTACACTGGTGTACGGCAGCGCCAGATAGATCAACTTGGAGAGCAAGTGGAGCATCAGCTTGGGTAAAACATTCTAAGCCTCAGTATATGACATTGTTTGAATAAGATAAAATTCATTTCCATTTTCTGTTCTCATGTCGTAGTTGTATTAGCACTTAGACTTCCAGATAGCAAACTCTGGTAAAATGCGTCTTGGTTGGAATGCTAAATTTGAAAGTGAACATAACTAAGTTCAGTTATTAACGTAACATCTCCTAGGCTTCCTAATTGTATATCCTGAAAAAGTGGTCAATCATGGCGATAGATGACAGACATTCGATAAGTTTTTTCTGTTTTTTTTTCATGGCATCATGGGTTGTATTGAGAAGCCCCATCCTGGCGGTTGGCTGGGTGTTCAGCTCATCATAAATATCAATTTCCCTTCACTTGGTTGTTTCCTCTCAGTGGTCTTATGGAAAGAATAGAGTGTACCAGTACATCATTCTCACACTGGGTATACCGTACTGAGGATAGATTGTACTGCTGTCAGTTTACCGATATACGGCAATACAGCAAAACCATTGGCCTATTTCTGGACATTACCACATTTTTGTAGCTTCTCATTTAAAGTTTATTACTTCAGATAGGCATTTATACATTAATCTAGTAGAATTGAGTTAGGCAAGATTGTATTTGGGTTTTCAATTCATGGCATTTTCGAATGAGATAGGTAAATTCAACATTACACTTTCGTTCCGCTATGTCTCAGTCAGTTCAAGATCTGAAAATCCCTAAAATAAAATTTGCACTTGCTCAAATTTTTGGAGAACAGTAGTTGTATTGGTCATCACCATCACCTGGTTTATCATGCAGCACCCATCCCCATACCCAAGTCAAACTGAAACCAAGTATCCCGCATGGTCCCCTAGGATTATCTATATGCCAGATCACGTCCTTCGTATGTTAACTAATGATTTAGTAAACTCACCAGTACATGTATCTGCGAAGAAGACTGCTGCTTTCAATTTGGTGGGCCATCTCGCAGTCCTAGTTTGCATTATGTCTCTTGGCTGGTAGGAGCACACCTAAACATTAACAAAAAACCATAGCTTGAACAAAGTTCCTTCTATTCGAGTAGCTTCGCTGCAAAATCTGTAAGATAACTGCCCAAAGTTGTTCCTGTGGAATGATTAGGCAAAGGTCATGGATTTGAAAATCTTGATAGTTATGTTTGAAACGGATAACCAGGGAGTGGTTGTTGAGACAAAAACGTTTTTATTATATACATTTGTTGTTTAGGTAAATTAAAAAACCATGATTACTGCATCTATGCGCTTCTGGAAAAAGAAAAAAATTTTTTTAATGTCAATGTCTACAGCGTGTTTGTGGACATATACCTGTGTCAGAGAGAAACTTTGTGTAAGACTAATGTTCATTTTGCAGGCATTGGTATGTGAATAGTGTTTTTAACACAAATAATAGCATATCAGAGAGAAAAAATAATGTGGTTTAATGTTCTGTGTTAAAAAGGAAAGGCTGCAAAAAGAACAGGGGAATGGAAGTTTTGCAAACCAAAAAAGATCAGTTTTAAAACAAAGTAGTTAAAAGACTGTCTTTTTTCAATCCAGATTCAGAAGTGCCAGGTTTGCATGTGTTAGAGACATGGAATCATGATCAGTGTTGTGGGCTCTCAAATGCTCGTGCATGAATGTTTTTTTCTACAATCAATATTTGTTTGATTCTTCTTCTTTATACAATCATAAATTAATGAATCCCCCACAAATACAATGATAATCCCAACATAGGTCCAACAGCCGTGGCGCTGTGGTTGAGCCGCCACAGACTTCTGTAGGAGACCGGGGGTTTGAATCCCATCTGAGATAACACAATTAATTGTGGGCTTTTTGGCATCGATTGGCTCCTATCCAGAGTGTGTGTGATATAGGCTATCGTGGGAAGACTGAGACCACACAACCAAAAGTCATCCATTCGCAACATAGGCTAAATAGATGAGTGTTTGTTCAAATTTCTGACCAACACTGCAGGGCCAGTGTTGACGCTGGGGGATGAAAGGAAGCGTTCAGTACTGTACTGTCATGTAATATCTATTCTGTACGGATTGCTGTTGCATCTTCATTATTCAATCCTCTCACGAAATGTTTTTTTGAATGTGATCGGTTTGTGTAGCCTTTCATGCCATGCTCACATGGTGACCTCAGTTTCGATTCTCCTTCACTATTTTATTACCTGTGGTAGTGAGTTTGTGTCAGATTCTTCGGTGCTGAGAGGGTCCATGGGGCTGTCATTAAATGAAAGCAGTGACGGTTTGCTAGCTACGGGAGAGTCTACAAAGTTTAGTTGGTTCTGTGACTAAAGCTATTTATATCTGTCATTAGAAGGGGGATTAGTCGGGGTGTGTGTCCTGCGTAGTCAATCAGAACAGGCACTACTGAACACATCGAAAGACTAAGCGCAGTGCAGGGTGTCTTCTGGTGGGTGGTCCTCACAAGCGGACGAAACATCCATTATCATCTGTGCCTTTGGGATGCTGGTGCTAGCGACGAGACAGAATGAGCTCAGACGGGCTTAGGGAGGTGGAGTGAGCAGCACTGGATAACGGCACTGAAGCGGGCACAGAAAATGGGGACAGAAAAAAATCCCAATCAGCACAGGGAAAAGGTTTACTTTGCAGCAGAACTAAAAAAATAAACTGCATATGTCGTTGTTTTGTTAGTTTGCTTTAAATTTTTCCCCCTGGCCTGTACAATTCAATCTCGGTTTTGTTCCGTCCCAATGTTAATTCTACGATATGCATTGCCTTTTTTGTATGTGTACAACATGGAAGGGACAAATTAGACTCAGCTTTAATCCTTGCCACTGTTCATATACATGAAAACATGAACTCAGGGGACAAATAGACAACATCTTTATCCATGCACGATCCATATACAATGAAACCATGTACTTCTTTGTGTGGAACAGTATTATCTCGCAGCCCCCCCCTCCTACCTCCCATGTCTCTATCCATCTGTCTCCCTCATATTCAATAAAAGAAAAAAGAAGTACAAATTGTGCATATGGAGGATTTTTTCTAAGGCTTTTTTCAGCTTGTGGGTGTTTATTCTTAATTATCTGCCATCCAGACATTATTATACAGACAAACAAAAAACAGCATTGGCATTCCCTTTTAAGATGAAACATAATTACACGAGGGACGTAGAGTAGCGGACTGATTTAATGAGGCCTTAGTCAAGTCGCCGCATGTTTCCTATCATTCGGCAGGTTTCATAACATCTGTTTTACCTCGCCTTTTTTTTTTTTTTTTAAAACCAGACAGACAGTTCATTTAACCTCAACCCCAATTTTACATCAGTATATGTCTTGGGAAACTAGGGTTGTGGGGGAGGTGATGATGGTTTTTTGGTTTAGTCTTCTCATGGCTTCATTTCTTTAAATTATGTGTTTGAGCACAGGTACATACATTGATTAAGACTGCTTGATTTAAATCCTGCAGGGGCTTGGGGCTAGTGGCATTTTCTTTTTTTTTTAGGCTATTACAATCATGAATAAAAAATTAAGACTAAGCCAAGAGAGCGGAGAGTAGCTAAAAATCACCGGTGCTTCCTTTTCAGAAACTGCTTTCGCTTTCATTACTATCAGGAACGTATTTCACTTTCAGCACAGTGGAATGCACTGGGGGAGGTGAGGGATCAGGAGTAATGTAACATGAAATGTAGTACCATTCAGTGGAGTAATGTGGATGATTGGCCAGTTAATACACCTGCACGCAGACCAATTATGGTCAACTCAATCTTTGACAATTGATGCACAAACTGATATTGATTGGGTGTTACTTTTATTCCATTCTTGAGGTAACTATCTCATATCATATGACAAGAGTGTAAATAATCAGTCCAGAGAACATTTAAGATACTACTAACGGTACAGGAAAAACAATAGACCACAACACTTTTGATGCATAAATTTGAAACTGACTTGGTACGTGCCTTTCATGATGATGTATTACCAACACCTAAAATGAAAGTCTATTGAAATCTATAACAAATGAAATACTCTTGTGGCAGTGACTATTTCATAATATAAAAATACGGCCCTCCATCAACTTTGAAATTGAACAGAATTATTAGTTTCATGATAATGATTCCTTACGCCAAATGAAATGACATGTCAGACCAAGGAAAGACTTGTTTCTTGTAAAAACAGGCCCTTCAATATTTGGGTCGGTCTCTTATGCTTTTTTTTTTGGGCCTGAAAAATAAGTACTGTTTCAGGCTATTGGTGTGTGGTTTTTTTTGTTGTTGTGTGGTGAACCCAGTAGAAACAAAAGTCTCGTGGTGGCAGCAAAAATATTAGGCTTGGCGAGGTTCCATGAAACCCAATTTACTTTTTTTATTAAATCATAAAAGAGTCTTCATATAAAGTTAGTGGACTCATAGACTATATAAAGTGTTGTGGACCAAACATTCACAAACCAAATCCGGCTTAATTTAATTTTGATATTGAGATTTGCCTTGTGACTACATTGCTACATTCTAGTACGGAGGTCGGGTGCCACAGTTAGCAGTTTCAGTGTCAACCAATTAAAGCAATGTTCGAAATATTACTATGTCAAATTCTTGATGAGATTTCTGTATTGTGTTTTGGATAATCTCATAATTAGCTTGACCTTCAGCTTAGAAGGAAATTTAGCTTGACTCTGGATGCTTTGATCAGTCTGAAATGCTGAAATGCGTAACACGGATGGGAAGGAAATGGACACAACAGAAAATGTATTACCCCCGATTCATCAGAGCACTGCTCTCTTCTCTCCATGCGGTAAAATGGAGAAAACAGATCTGTAAGAATGCGACCATAATTCTAAAATGCTATCTAACATCCTAATGTTTAGTTTTGTCATTCTCTCAACACAGTTTCTTGTCTCAAGAGTCTTTAGCGTGAGTGTTGCCTATATGGACAACATCGTTCTGATCAAAGCTTGGTTTTCACAAAGAATGAGGTCAACAGTTCAACTCAAATATTTTCTCACTCTGCTTTCCAATTTCTATCAACTTTTTTTCCTCATTTCTTTTCTGTCATCCCCAATAGTACGACCAGCGTGCACCTACTTGTCTCATTTAGTGGCTCAGCTAGAGAAATGGGGGGGGGGGGGGGAACTTGCTATGAATTGAAATTTAATGCGTGCTGTGTATTACACGATCACTCACTTTTTTCTTCCTTTCAGATTGCACAGTACACTTTTTCGACACTTAACTCGAACAGCCATCAGTCATCTTACAACTGGGAGTATCCTTTAATGCCTCCAATAATGTTGATGTTGGAGGGTTCTGGTCAACTTCCACAGAACGCAAGCATCATACACTGAATTCGATTCTCTAATCTTTGCCGTTTCAGCTCGACTAAAAAATTACTATGTCCCTGAAGTAGGCCTACAGATAGAAGGCAATGTCCTTGCAGCAAACAGTCATTTCTCTTTTAAAACTAAATTAAGTCGCACCAATGTTGTTATATTTTTTAAAAAAATTGTTTTGTCGCGCGAACAAAAGTAAGCACCTAACAAACTTCTCGTAAACATTGAAATGCAACGTTCTGAATTCGTTCAGCGAGAATGAGATGCCATCAATGAAACTAAGGCATTTGAAACAGTTTCACTTCAAGGTGGGTGAATTATCTCCTATTTTAGTCATTTTAAGTTTTTTTTCATTTTAGTTTATCATGACGATCCGATTATACAAATGTAATACCACTATCAGAAGGAAATATACTCACCTTTCTTTCAACCAGACTGGCGGCCATTTGTAAGTTTGTGTGACGTCACCGTAATAAGTGCCAATGAGGGAGACATGCGTTTAATATATGCAAGTTTCATGAGGTCATTACCCATGACGTCAGCTCATTGAACTTCCAGCCCAAGTCATATGTGTGTGTATTTGACGTACAACCACCGAGAACGTTTTCAGCGATTGTTATGGAGTATTTTAGATTTTGATATATGAGAGTAAAGGTAATTGAATTTGGCTGGATTATGGGGTTCTCGTTTGTGGAGTAACGGGGGAAAACGTACTCCATAAAGTCTTGTACTCCACAGTCCCCGCGTGTTGGGTATATGGCATTTTACTTCATTACGTAGGTAGAACAAACACACACACAACACACACCACACACACACACCACACACCACACGCACACAGACACACACACACCACACCACAGACACAGACACACACACACACACACCACATGCACACTGTGTCCTCCTCTCACCCAACCTTGTGTGTGATCTGATTGGGTTTCAGATTCCTCGCCTCACGAAGGATGCCACCCCGCAATGGTACAGGTGTGCGGCTTGTCCCCACTGTTCATCTGCATGTGCAGCTTCAGGTTGTGGCGCGCGGAAACGGTCCGCCATCACACTCTGAGGGCCACTGTGTGCTCCTTCACGGCTGCCTCTCTCCGCCCTGTCTCCCCCCACGGGTCCCTCGATTCCTAAGACAAATGCTGAAGGTAAAAACACTATTAGGGGGGACTTCAGAAATACTTGTCCACAGCACTTTACATCAAACAAAAGAAATGAAGAATAGTATCACAAACAAAAACCAAACTTTTGTTCCTTCAAATTATTTCCTTTGTTTTTTGCTGTCCCATCGTCTATGCCACTTTTCAGAGGCAGTGTACCACGCCGCTAATTCCGACACCCCCACATACACAGCCACAGGGCCCGGTCATTCCGACCACCCCGTCACACACCACAGCCCGGTCATTCCGACACCCGTTTCCACAGCTCAGCCCGGGTCATTCCGAACCCCGTCCACAGCCACAGCCCGGTCATTCCGGAAACCCCGTCCACAACCAAAGCCCGGTCATTCCGACACCCCGGTCCACAGCACAGCCCGGTCATTCCGAACCCAGTACTCAGCAATGCCCGCTCATTCCGACACCTGTCCACGACACAGCCCGCTCCTCATTCGACACCCGTCCACAGCCACACCACGCTCATTCCGACACCCGTCCACAGCACTGCCCGGTCATTCGACTCCAATACAACAGCCCGCTCATTCCGGACACCCCGTCACAGCACAGCCCGGTCAGTCCCGCCGCCAGCACGGGAATCACAGGGAGTGGTTAATGTCAATGTCGTCAAGTGGCAATCCCACCAGAGGAGACCATGCACTGCTGCCAAGGTCACTTCAGTGGTGTTACTACAGTGGCGTCTGTTCTGATCCAACATATACAGGACACCACTTTCTAAGCCCTAGTGAGAACATAATTGCTCAGTGCAGAGCCGTAGTGAGTGAGCTTCCTCCAAGGAATGCGCCCCAATCTATCCAACGGCAGCCCCCATGGACTGGCCGATATGGTGACCCGGATAGAACCCAAAACCAAGGGGCACTATGACATCAAAACTGAGGTCACCATGCAAGGTGGGCATGAAGAGGGCCACCAGACTTTTGAGACTTTTGTTTATGGCAGATCGTATGAGAATGAGGATGATGCAGATGTTGCTAGGCTTTCCTTTCCGGTCTGAGATGCATGACAGGGATGTACTCTATGCTCCTTTCATAATATTATCCACGGAGTCAACTGGCCGAGAGACACCAGAACCTGCAGTGTTGGTCAGAAAATTTGTTTCCAAACTCTCAGAGACACATCCATTAACCCAATGCCTACGGATCGACGAGATCGACCGCTTCGAGATTTCCTCTTTCTGAATACCGGTCGACCGAGATCGACCGCTGAATTACTCGGTCATCGACTTTCTCGCTTCACCATCCGCATATCCCAGAATGCATTGCGACAGAAGAGTGGTCTCCGGTACTCCGTTTCTGGGACGCCATTTTGGTTTTTGTTGCATGTGTTTTGGTGGTGTGGTGTAGTTTCGCTTGCTGTGGTATTTTCAAAGTTCGGGCTTTTGTTCGCGAAGATTTTCTGGGAAAATGGAGGAATCATGTAACTATGCAACTTGCAGATTCATTTTCTGAAGTGATATGATGAATGAGAGCGTATTTGCGGGCTACACTCTGAAGATTTGAAGCTAGAACGATTAGGACGTCAATCTTGGACCTGGTAGGGTTTAAAGTTCGACTTGCTGATTGTATTTTGATGGCCGGGTATTCAATAATGATTCAGGCGAGGTTAATGGACGATGGCGAATTAGCGGGTCAATTGCTGCTGGCCCAGACCCCCCTCTAAATAAAGAAATTGAGAAAACAAAACTTGCTAGAGATTCTTTAATTCTTGACTGGAGTGGTTGGCTACAAGAAGTGAAGCCCCCCCCCCCCCCCCCCCCCCCCCAAAGTTTCCCTTGTTTTGATAGCCAGGAAACCGGGTCAGTCAGTGGGTGTGTCCCACGATTTGCCTGTAGGAGCATCACCTTTAGCTTTTTGATTTCAGAAGAATTTTGGCAGACTTTTAACGAGAAACAAATTTATTTGCTGCACAAAAGCAAGCAGAAAAGGATGAACATAAACTCTGGCCTGAAAATAAAAACTGCCTGTTTATCAAAAAGCAAAGAGGAGCCGGACAAGAGGTACATCATCACCACAGTGTGTGTGTGTTGGGGGGGGGGGGGGGGGGGGGGGGGGGGGGTTGCTCAGTGCACTTGTGCAAAAGCACATTTTTGTTGAATTCCATCACAATCTAAAGCCCAGTATTCAGTAATCTGTTCTTGTTATTTTTTCCCCTCAGTAGTTAAAAGACAAATCTTCTTGTATGTGATGCCTTCAGTTTAACAAAATTGTTGAAGTTTGGGTTGTTGTTTTTTGCTTCACAATAAAAGTTGATTATTTAGTGTGCTTACCATACAGAATGACTTTATTTTGTTCCTGAAGGTTTCAGTACTTTGTTTAGACTTGGAATAATCACTCTGTGCTCCTAATCCATGATGTTCTGTGGGTACAGTGAATTTAGGGAAAATTTTTTTAGCACTGAGAATACCAAAAAGTACGGTTATCTTTTTCTTTTTTTTTTTTCCCCTCGTTTTCCCCTTTCTTTTAATGTGGGGGGAAAAATGGCCGGTTTTGGGGGGGGAAAAGGGGTTGTTTTTTAAATTTTTTTTTTTTTACTTTTACAGAATAGTTTAATTTAAAAAAAAAATTTTTCTTTTGGGGTTTTTTTTAGGGCCCAATTTGTGTTTGTGTTGCGGGGGTTTCCCTTTCCTTGGCATGGTATTCTCTTAGTCTTTAGCCCAAATTCATGCGGTTTAGGCAGGGGGTTAAGGGGGGGGGAAAATTTAAACTGTTGGCCCCAGTCTTCCCAACTGAGCCCGTGGGAAAAAATCTTTCTCGGATAGGACCCGGGTGGGGGAAACTGAAAATCCCAATAAACTGAGGGGAAATCGAACCCAAAACCTCCCACCCGGCTTTTTCGGTTTTTTTTTAAACCTTACTTAAAGGGAAACTTTTAAATCCCTGATAAACGGGTTTACTTTTTCTTTTTACAATCACACCCTAAATTAAATCCATAATTTTTTCCCAAAACCCCAAAGACCCCGTAAAAGAAGAAAAGCCAACCCAAAATCCAGGGAAACCCTTTCTAAAAACGTTTGAAAAAAATTTTTTTAACACAGCACAGAAACAACTTCTAGAAGCTTCTGGTCTTCCCAAAAAAGGTTGTTGGGGTTTCCCTAGAGTTTTAGGTGTACCCTCCCCAAATTTTTTTGCACTTTTGAAAAAAAAATTGAAACCTTCTTTGGGAAAAAATTTCCCTTACATGGTGACATACTGGCATATAAAGGGTTGAATACGGGCCCTTTTAAAAAATGGTAAACATACGGGGGCCTAAAAACTGGTGCATCCCAAAAACCCTTTAACTGGGACGGAAAACCCTAAACGGGGTGCCGGCCCTATCCCTTGTGACAGAAAACCCTTTACAGGGTTGAGGTACGGGGCCTATACATGGTACAGATGGGCCTATACTTTGGGACAGACAACCTTTTAAAAAGGTGACAGAAAACCTATCAGGGGGACTTTACAGACTAAAAACATGGTGAAAAGACGGGCCCTATAACATAGTGACCCCCTATACATGGGAAAAAGACAACCTTTTACATGGTGACGTACGGCCCTTTTTTAAAACGGGGGGGGCCCAGAAAAGGCCTTAAAAAACATGGGGGATGAAAAGGGCCCTTTATCCCAGGGAAAAGGCCTATACTGGTGCGGGACAGACCAAAAATTGGGTGACAGAAAAACCTATACTTGGTAAACAGAAAAGGCCCAAACCCAGGGGACGTACAGGCCTAAAACGGGGGACAGACAACCTTTACTTTGGTGACAGACGGGCCTTTTAACCTGGTGACAGAACAACCATACAGGGGTGATTAAAAGGGCCCTATACATGGTGCAGCAACCCTTTACTGGGGGACGACAACCTATACTTGGTGATTTTACAACCCTTATACAGGGTTTGCAGAAACCCTTTATCCCATTGGGACGGGACAACCTTTACAGGTTTGACCCGGGCCTAAAATTTGGTGACAGACAAAACCTTTTTCTTTGGTCCCCAAGACACCCTTTTTACGGTTTGCCCAAAACCTTTCATGGTGACTTTAACGGGCCTATCCCTGGGCCCAGAAAACCCCAACATGGTGACAAAAAAGGCCCTAAAAAGGGTGACGACAACCTTTATCCCTGGGATTACAAGCCTATACATGGGAATGTAAGGCCATCCCAGGGACAAAAACGGGCCTACACCCCCGGTTTGACAGGGGGGCCCTACACACGGTGTAAGACGGCCTACACACCGGTGACAGAGGGGGGCCCAACAAACGGTGACAAAACAGGCCCCACCCCGGTTGACGCCCGGCCCTTTACACAGGGGGACAGACGGGCCTACACCGGGGGAAAGAGGGGCCTTTCCCAGGGTTCCCGGAAAGGCCTACACACGGTGACACGGGCCCTTTTCACACGGGGAAAGACGGGCCCTACACCGGTGACAAAAGGGGCCCTACACACTGACTCAATGCTTCCCTTTTTTGGCGCCCTCTGCTTCCCTGGCCCAGGCCCGGGCTCCCCCCCACCCCCCGGGTCTGCTCCGAAACCCATCTGCCCAATTTCCTCCAGGATGATGGGGTTTACCCCCTGCCTTTTTCTGAAGATGCTTTTTGCGGGGCTCTGCTGGAGGGAGAGGAACTGCTGCTTTTGCTGTTCCCTTGCTGCAGTTTTTTTAAAGGGAGGCGGGGGTGGGAGGTGAGCGGGGACCTTTTGGGTGGGGTGCGGGGGGGGTGGGGGGGTCAAATTCCAGGATCCTGGACAATAGTGCGTCCATGCCCGGGAAGCTTTTTGGGGATTTGTGTTGGGTGTTTTGTGTGTTTTGTGTTTGTGGCGTTTTGGGGCTCTTTTGTGTTTTTGGGGTGTGTGTGGGGTGTGTGTTTTGTGTTGTGTGTGTGTGTGTGTTGTCTAGGGGACGTGTGTTGTGTGTGTTTTAAATGGGGTGTGTGTGGGGTGTGTGTGTGTTGTGTGTGTGTGTGGTGTGTGGGTTTTGGCGCGGGTTTTTTTGCGTGTGCCCCGTGTGGCCCCCCGCCCCAATGTGTGTGCGTGGGGGCCCAACTTGCCCTCTTTTTAAAAAAGGGTTACGGGTGAAATAAAGTCAGTCTTCATATACCCCTTTTTAAACTGCACCAAGACAGTTTCCCTTTCCCCAAAACCCTTTGTTTACAACTGATCAAATGCCCAAATTTAAGAAACCCTCTTTTTAACCACTCACATCTTTCGGGGTAAACGGCATCCCCGGTGTGCAAATTTTGCACTACAGTCCCAATACACAACAAACCAAATTTTCCCAAAAGCTTTTTATAAAAAGGGAAAAAGAAAAGTTTCAAGATTTAAAAATTTAAAAAAAAAAGGGCTAAAAGGGCGGGGAAACACAGAGGGGCACCCAAATACACCCACGAAATTTTCCTGCGGGCCCTTTTACCATCCCAAATTTTGCTATGGGGGTTTCCAGGGGAACTTTAAAAACAAAACCGCCAAATGTGGTTTGGGGTTTATCAGTCCACAAGGTTCTGCGGGCAATGCAGTTTTGGGGCTAAAAAGCCACTGTGTTTTGTATGCAGAAATTCAATCGGGGGCGCCATTCAATATTTGCCCTTTAAATTCCTGATGTTCATAACGCGGGGAAAAAATTTTGGGCATTTTCCCCAAAGGGGCCCAATCAGTCTCCCAGGGTTTCTCCCAATGTGTGTAAAATTCCCAAAATGAATCCCCGGTTTCCCCTTTTTTAAAACCTTTGTTTCAGATGCGGATCAAATGATCGCACAGCTGTTCTTCTCCTTTAAAGTTACGGGGCCCCCCCAAGGGGAGGGTAAACAATAAACCGAATTTCTGTGGGATGGGGGGTAGGGGAAAAAGGGGGGGGGGGGGGGGGGGGGGGGGGGGGGGGGGGGGGGGGGGGGGGGGGGGGGGGGGGGGGGGGGGGGCTTTTCCCCAAAAGGGGGAAAGGGGGGGAAAAGGACGGGGCAGGCATACTCCTCCCCCCCTTCCTCCCCCCAAATCCCCCCCTAAAAAAAAGTTGAAAAACTTTTTTTCAAAATGGTGCATTCGAAAAACAAATACAAGCCGGGGGTTGGTCATCGTCCACTTTTTCGGCCCAATCCCCAACCAGCTCCATTTTTTTCCTGCGCTCGGTGGGTTTCTCTTTCATTTTTGCTGCTTCTTGCCAAAGGACCGAAAATCACAGCGCGACAAATTTTTGCCTTAAAACCAGGGGAACCCCAAGGGGAAAAAATTTTGGGGGTGACTTTAAATGTTTTTCCTGCACGAAAAAACCAAACGGGCCCCCACCCCACACAGCGGATTCCAGGGGCCACGTTTTTTCTATTTTTTTTTTCAGCAAATTTTTTCCCTTCCTTTTTTTTCTTTCTTTTTTTGTTCCCCCCAAACAGGTTCTGATTTTGACATTTTGCTGAAATCCAAAAAAACGCAAGGGGGAAAAGTGAGCTTTGCATAACTTCATCCAGTTGTACCTTTTTTTCTTACTTGAATTTTTTTCCTGAAAAATTAATAAAGCATTCCGTTTTTCCTGACCTGATATTCCCCCAAATTTTTATATGGCGGGGGGGGGGGAAAAACCTTTTTAAAGAGAGGAAAGTGATCAAAAAGGGGCCCTCTTTTTTTTTCCCTTGGGGTTTTTTTTTTTTTTTTTTTTTTTTTTTTTTTTCTTTTTTTGGGTTTTTTTTTTTTTCAAAGAACTTGTATTTTCCCTTATAAGCTTAAGCAAAACCACCATTTTTTTAATTCTTCCCGCAAAAATTTTTGCGTCCCTGATGCATAAATTTCCCCCACTGATGAAATGCTTTTCACCAGTGCGTCAAAAAAAAATTTAAAAAAAATTTGGGCCAATGACGCACTGATTTTCTCCTGTTTGCATTAAAACCTTAAAGGGGCCGCTTCATCCAAAGGGCTTTCACCCTTTCCCCGATCGAAGTTAAAAATAAAAATTTTCCCTTTTTTTAAAACTTTTTCAAAAACCCTTTTTTGAAACCCCCAAGGAAAACTTTCCCCGCTTGAAACCCATCTTAGGGGAAAAACCTTTAAAAGAAGGGGGGTAAAAAAAAAAAAAAAATATAATTGTTTTTGGAAAAAAAAAAAAATTAAGTTTCAAAAAGGGGAAAAAAAGCAGGGGGAAAAAAGCGTAGGAAATTTCGTTTTCAAAATCAAAATCCCGCTGTTCAGCCTTTGGTTTTCTGGCTAAAAAAACCCCAGAAAAATTAAAACAAAAGCCCAAAAAATTTAATGCAACATGACCATTTCTTTTTCTTTTAAAAGGGCCCCCTTTCGGGACGAAACAAAATGTGCCGTTTTCACAAAGCAAAAGGGCCCAGCCCAGTTTCATCGTATTTTAAAACGGCCCCTTCCCAAAGGGTCATTCCCATGGCGGCGGGAAATTTGGTCATGAAATAAAAATATTTCAACCTAAAAGGAAATGGTTTGTGTATTGGAAATTTGTTTTTTTTAATAAAAGGGGCACCCCCAAAAAATCAATTTCACGTTAAAATCCTGTAGAGGGGGGTACTACATTTTAAAAATTTTCATGTTATTTTTAAATAACACTTTTTAAAAAAAAAGGGAAAACAAAAAATAATAATAAAGAATTTTTACCCAACTTTTTTAAATAAACACCTCTTTTCTAATGTTTTTTTTTTTTTAAAAAACCTCTTTTCAAAATTATTTCCTCTTTTCTTTTTTGTTTATTTTGGGGTGGGGAGCCCGGGAAAAGCATGCTCGTGTGGTGTGTTTTGGTGTGTGGTGGGGGTGTGGCTTAAATATTTTTTTGACCCTAAAAATTTTGGGGAATATTTTGGTTTCGCCCCGATTTCTGCCCCTTTTCATTTTAGTTTTTAACTATCGTGCCACCAAACAAAAGAAAAACCCAAAACCCACATCCCCTTTTTTAAAAAAAAATTACTAAAATTCCCTGATAGGCCCTCCCTATAAACATTTTAAAATTCGCCCCCCCCTTGGAATCAACAGTAGTTGAGCCACTGACATTCAGGGAAAAAACCCGGGGGAAAACCCTCAAACATACCCAGCAGGTGTTGTGGGCTAACATACTGATCCTGGCCTAGGGAAATCATTTCAGAAATCTTTTCGGGATCCCGGTACCGTTTGGGGTCTGTGTGGGACCTCGAACCCAAAAGAGGGGCCCAATTGTAAATCATTTGCTCCCAAAAAGGGTTTGTCAGGGGCCCTGCAATCCATTTTTTTTTTTCCTTTTTTCTTTCTTTAGTTTTTCAATAATAGTAATTTGTGGGGAACAAAAAAAAAATTAAAAATGGTTTGCTTTTGCTCTCTTGTATGTGTGTGCTTTTGTGCCCCCTGGCTTTGGGGCGCCCGTGTTGTGAGTTGTGCGTGCGGGGTGTGTGTGCATGTTTTGTGTTTTGGCTTTGGGGTGTGGGGGGCTGGTGTGTGTCGGGGGGGTGGGGTTTGGGGTTTTGTTTTTTTGTGTGTGGTGTTTTGTGTGTGGGGCCTCTGTGTTTTGTGTGTGTGTGTGCGAAAAATGGAAATAAGAGAAAAAGCCTTGAAAAAAAATTTTGTTCCTGAAGACAACGCCCCCAAAAAAGAAAAAAAATATTGAAAAAATTTTTGGTCTACATATTCTGCTGAAAAGGGGTTTGCTTTTGTTTAAATTTTGAAACGAAATACCCAATTTTGGGTTTGGAGTTTAAAAAGCTTTTGCATACCCCGGGAAAAAACCCACTACATTAAAACGTTTTTTGGGGTTTTTTTCCCCCAATACCGAAAAATTTAAATTTTTTTGTATTGTGCTTCTATCTTTTTTTGGGAAAATTGGGAATGTATCTGGCGATTTAAATTCTATACAGATACCAAATGATTGTATGGGAAGCCTTAGTAAATCGCAGAAACAAACTTACAAAACGAAAAACAGTGAATGCAGAAAACCATAAAAAACCCAAAAGGGGGCAAAGTACTCAGTCATGCTTACATGTATAAAAAATAAATTTTAACACCCCAAAACCTCAGCCACTTTTAACTTTGTCTCACAAAAAAGCATGGATGCTGGCACACATATACCGCACATGCACCCACACACGGGGCACACACCCTTTGATGGGGCCCTTTGGGGTTGGGCTGGGCAATAACCAACATTATTTTATCTTATCTTACACAAAAGGCACATATGCATTTGCCCCCCAACAACCATACCATTTTCCCGTGGCACATACACAAAACACACAACACACACACACGCAGGCATGCACACACCACCAAACACCATTTTTACCTGAAGTTTGCACAGTTTGCTGTATAAACTGGGTGGGAACGATTTTTCTGAAGCAGTTTGGGAGGGGGCCCACCCGGGCCCCTCCCCCACACCCCACCAGGCAGCTGTCAACTAAAAGGGCCAGGGTAAAAAAACTACTCCCCCCCCCCACAAAAAAAATTTCATAGGTACCTCACCTGCCAGGGGGAAAATACAAGTCCCACACAAACCCCAAACATGCATCATCACCTCCCCGCCAGGTTTTTAAATACTACTGTCCCACAACACAAAAAAACATCCCACAGTCACCCCCCCACCTCCCCCAAGGGAAATACTCCCTGTCCCACACCCCAACACACAACTTTGCATCGTCCCCTAAACCTGCCAGGTGTAAAAATACTACTGTTAGGAACACCCAAAACAACAACATGCATCGAAAACTTCCCCCCCTGCCAGGTGTAAATAAAAATGTCCCCCACACAAAAAATGAAATCTTTCACCTCCCCCTCCCGGTGTAAATAAAAAACCCCCCTTCCCCCCCCCCCCCCCCCCCCCCCCCCCCCCCCCACCCCCCCCACCCACCCCCCCCCCCAACCCCCCCAAATTTGATTATGTCATTTCACCTGTCAGGTTTTAAATAACTACTGACCCAAAAAACAAAAACCCCAAACCCCCAAAAAACCTTTAAAAAAAAATTTTTTTTTTTTTTTTTCAAAACCAACCGGGGGCCAAAAAGGTTTTTTGGTAAAAAAAAACAACTCCCCCCCCCACCCCCCCCCCCCCCCCCCCCAACCCCAACACAACATGCATTGTCATTTAAACCTGTGGGTTTTTTTTTAAAAATTCCAAATGCCCCCCCCCCCCCCCCCCCCCCCCCCCCCCCCCCCCCCCCCACCCCCCCCCCCCACACAAAAAACCACATGTCACATATCTTCACCTCACCTCCCAAAGGGTGAAATACAAATGTCCCCCCCCCACCCCCCCCCCCCCCCCCCCCCCCCCCCACCCCCCCCCCCCCCCCCACACCCCACACACAAAAAATTTTTTTCCCACCTAAACCTGCCAGGTGAAAAATACTAGGGCCCCTCCCCCCCCCCCCCCCCCACACACACACCCCCCACAAATAAACATATATCTGTCATTCACCTACCGGGTGTAAATACTATTTGCCCCCCCCCCCCCCCCCCCAAACAAACACAACACACAAATATATCGGTCACCTCACCGGGCAGGTGTAAAACACTTTTTCCCCCCCCCCCCCCATCCCCCCCCAAAACCCTTGCATCAGTCATTTCACCTGCCGGGTGCAAAAACTAAAGTCAATTTCATCAAACATCAGTCACTTTACCTGCCAGGTGTAAATACTATTGCCAAATTTATTATGATTCAGTCATGCCACCTGCCATGTGTAAATACTACTGTCATTTTATCACACATCAGTCGTAACTCTTGCCATGTCTAAATTCTATTGTCAAATTTATCATACATCAATCACATCCCTTGCCATGTTAAATACTGTTATCAAATGCATTGTACAATCAGTCATATCGCTTGCCATGTGTAAATACTGTTATCAAATTTATCATACAACCAGTCATATCACTTGCCATGTGTAAATACTGTTATCAAATTTATCATACAATCAGTCATATCACTTGGCATGTGTAAATACAGTAGTCAAATTTATTACACAATCAGTCATACCACTTGCCATGAGTAAATACTGTTTATCAAATTTATTACATTATCAGTCATATCACTTGCCATGTGTAAATACAGTATCAAATTTATCATACAATCAGTCATATCACTTGCCATGAGTAAATACTGTTATCAAATTTATTACACAATCAGTCACATCGCTTGCCATGTGTAAATACAGTAGTCAGATTTATCATACAGTCAGTCACATCACTTGCCATGAGTAAATACTGTTATCAAATTTATTACACAATCAGTCATATCACTTGCCATGTATACTGTTATCAAATTTATTACACAGTCAGTCACATCACTTGCCATGAGTACATACTGTTTATCAAATTTATTACACAATCAGTCCCATCACTCTTTATTCCAAGCTAACAATGCAACTTTCGTTCCCTTGCTTCACCTCTTTCTGCAGTTACTCATTCTTTTCTTTTTTGTACAACTGCACCAAGCTGAGACCCATGGCACGTTACTACCAGGGGAATCCAAACAGAGAAAGAAGAAAGGGGTTTGGGGATCTGCAGGAGCAGGAAGGGGATGGACAGAGAGGGATGGAGAGGAGGTGGGGGACTTGAAGTGGTGGAGGAGATGAAGGGTCTGAGGGGACCAAGGGAGATAGGGGTGAGGGGGGGGGTGAGGGGATGGGGGGGGGGGAGTGAAAGACCCATACAGTACCTCACAGCTGCCAACCTTTAGAGAATCTGGGGGTGAAAAGGGTTTGGGGGGGGGGGGGGGGGGGGTCTGAAAACGGGGCAGTTTGGCTTTTGACTGAAAATACTTTTTATTGACAAATGAAGGTTTAAAGAGAAAATGCTTTTTTTTTTTTTAAACATGTCTTTTTCCAACATCCCCCTACCATCGTTTGAGCTTTATTCTGGGAATAGTGTATCATCCCTTTTCAAAAATTACCACCACCACCACCCACACACACACACACAGACCCCACGCATTAAAAAAGAAAAAAAAAATGCAATTCTGGATCTTATCACTAATTCAGAATTTCGGAAATAATCTCTCTCTGAATTAGGGACTTTTTCTCGAAGAAAAAAAAAAAAGGGAAGGTTGGCAGCTGTGTTACTTTCAGAGCGCTGGGTTGCCCTGAGTTTTTTTTTTATTTTTTTTTTTTAAAGATGTTCTACAAGTACACAACTGAGAGAGAGAGAGAGAGAGAGAGAGAGAGAGAGAGAGGGGAGAGAGGGAGAGAGAGCAAACCCTAAAGAAAGAGAGAGAGAGGCTGGTGAGAAGACGGGACAGGAACCGTGCTGCATTACCTCCGTCTCTGTGGGTCTGGAAGAGATGCATGGCGTAGTGCTGGTCTGCAACAGGAAAGCGGTGACCCATCGTACACAGCCAGGCAACACGCAGGAACAGCAAGGTTCTGTTTGCCTGCCTGGTGGGGTTTTCTTTTTTTTTTTTTTTTTTCTTCAAATAAATCACAAATTCCACTCTTTGTTATTCTAACAACAGATTGCATGTACTTCTGTTCTGTTTCTATGTGTCCTCAATATTCCAGGAATATGTTGTTGAAAACAAAACAAAACAAAAAAAAACCCAAAGTGGGATGAGTGGGAGGCAGCCACTCCTTACAGCCCATCTCTTTCAGGGCGTGCATATGCACTGGTTAAATACACGGGTCAATTTCTTCCATCTGTTCTACATTGGTCAATTTCTTCCATTTGTTCTACACTGGTCAAGTTCTTCCATCTGTTCTACACTGGTCAAGTTCTTCCATCTGTTCTACACTGGTCAATTTCTTCCATCTGTTCTACATTGGTCAATTTCTTCCATTTGTTCTACACTGGTCAAGTTCTTCCATCTGTTCTACACTGGTCAAGTTCTTCCATCTGTTCTACGCTGGTCAAGTTCTTCCATCTGTTCTACATTGGTCCCAATTTCTTCCATTTGTTCTACACTGGTCAAGTTCTTCCATCTGTTCTACACTGGTCAAGTTCTTCCATCTGTTCTACACTGGTCAAGTTCTTCCATCTGTTCTACGCTGGTCAAGTTCTTCCATCTGTTCTACACTGGTCAAGTTCTTCCATCTGTTCTACACTGGTCAAGTTCTTCCATCTGTTCTACACTGGTCAAGTTCTTCCATCTGTTCTACGCTGGTCAAGTTCTTCCATCTGTTCTACATTGGTCAATTTCTTCCATCTGTTTTCTACATTGGTCAATTTCTTCCATCTGTTTCTACATTGGTCAATTTTCTTCCATCTGTTTCTACATTGGTCAATTTCTTCCTTCTGTTCTACACTGGTCAATTTCTTCCTTCTGTTCTTTTTCTGTTTTTTCCTGTGCATAATGCACTGGTTTAATTTACTCATCAATTTCTTCCTTGTGTTCTTTTCCTGTTTTCCCTGTGCATATGCACCAGTTTAAAATATGTTATTGGTCAGTTTCTTCCTTCTGTTCTTTTTCTACATTTCCCATCCAAACAATATAAAATGTATGCTCAACAACATTTTCCTACAACCATTTTTTCCAAATACATATAAAATTTATGATCAACTACATTCTCTTACAACCATTTCTTTCTCCCAAATATGTTCTTTTTTTCTGTTTTCTTGCTATTTCATCTTCTACGCCCCACTCCCACCGCACCGCATCCCCTGCCATTGATCCCACACCCTCATTCCCATTTTCTATCGCATAGCCACACCCAGCACTGGCAGTCCACAGAGAGCAAACCATTATCCAGCTGTCATGAGGCAACAGCCCACCACAACAGACACCACCAGAGCTGCCAACCTGCTCATGCGGCTTACAGTAGCATTTCACAATTTTCACAGTAGCATTTCCAATTTGACAGTAGCAACTTAATTTTGCGCGCGTTCTAAAAAGAAATCGGGCCTATAACCAGTTTTACGGACCACATTAAAGCTACAGTACTCTTAGTATATCTATAAATGTTATTATACAGAGATGAAGCAGAGGAAGAGGGCAAATTGTAAAAAAAAATCTACGTGCTACAGTAAAACCGAAAGCGGAAATGCAGTTCCGACAGACCGAAGAGACGTTACTTAGCGCTGTCCAAACAAAACGAAAGTATATTCGAATTTTTTTGTTTCGCCGTAGCAATTTAATGATCGTAGTAG
>CM031624.1:51421065-51428565 GCA_018398815.1 Conus ventricosus | reverse complement strand
TCCCATTCTAAAGTACTCCTGTTCTTTAAGAACTGGGAGTACAAAAATGACTCCCCCTTGCCCCCCTCTCTCTTTCACACACACACACACACACACACACACACACACACACACACACACACACACACACACACACACACACACACACACACACACACACACACTGGCAGGCAGGCACGCTCGCAGGCATGCACACACACACACACACACACACACACACACACACACACACACACACACACACACACACAACACACACACACACACATACACACAAACACACAAAATCTCTCCTCTCTCTCTCTCTCTCTCCTCTCTCTCTCTCTCTCTCTCTCTCTCTCTCTCTCTCTCTCTCTCTCTCTCACTCACTCATCAAGACATGGGTAAGGGTTTGCAGGCCAGTGTTCTGCTGTATGGCGATTGATGCCTTGATTGGGTGTTGACCTGTTCGATCGTATTGTGAGTGAATAAATCCACCCCCGTAATTGCAGCTTCACTGATTTTGTGGCGGCACCTTTTGACGCGAATGGTATACCATAGCGATACCGTACAGACCACCCCACGTGTCTGAAATGAAGATATTCTACCTCGAGAGAATTTGATGGCAAATGGTATTGACCAAAATATGGGGAATTAAAGAATGTGAATTTAGGAATTCCCCTTTTCCCCTGTGAGCTTGACTGAAGGGGATCTGCTTTCGATGTGCTATGAGTACTGAAGTAAAAATTAGTTTGATTAAAGGCGCGCGCGCGCGCGCGCGCGCACGCGCGCGTGCGTGCGTGTGTGTGTGTGCGTGTGTGTGTGTGCGTGTGTGTGTGTGTGTGTGTGTGTGTGTGTGTGTGTGTGGTGTGTGTGTGTGTGTGTGTGTATGTGTGTGTGTGTGTGTGTGTGTTGTGGTGTGTGTGTGTGTGTGTGTGTGTGTGTGTGTGTGTGTGTGTGTGTGAGAGAGAGAGAGAGAGAGAGATTCAGATTCAGATTCAGATGGTTTATTCGTATAACAGGCCAAGGCCCCTAATGAAGGGGTGTGTGAACACACAAGTCAATAGTTACATGAAATCAAATTACGGAACGAAACAAGAATAATTGAAGGGCAATTTCAAGAAGTGAAAATTTCTCTATACTTAAAGGCCTTGTACAAAAACAAAGAAAAATTCTTAAACAACTTCTGCAGAAGTAGATGAACAAAGTAGGCTCAGTTTAAACAAGGATGGCTGTCTGTAATATTTGGGCTTAATAAAGTTTTCTCTGATGCTCATGAGAGCTGGACAGGACAGGACGAAGTGTACCGGTAATTCGGTTTCAACTGATTTTTTACATAAAGGACAAAGCATATCATAATCATTACATATGCGATATCGAAAATAATGAGTGGCCAATGCAGATATTCCTAATCTGAACTTTGCTGTTACATGTTTTAGGTGTCTGTCCATATTTAAGGTTAAGTACGTTTTCAAGTCATGAACATCACAAAAGTTCCTGTATAAATCAAATCTGTCGCTGTTATGAATATGATCAGCCCATTTCTGCCATCTGCAGTCAACCAACCGTTGACGGAAAACACATACAAACTCTTTAGTATTACCAACCCTTGATTCAGCCACACAAATCCAAATCCGTATCAAATAGACAAAGGCGCACTTTGGACACCCAGTTACTTTTGCCTTTAGCATCTAAGTCATACAACATATTGTACGCCTTACGAGGAATTCTAAAGTCTTCCATTTGTAACAGTTTCAGCCAGTAGCGGATACATCTGACAACAGAGGTAATGTAAATGGAAAATCGATTAGATCATTTGGAGTCCGTCTATCTACACCAAGAAACTTTTTCAGAGCAAACATTTGAACAGATCACAATGGATAGCCGCTTTTTCTAGTCCCCATAGCTCAGAGCCGTACTGTACAATCGGTTGAACCTGAGAATCAAATAGCTTTATAAACAACATGAACGAAGAATTATTAAGGCATGTAACTTTTTCATGATACAAACACAACATTTTTGCTTTACTTGAAAGGTCTTTGCATGCGCCAACAAAACTCAAACGTGTTGAGAATAATATTCCTAAATATTTATAAGCATTGACAACTGGCATAGGAGTACCATCGTATACCCACCTTTCCCTTACACTTAAATAACCACCTTTACGAAATACTATGATATTGCTTTTTTCCATGTTGACTTTCAACTGCAATGAACTAGCGGCACGGTGCAAGCTATTCAATTGTGTTTGCAACCCTATAACAGTTTCAGACATCAAAACAACATCATCGGCCAACAGAAGGATAAACAATTCAAAAGCGTCGAGCGATAATAACGCACCATGTTTACCATTGTTGATTACACCAAGAGCTAACTCATTAATAAACAAAGAAATAAGATAGGGCTGCATGCATCTCCCTGCTTGACTCCTCTAGAACAATTAATATAGTCAATAAGTTTTGCTCCACAACGGACTCTGGTTCTTACTCTATCATGCATACTTCTAATACATCTATGGAGTTTACCTTTAATACCATTTTTTGTCAAAATGGGCCAGAGGAGATTTCTATTAAGGGAGTCAAACGCTTTTTGGAAATCAATAAAAGCTACGTATAACTTCTGTTGTTAGAAAACTGCTTCTGCACAAGTGCAAGCAATGTAAACATGTGATCAATAGTTGAGTAACCCTTCTTAAAGCCTGCTTGATAATCACCTGTGATATCATTTTCCTCTACCCATTCTTGCAGTCGATTATTAATAATTGTCCCAAAGATTTTACTACTAATATCACTAATAGAGATCCCTCTGTAATTGTTGGGGTTGTTAACGTCCCCCTTTTTTAAAAATTGGCAATATAACTGATTCAGTCCAGTTTTCTGGAAACGTACCTTTATCAAATAATATATTAAACAATTTCAGAAAGAATTGCATTACCTGATCAGAAGCATGTTTAAATAGTTCACCAATAATACCGTCAGGGCCAGCCGCCTTGCGATTTTTTTAATTTTCTACACGCTAATACTACTTCGTCTTGTGTAATTGGTCGATTCATATAACTATCATTGTTGACATCAAGTGTTTGGTCAACACACACGTTACTAACGTCAGACTCTAGTAGAGCCTGGAAATGTTGAAACCATGTTTCAATACTGATGTTATTCCTGGGCTGTTTTCTTTTGAAAGAAATCCTCTGAATAGCATTCCAAAATTCCTTTTGACAGTTTATAGATGATACAAGTTTTGAACTAAAGAATTGTTGAAGTCTTTCTCTTTTCTCTTCAATAAATGTTTATATTCTCGCCTAGCAACTGAGTAAGCATTTTTGTCCTCGATCTTTAAAGTGCGACGACTGATACGAAGTAACCTCATGGTTTTCCTTTTACTAGCATCACATTCTTTATCATACCAGTCACATAATATGTATACATCTTCTCATGCAGTCTGCACTTTCCTTCATGCCACATTAAACATGTTTAGCGCATAATTTATATCCACATCTAATAAACGTATAGCAGCATCTATCTTTGTACGAATTCCATCACTACATAATGTACTACGAAACAAACATATAGCGTGTTCATCATTCCAGACGAGTTTTTCTATAACAAAATTTTCTATCTTGTTACTGGCATGTACAGTATTTTCTTTAGGAAAAGCAATAGAAAGCGATACAGGTAAATGGTCAGAATCTATGCGTTCTAAAACATTAAGCATACATGAATCATACAAAAGAGCAAAAAGTTCTTTAGAAAATATGAAATAATCGACAACACTGGCACCAGTATCAGACATGTATAGCGACCTTCAAGGTCACCTTTACACACGCCATTAAGAATGCACAAATCTACAGCAGTGCACACATTCAGTAGCAATTTACCATAATTATTCAATGTACAGTCTTCGGAGTGTCGATTAATACTGAGAGGCCGGCTATGGAAATGCTCATCAGGAACATCGCTCACAGATGTGTGTTGTGAAATGTTTGAGGTTCTGCTATTGAGGTCACCATTTAATATAACATAAACATCCCTAGGTAACAATAAATCAACGAGACATTCTTCTAGTAAATTAATACAATTATCAATATCAAAATGGGCATACAAAGGTGAACCTTCTGGAGGTATATAGGAACAAAAGTACAAAACATCCTTATCATTCCAAATAATCTTTTATCGATCAAGAACACACAAAAGTTTGAATGATTAACGTCGAGAAGTTTAACAAAGGGAGACAATTCTTTTCTGCATAAACAAATCACTCCGTCTGAACGCCTCCCTTGTTTAGAAAATTTAACTGCAGATTTACAAAAGACTTCATAACCAACAAACATATCAGCACGACATTCGTCCATAAATGTTTCAATCAAACATATGAAATCAAAATCGTAAATAAACGACATAAAATCACGGTCGGTTAGTTTAGAAAATAAGCCATTCACATTCCACGACAGGAAAGAAAAAGGTTTCTTTACATCTGTACACGCTGTGCCGTTCACTTTTTTGCACGTGTTTTTCACAGTTTGTCCGGACTCACCTCTCTGACCCACAAAAAACGGTTCACCGCTGACACTGCCACAAGTGACAGGCGATTTTACCGGTTGTAGCGTTTTTTTCAGTACCTTCTTCTGCCACACAGGTGTAGGTCACATTTTCATCAAGTGGCCGGCCACCCCCCTATCTGGATTCAACTAATCCGCTTTGGTCGTCGAGGAAAGACTTAGTCCCAAATGAGGAGAAAAGACAGAGAGAGAGGAGAGACAGAGAGAGAATGTGTGTGTGTGTGTGTGTGTGTGTGTGTGGTGTGTGTGTGTGTGTGTGTGTGTGTGTGTGTGTGTGTGTGTGTGTGTGGCGTGGTGTGTGTGTGTGTGTGTGTGTGTGTGTGTGTGTGTGTGTGGGTGGGTGGGGGGTGTGGTGTGGTGTGGTGTAGTGTGTGTGTGTGTGTTGTGTGTGGTGTGTGTGTGTGTGTGTGTGTGTGTCTATGTGAGTGTGTGTGTGTGTGTGTGTGTGTGTGTGTGAGAGAGAGAGAGAGAGAGAGAGAGAGAGAGAGAGAGAGAGAGAGGAGAGAGAGGAGAGAGAGAAAGAACCGAGAGAGAGACAGAGAGAGAATGTGTGTGTGTGTGTGTGTGTGTGTGTGTGTGTGTGTGTGTGTGTGTGTGTGTGTGTGTGTGTGCGTGCGTGCGTGCGTGCGTGCGTGGTGTGTGTGTGTGTGTGTGTGTGTGTGTGTGTGTGTGTGTGTGTGTGTGTGTGTGTGTGTGTGTGTGTGTGTGTGTGGCGTGTGTGTGTGTGTGTGTGTGTGTGTGTGTGTGTGTGTGTGTGTGTGTGTGTGTGTGTGTGTGGTGTGGTGTGGTGGTGGTGGTGGTGGTGGTGGTGGTGGTGTGTGGTGTGTGTGTGTGTGTGTGTGTGTGTGTGTGTGTGTGTGGTGTGGTGTGTGGTGTGTGTGTGTGTGTGTGTGGTGTGGTGTGTGTGGTGTGTGTGTGTGTGTTGTGTGTGTGTGTGTGTGTGTGTGTGTGTGTGTGTGTGTGATCATGATGGCAGACAACAAAACTAAAACGCCCCCAGGGAGAACGCAGACCTCTACTAAGGTTGAACAAATCCTGCATCCACCCTTTGATTCACGTTCATGAGTGAACGCTTCATCATTTTTTTTCTGGCAGGGGAAGTTGTTGTTGCTGTTGTTGTTGTTGTTGTTGTTGTTGCTGTTGTTGTTGTGGAACCCTAGCTAAAAGACTCCAGGGATCACCCGAACATCCGAAGTACTTGAACACTATGGTACAAATGCATCAGCTAGGGATGAGAACATTACGTGTGTGACCGTTTTTGATTACCCCGCCACGTGGGCAGCCACACTCCGACTTCGAGGGATTTTGGAGACTGATAATGTTATGCTAGGAGCTTGTCACGACTGAAGACAATCCCCGCATAACTGTGCAGAGTATAACAACATTTTGATGTAGCCTTGGTGTTCTAGCCTATGTCAATAGGTCTGACACAGCCTTAAGCCAAGGCGGTGGCAGGGGAAGTAATTGTTGATAGATCTTGAAGAAGTCACTCCAGTTTCCTCCCTTGCTTGCCATGTACCCCTCGCAGTGAAACATGTTTTTTTTTTAGAGTGTTGGGACTTACACATGATGTAAGTCATATACATTTTACAGCAGACTCCATGAAAACGTTGTTCAGAGATGTTCCACCTGATGGGATCTTTGAGTTTCTGTAAGCGATCAACATTTTTCATCTGAATCGGAAATGAAATAAGGTAGGGAACAGTAAACGATAAACAGTAAACAAGTGGGGTATGTTTTGCTCCCATAAGGAAACCTAACACAGAGTAACTTTTATTCAAGACTGGCACAGCCTTTTAAACTTGAATAAAGTCAGACAAATACATAGACGAACAATCTAATAGTGGGGGAAAAAACAAGCGCAGGCCAACAACTGAACTGTCTGGCAAAGATTTGGACTTGAGGGGAGGGGGGAGTTTGAAGATGGAGAAACTGGGAAAATGAAATTTAAAAAAAAAAAAAAAAAATGTTACAGATATGAAAACTCTTCACTAGCTGCATAAGGGAACCATCGCAATCCCTTTTGAAGGCAGATATATTTGTATTGCCTGCTCGGAGGCCTTTCGCCCGCTGGATCGGGACTCATCAGGGAGACACGGCTGGTTGTGTCTGCGCCCCCGGCGTCAAATAGAGACACACCACAGTCCATAATACTGTGGTGTTCTCACCACCATGGGTGCAAAAAAGAATCCAATAGCACCCCAGAGCAGCCAGCGAAGAGTAGTAAATGCAACCAAACGAAAGTGTGGGGAGGAAAAAAAAGTTGCTGTAAAACTAAAGACATTATGCAAATAATATAAAATGTAGGGGACAGTCTTTGAGCCTACGCCTGAGGATCCACCCAAAGATGCAAGGGAGATCAAAAGACAAACACACAGACGGACAGAAACAAATACAAATAACCTCAATTTAATCAAAGCAGAATCGGAAATGAAATGTCCGTCTGTGTGTTTGTCTTTTGATCTCCCTTGCATCTTTGGGTGGATCCTCAGGCGTAGGCTCAAAGACTGTGTCCTACATTTTATATTATTTGCATAATGTCTTTAGTTTTACAGCAACTTTTTTTTCCTCCCCACACTTTCGTTTGGTTGCATTTACTACTCTTCGCTGGCTGCTCTGGGGGTGCTATTGGATTCTTTTTTTGCCCCCATGGTGGTGAGAACACCACAGTATTATGGACTGTGGTGTGTCTCTATTTGACGCCGGGAGCGCAGACACAACCAGCCGTGTCTCCCTGATGAGTCCCGATCCAGCGGGCGAAAGTTCTCGGAGCAGGCAATACAAATATATCTGCCTTCAAAAGGGATTGCGATGGTTCCCTTATGCAGCTAGTGAAGAGTTTTCATATCTGTAACATTTTTTTTTTTTTTTTTTAAATTTCATTTACCCAGTTCCTCCATCTTCAAACTCCCCCCTCCCTCAAGTCCAAATCTTTGCCAGACAGTTCCGTTGTTGGCCTGGGC
>CM031624.1:51408565-51418565 GCA_018398815.1 Conus ventricosus | reverse complement strand
GTTCTGGAAACGCCTCCCATCGATGACCCGACGTCTTGCTGACCTCTGACCTGTGACCTTCTTTCGCGCTCGCGCCACGTTGTTGTTGTTGTTGTTGTTGTTGTTGTTGTTGTTGTTGTTGTTGTTGTTGTTGTTGTTGTTGTCGTCGTCGTCGTCGTCGTCCCCTGGCTAAAAGACTCCAGGGATCATCTGAGCAGCCAAAGTACTTGAACACTATGGTACAAATGCATCAACTAGGGATGAGAACATTACCTGTGTGACCGTTTTTGATTACCCCCGCCACGTGGGCAGCCACACTCCGACTTCGGGGGATTTTGGAAACTGATAATGTTATGCTAGGAGCTTTTCACAACTGAAGACAATCTCCGCATAACTATGCAGAGCATAACACCATTTTGATGTGGCCTTGGTGTTCTAGCCTATGTCAATAGGTCTGACACAGCCTTAAGCCAAGGCGGCTCGCGCTACGTTAGTGGTAAGGTTTTATTCCAGTAGCACGTTTCTCGTGAGCTCGTTCTGCTCTCGGGTAGCCTTGTGTTTACGCTGGCGTTTCATCAGCGTCCTCATTTCACATTCGGCGTGTCTGGGCAGCGGTGACTTCATTGTTGACGTCATCCCTGACCTTACGGGCGATGTCCACCTGCCTGGCATCTGTGACCTCTTCACATACCTTACAGGTGACCAGCACGCCCGTCTTTCAGTCAGGGCTGATATTCTGCTGTCCTGAAGACTTTCTAACGGCGCTTCTTCGCGGGCTGTTGTAGATGGCATACTCTCTCTCTCTCTTTCACTCTGCACACTTTCTGACCGCGTTTTCCAACACGTGGCAGCAGCAGGGCTGCCTGCCACCCCCTGTTGATTCTCTCTCACGTTCTATCGGCGTCTGGTCAATGCGTGTGGCTGGAAAAACATGACCTTGGTTCTTCTGGCTTGTGTGGTTGTTCCTTTTCGTCGCATGGTTCGCCTCTTTCACCCAGGTTGCCTTTCGGTTCCTCTGCTATGACCCAACGCTTAGACGGCTAACTTCCGCTCTCTGGTATCCCGGCCTCGGCAGTTGTCTTCTCTTGATGGTGGGGGTGTCGGAAGAGTGGTACCTCCGAGTGGTGTACTCGGGCTCGTGGTCTTGGCGTTCGTTCCTCAACAGCTGGGAATTGAACCCCTTCAACTTCGCGATCACCTCCTGCACCTTGTTCTTCAGTCGGAACAGCTCCTCGATCATCCCTCCTGCACCTTGTTCTTCAGTCGGAACAGCTCCTCGATCATCCCCCCCTGCACCTTGTTCTTCAGTCGGAACAGCTCCTCGATCATCACCTCCTGCACCTTGTTCTTCAGTCGGAACAGCTCCTCGATCATCACCCCCTGCACCTTGTTCTTCAGTCGGAACAGCTCCTCGATCATCACTTCCTGCGCGTTCGGCGGCCACTTCGCACGTGCCGCGTCTCTCCCGGGCCTATCCGCCGCATCGTCCGCTGGTGGACAATTACCTGGGTGGGTTGCGACGGGAAGATGACGTCTCCGAAATGGCGGGCGTACCATCCAGTGTTTTGCCCTGTGGGTTGGGCATAGAATAGACCCACTGCCCTGCCATGCATGTCGCAAGAAGCGACTAAGGCAGGACCACCTCGCCCCGAGGATAACAGGTTTTGCGTAGGGCTAACAACCCTACCTGTAAAAAAGACCAGTTACAGAAGCATCGACGACAACGAACCAAAACATTCACCTGGGCAAGGGAAGGGTCTCCATCCCGGAGACTTATGACACGATGCAGTGAAAGCCGAAAGGAAGCTGCAAGGCTGGCTCTCCTTCTAACACCCAGGACAACAACGAAAGTAGTCACATGGAACATCAGGACGATGTATGAAACAGGAAAAACCATCCAAGTAGCGAGAGAGATGAAAAACTACAAGATCGGAGTGCTGGGACTGAGTGAGACAAGGTGGCTACAGTCAGGACAGCTGAGACGTTCATCCGGAGAACAGCTGCTGTACTTAGGACATCCAGAGGATGGAGCCTCCCACACTGAGGGTGTGGCCCTGATGCTGGCACCGGAGGCACGGGGGGCACTCATCGGATGAGAACCTGTCAACTCCCGCACCATCACAGCCAAGTTTACCACGAAGAAGAATGACATCAGGCTGAACATCATCCAGTGCTATGCTCCCACCAATGATGCGGAAGAAGAGAAGAAAGATGACTTATACCAGCAACTACAGACAGTGATAGACAGAAGGGGAGCAAAGGACGAAACCATACTGATAGGAGATTTTAACGCCAAAATCGGAATGGACAACACAGGCTACGAGGACATCATAGGGACACACGGACTGGCACAGATAAACGAGAATGGTGAGCGCTTTGCTGACCTGTGCGCCCTGAACCAGCTGGTGATAGGAGGAAGCATCTTCCCACACAAGCACATCCACAAGGCCACATGGAGATCCCTGAACCACGTCACGGAGAACCAGATTGACCACATCTGCAATAGCCACAAGTTCAGGAGATCATGGCGGGATGTACGAGTGATGAGAGGTGATGACGTGTCATCAGACCACCACCTTCTTACAACAACAGTGAGACTCGCTTCAAGAGATTCACCAACGCCAACAACAGACAGACAAGGTACAAAGATGGACTGCTCAGAAACAAGGACACACAAGCAGCATTCCAGATCAGCCTTTCCAACAGGTTCCAGCCGCTACAAGAGCTGATAGAAGACGGTGAGACGGACATCGAGACACAGTGGGAACACTGCAAGTAGCTCTGGCATGACACATGCGAAGAGATTCTTGGCAAGAAGAAGACCCAGCACAAGGAATGGATCTCTGCCGACACCATCCACAAGCTGGAAACAAGGAGAGAGAAGAAAACTATGCTGAACACAAGAGCAGCTAAGGCAAAGGCACAGGAAGATTACACAGCAGCGAACAGAGAAGTAAAGAGGAGCATCAAGAAGGACAAGGGGGACTACTTTGACGACCTGGCCAGTCAAGCAGAGGCAGCAGCCGGACAGGGGAATCTGAAGGACCTGTACCTAGTGACCAAGAAGCTGACGGGCAAGTTCCAGCAGACAGACAAGCCAGTGAAGGACAAGAACGGAAACCCACTGACAACAACCGAGGAACAGCTGAAACGATGGACAGAACTCTTCAGGGAGCTGCTGAATTGCCCACCCCTGACACACCACCAGACATCCCACCCACAGAGACAGAACTGCCCATCAGCTGCAACAAACCCTCAAAGGCAGAGATCAAGAAGGCCATCATGACTCTGAAAAATGGGAAGGCTGCAGGGCCGGACGAGATACCAGCAGATGCCATCAAAGCAGACAAGAGACAGCTGTCAACATACTATACAGCCTCTTCAGCAACATCTGGAGAAGGAGGAGGTACCGGCCCAGTGGAGAGAAGGAATCATCGTCAAGCTGCCGAAGAAAGGAGACCTCAGGGACTGCAGCAACTACCAAGGGATCATGTTCCTGTCAATGCCAGGCAAGGTTCTCAACAGGGTTCAACTGGAAAGGATGAAGGAGGCTGTCGACCCCAAGCTCCGAGACCAGCAAGCAGGCTTCTGGTGGAACAAATCCTGTGCCGACCAGATCGCCAGCCTGCGCATCATCGTGGAGCAGTCGCTGGAGTGGAACTCCCCCCTCTACATCAACTTCATAGATTATCAGTAGGCCTTCGCCAGTGTGGACAGAGAGACGCTGTGGAAGCAGCTGAGGCACTACGGAGTCCCCGAGAAGATCATTCCCTCATCCGGTGCACCTACCAGGACATGAACTGCAGGATTGCCCACGCAGGCCAGCTTTCCAAAAGTTTCGAGATGAAGACCGGAATTTGGCAGGGGTGCCTGCTGTCGCCGTTCCTCTTCCTCCTGGTCATCGACTGGATCATGAAGACCACTACAACAGGCAGGAACAACGGTATACAGTGGACACTCTGGACGCAGCTAGACGACCTCGACTTCGCTGACGACCTGGCGCTCCTGTCACACAGCCACAGCCAGATGCAGGACAAGACCACTCGCCTGGAGACCACATCAGCCGGGACAGGGCTCAAGATCAACAGGAAGGAGACCGAGCTGATGAAAATCAACACCACTGTCAACACACCAGTCACAGTCGGTGGAGAGCCTATCAGGGAGGTGGAGTCTTTCGTCTAAGCTTGGTTGACCAACAGGGAGGCACGGACCGAGACGCCACAGCCAGAATCGGCAAGGCAAGAGCAGCTTTCGTCATGCTCAAGAACATCTGGGCATCTGGAGGAATCAGCATGAGAACCAAACTCCGCATCTTCAACTCTGATGTGAAGTCAATTCTGCTCTACGGATCCGAGACGTGGCAGACAACACAGACGATGCAACAAAAGATTCAGACATTCTTCAACACCTGTCTGAGGCGCATCTACAAAATCCGATGGCAGGAGAAGATCCGAAACGAAGATCTGTGGGAGCGAGCGGGACAGGAACCAGTGGCCAAGCAGATAGTGCGAAGGAAGTGGGGCTGGATCGGACACACACTCAGGAAACCAGCGTCCAGCACCACACGCCAAGCCCTGACCCGGAACCGCAGGGAAAGAGGAGGAGGAGAGGCCGGCCTCGCAACAGCTGGAGGCGAGACACCGAGGCAGAGTTGAAGCAACTAGGGACCAACTGGACTGGAATGGCCAGAACAGCCCAGAACAGAGTGCGATGGCGAAGGGTCGTCGATGGCCTACGCTCCCCGGGAGCGATGGGCATAATTGAAATTGAATTTTGGCACACGCGAGTTATCTCTCTTTTGACACAAGTTCACCAGCAAGGAAAAACATGGTTGGCTTGTAAAAAAAAAAAAAAAAAAAAAAAAGAAAAAAAAAGAAAGTAGAAACACGCTGGCCAAAGTGTTCAAGTGCTCTGCCCAGGCCACTAACCGCCGCCACAGGTTTCAACCACTGACACAGATTTTTTTTTTTAATCCAAGCCATAGATCAGTACGATCATCATAATAATTATGTTAACGTCTACCGTAGCACGTGCTCTGACTACCAACAACCTCCCCCCCCCCCCCCCCCACACACACCCCTTCCCCCACCCCCCGGCAAGATCTTTTGCAGCCTCGTTCTGGCCCGAAATCGTGGTCACGTGGCCTGTTCACCACACATCCTAACCTGTCCCTTCTTCTTTCAGCTCTTCCATGCAGATCTGTGTGACCCGCGGTTCAGTTCTCTCTAGCACGGAAGCAAGCCTGCCAGATGAAGATTTGCAACACCCAAAACGCGCGAGAAAATCTATTTTGGGTCCCTTCCGGTTTAATTGTTTGATGGGTGGTCTCCCTTTTTCAAATGACTCGGCTTTCCACTACCTGCGTCCAACTTTTTTTTTTCTTCTTCTTTTTCCTTGTTTTTCAATCAAGAGTTGTGATGTTAGTGCACATTTAGCACTGTATGACGTTTCGTTCGCGAAATACTACCACAACAATCATCCAAAACTCCCTCTAACCTGACCGCTTTCCTGTAATACTTGTAAGACGATTTTTTTTAAATATTAAAAAAGAGAGAGACACACACACACACAAGAAGAGGTGAGAATAAGAATGGGAAGATTGGTGAGAAGGGTGTAGGGGAGAGATGAGAGAGAGAGAGAGTTACAGAGATATACAGAGACAGTTAGACAGATTGAAACAGAGAGACAGACAGACAGACAGACAGACAGACAGACAGACAGACAGAGAGAGAGAGAGAGAGAGAGAGAGAGAGAGAGAGAGAGAGAGAGAGAGAGAGAGAGAGAGAGAGAGAGAGAGAGAGAGAGCAGCGAAACCTCCCTCCCATTATAACGGTGACACCTCCCCATTATAATTGTGAAACGTCCCTCCTATTTGCAATCTTGGAACCTCTCTCCCATTCCAACACTGACACCTTCCTCTGCTTATAACAGTGAAACGTCTGTCGCCTCATTGCAAAGAAATCTCTCTTCCCTTATAACAGTGGAAGCTCAATCCTGTTAGAAAATTGAGACCTTCCTCCTTGTATATCAGTGAAACATCCCTCCTATTGTGACAGTAAAACACCCTTCCCTTTATTATAAGTGTAAAACCTCTCTCTCAATATCACAGTGAAACATCCCTCCTATTGTAACAGTAAAACACCCTTCTCTTTATTATAAGCGTAAAACCTCTCTCCCAATATGACAGTGAAACATCCCTCCCATTGCAACAGTAAAACACCCTTCCCTTTATTATAAGCGTAAAACCTCTCTCCCAATATGACAGTGAAACATCCCTCCCATTGCAACAGTAAAACACCCTTCCCTTTATTATAAGTGTAAAACCTCTCTCCCAATATGACAGTGAAACATCCCTCCCATTGCAACAGTAAAACACCCTTCCCTTTATTATAAGTGTAAAACCTCTCTCCCAATATGACAGTGAAATATCCCTCCCATTGCAACAGTAAAACACCCTTCCCTTTATTATAAGTGTTAAAACCTCTCTCCCAATATGACAGTGAAATATCCTCCCATTGCAACAGTAAAACACCCTTCCCCTTTATTATAAGTGTAAAACCTCTCTCCCAATATGACAGTGAAATATCCTTCCCATTGTAACAGAGAAACATTGAAACCTCTCTTCTATATAACGGAGAGACCCCTCTCCTGTTAAAACAGTAAATCATCCCTCTCTTTATAACAATGGAACCTCCCTCCCATTATAACAGTGGAACCTCCCTCCCATTATGACAGTGAAACCTCCCCCCCCCCCCCCCCCATTAAAACAGTAAAAACCTCCATCCCATTTTAACAGTGAAACCTCCCTCCCATTATAACAGTGAAACCTCCCTCCCATTATAACAGTGAAACCTCCCTCCCATTACAGCAGTGAAACCTCCCTCCCATCATAACAGTGAAATCTCCCTCCCATTTTAACAGGGAAACCTCCCTCCCATTATAACAGTGAAACCCTCTTATTATAACGGTGAAACAACCCTCCCATTATAACAGTCAAACATCCCTCCCATTATAACAGCAAACATCTCTCCCATTATAACAGTGAAACATCCCTCCCATTAAAACAGTGAAACATCCCTCCTATTATAACAGTGAAACCTCCCTTCCATTATAACATTAAAACATCCCTCCCATTATAACAGTCAAACACCTCTCCCATTATAACAGTCAAACATCCCTCCCATTATAACAGTCAAACACCCCTCCCATTGTAACACTAAAACATCCCTCTCATTATAACATTAAAACATCCCTCCCATTATAACACTCAAACATCTCTCCAATTTTAACAGTGAAACATCCCTCCTATTATAACACTCGAACATCCTCCCATTATAACACTCAAACATCCGTCCCATTATAACACTCAAACATCCCTCCCATTATAACACTCAAACATCCCTCCCATTATAACACTCAAACATCCCTCCCAATATAACAGTGAAACCTGTCTACTATTATAACAGTGAAACATCCCTCCCTTTATAAACAGTGAAACCTGTCTACTACTATAACAGAGAAACCTCCCTCCCATTATAACAGGGAAACCTCCCTCCCATTATAACAGAGAATCTTTCGACTAGAATATTGAAATCTGCCTCCTCTTATAACGATAAAACCTCCCTCCCATTATAACAATGAAACATCCCTTCCATTATAACAGTGAAACCTCCCTCCCATTATAACAGTGAAACCTCCCTCCCATTATAACAGTGAAACATCCCTTCCATTATAACAGTGAAACCTCCCTCCCATTATAAACAGTGAAACCTCCCTCCCATTATAACAGTGAAACCTCCCTCGCATTATAACAGGAAACCTCCCATTATAACAGTGAAACCTCCCTCCCATTATAACAGTGAAACCTCCCTCCCATTATAACAGTGAAACCTCCCTCCCATTATAACAGTGAAACTTCCCTCGCATTATAACAGGGAAACCTCCCATTATAACAGTGAAACCTCCCTCCCATTATAACAGTGAAACCTTCTTCCCATTATAGCGGTGAAACCTCCCTCCCATTGTAACCATGAAAACTCCCTCTCATTTTAACCATGCAACCTCCCCACTGTTGTAACAGTGAAACCTACCTCCCTTTACAACAATGTTGCAACCATCCTATTGTAACAGTGAAACCTCCCTCCCGTTACAACAATGTAACATCCCTCCTATTGTAACCATGAAACCTACCTCCCGTTACAACAATGTAACATCCCTCCTATTGTAACCGTGAAACCTACCTCCCGTTACAACAATGTAACATCCCTCCTATTGTAACAGTGAAACCTCCCTCCCGTTACAACAATGTAACATCCCTCCTATTGTAACAGTGAAACCTCCCTCCCGTTACAACAATGTAACATCCCTCCTATTGTAACAGTGAAACCTCCCTCCCGTTACAACAATGTAAAATCCCTCGTATTGTAACAGTGAAACCCCCCTTTTGTTGTAACAGTACAACACACCTCCCATTATAGCAGTGACACTCCCCCCCCCCCCCCTCGCTCCCCATTTAAAACAGTGAAACCTCTCTCCCACTACGAATGGGAAACTTTTCACTGAAACAGTGAAACCTCTCTTCCATCATACTGGTGAAACGTCCATCCCATTCTAATCGTGAAAATTCGCATGATAAGAGAGACAACTCCCATTGTAAAAGTGAAACCTCCTCCCCCCCCCCCCCCCCCTCACTCCCCACCCCCCTCGCCCCGCACCGTCCCGGTTAGAACAGAGACGTAGAGGTTAGAACAGGCGAGCGTCCCATGCCTTATAACAATGACGCTGCCCTTCTATTATGTAACGGAAACTTCCCCCCTACCATGACAAGGAAAGTTCCCCTGTTATAGCAGGGAACCTCCCCTCCTTCCCCATCCCCAACCCCCCTCTCCCCCCTCCAATCATTCCTTGCCATTCTTGCTTTTCCGGAGAATGTTTTTTTTTTTTTTTTTTTTTTTTTTTTAAACACTTTGGCTGTACTAGATTTACCTCCCTTTTGCGGCTTCTTTCTTTGAAGACATTTCAGCTCTCGAGGATTAATTTTCTGGAGTCTTTTATTCAGAGGTCACACACACACACAGACACACAGACACACACATACACACACACACACACACACACACACACACACACACACACACACACACGTTACTAGTAGTAGTAGCAGCGGTAGCGATAGTCCGATATTATCGTCATCGTTCATTGTTAACTCCCGTTCTATTCACACTGTTCATATCGCTGGCCAGCGTATTGTTCCTGTAACGTGATTATTGTCGTCTTATTCCCCCCCCCCCCCCTTTTTTTTTTCCCCCTTTCCCTTAAAAAAAAGGTGTCATTATTTTGTAGCGTTATTGTTCTTTTTCTTGTTGTTGATACTTTTCTTTCTGTGCACACGTGTTGATTTCTTTTCTCTGGCAGCTTCTGATGCCAATGATGCTGACTGTTATTGCAGCAGATTTTCTTCTTCTTCTACTTCTCCTTCGTATCATCATCAATCATCATCATCATCATCATCATCATCATTATCATCATCGTCATGATCATCTTCATTATCATTGTTGTTGTTGATATTATTATTATCATTAATAATCATTATTATTATTATTATTATTATTATTATTATTATATTACTATTGTTATTATTTATTATTACGTTTATCATTGTCATTATTATTGTTAATGTTGTTGTTGTTGGTGGTGGTGTTGTTGTTGTTGTTGTTATTATTGTCCTTATCATTCTTCTTCTTTTTTCTTCTTCTTCTCTTTGTTATTATTATTGTTGTTATCATTATCATCATATCATTATCTTCATCATTATTACTATCATTGTTTTTGTTGTTGTTGTTTCTCCTCCTCTTCTTCTTCTTCTTCTTCTTCTCATTATTATCATCATCATCATCATCATCATCTTTATTGAACAATAAACTCCTAGGAACGTCAACGAACAGAACTGGGTCAGTATCAACGCACTGGGTCAGTATCAACGCACCCACCCACCCTCTCTCCCTCCTTCCTCTTCTCCACC
>CM031624.1:51398565-51401065 GCA_018398815.1 Conus ventricosus | reverse complement strand
AGTTCTTTCGTAGATTTGCTCCAGTGCAAGATTTCTGGCGACGTTGTACCTCCTCATGGTTACCTGTGAGCTAGCTAACCAGACTCGGTCAAATGCTTTCTTAGAATCGATGTGAATACGGTGCGGTGTTGTAAGCATTTCTCACAAGGTTTCGGAGATTGAAGATTTGTCTAGTGGTGCTTCTTCCAGATCTGCTCAATATTCGTCATTCTACAAACTTTGATTATGCTTGTTCTTAAACTGGACGAGAAAACGCCAACGTTAAAGTTGACCAAACTACAAACCGCTTGAGCTCCTTCTGATGAGAGTTTAAAGCAAGGACTCGCGTGCGCATCAAAACAATCAAATCAACAAACAACCTTTCCCGTAGACGATAGTCATGTCTTGTCTAGGGGACAGCCAAGATGGTGCGTGCACGGTGGACGTGCCCAACAACAGCCCGCACCAACATTTCCCTATCGTTCCTCTTGTACTCAAGCACATGGTAGATAGTTGAGAAGAAGAAGAAGAGGAAAAAAGAAGAAGAAGAAGAAGAAGAAGAAGAAGAAGAAGAAGAAGAAGGAGAAGAAGAGAAAGAAGAAGAAGAAGAAGAAGAAGAAGAAGAAGAAGAAGAAGAAGAAGAAGAAGAAGAGAAGAAGAAGAAGATTAAGAAGAAGAAGAAGAAGGAGGAGGGGGAGGAGGAGGAGGAGGAGGGAGAGGAGGAGGACAAGAAAAAGAAGAAGATTCAGAAGGAGGAGGAGGAGGAGGGGAAGAAGAAGAAGACAACAACAACAATGGGAACAACTTCTAGGGAGACAACCTTAAAATCCTAACAAACGAACAAAACAGATTTCCGATCTGCACCCTCTCCCTTTCCACCTTGTTCTCCCACCCTCTCCCTTTCCACCCTGTTCTCCCACCCTCTCCCTTTCCACCCTGTTCTCCCACCTCTCCCTTTCCACCCCGTTCTCCCACCCTCTCCCTTTCCACCCTGTTCTCCCACCCTCTCCCTTTCCACCCTGTTCTCCCACCCTCTCCCTTTCCACCCTGTTCTCCCACCCTCTCCCTTTCCACCCTGTTCTCCCACCTCTCCCTTTCCACCCTGTTCTCCACCCTCTCCCTTTCCACCCTGTTCTCCCACTAACCCAAGACAAAGAATGATAATAATTAGAATGATAATAATTAGAATGATAATAATTAGAAGGATAATAATTAGAAGGATAATAATTAGAATAATGATAGTTAGAATGATAATAATTAGACTAATAATAATTAGAATGATAATAATTAGAATGATAATAATTAGAATAGTAATAATTAGAATGATAATAATTAGAATAATAATAATTCGAATGATAATAATTAGAATAATAATAATTAGAATGATAATAATTAGAGTAATAATAATTAGAATAATGATCGTGGGTAAAGTCTGTTGAAATCATAGGTCCATGATAATTAGAATAATAATAGCGGATAAAATCTGTTAAAATCATCGGCCCATAATAATTAGAGTAATAATAGTGGATTAAGTCTGTTAATACCATCGGTCCATAATAATTAGAATAAGAATCATTAGAATAATAACAGTGGATAAAGTCTGTTAAAATCATCAGCCCATAATAATTAGAATAATGATAATTAGAATAATAATAATAATCAGAATAATGATAATTAGAATAATAATAATTAGAATAATGATAATAGTGGATAAAGTCTGTTAAAATCATTGGCCCATAATAATTAGAATAATAACAATTAGAATGATAATAGTGGATGAAGTCTGTTAAGATCATCGGCCCATAATAATTAGAATATTGATAATTAAAATGATAATAGTTAGAATGATAATAGTGGATGAAGTCTGTTAAACTCATCGGTCCATAATATTAGGAGAATAATAATTAGAATAAGAATAGTAGATGAAGTCTGTTAAAATCATCGGTGCATGATAATTAGAATGATAACAATTAGAATAATAATAGTGGATGAAGTCTGTTAAAATCATCGGTCCATAATAATTATAATAATAATAATTAGAATAACAATAGTGGATGAAGTCTGTTAAAATCATCGGTCCATAATAATTAGAATAATAATTATGATAATAATAATAGTGGATGAAGTCTGTTAAAATCATCGGTCCATAATAATTAGAATAATAATAATTATAATAACAATAGTGGATGAAGTCTGTTAAAATCATCGGTCCATAATAATTAGAATAATAATAATTATAATAATAATAGTGGATGAAGTCTGTTAAAATCATCAGTCCATAATAATTAGAATAATAATTATTATAATAATAATAGTGGATGAAGTCTGTTAAAATCATCGGTCCATAATAATTAGAATAATAATTATTATAATAACAATAGTGGATGAAGTCTGTTAAAATCATCGGTCCATAATAATTATAATAATAATAATTATAATAATAATAGTGGATGAAGTCTGTTAAAATCATCGGTCCTTAATAATTATAATAATAATTATTATAATAATAATAGTGGATGAA
>CM031624.1:51378565-51381065 GCA_018398815.1 Conus ventricosus | reverse complement strand
TCTCTCTCTCTCTGCATGCGTGCGTGCGTGTGTTCCAAATTTTGTACGTACTTAAGTATTTTGTCATATTCATTTGACATTTTAATACATGCTAATTGTTGTAAGTTTTAGTTCATTTCCATTCCCAATAATTACATTTTGTGCGTAACTGTTCTTTACATTTCTGTTGTCCCCCCCCCTCTCCCTTCCACCCCCCTTTCTACCCTCCCCTCTCTCTCTCTCTCTCTCTCTCTCTCTCTCTCTCTCTCTCTCTCGTTTTTCAAATCCCATGTCACTTTGCTAAATACCTTCTACGTACTTTCATGCCTTATGAAAAATGATGACATGTTGTGCCTTGTTCTCTCTCTCTCTCTCTCTCTCTCTCTCTCTCTCTCTCTCTCTCTCTCTCTCTCTCTCTCTCTCTCTCTCCTGTCTCTCTGTCTCCTTCTCTCTCTTTCTCTCTCTTCTCTCTCTCTCTCTCTCTCTCTCTCTCTCTCTCTCTCTCAAGACACAATATTTAAACACAGAAGGATTACGCATGGACAGGCGGGTCACACATTTTGAGCGTCACCCGGACAGACATTGGCAAGAATCCTTCAACGAAAACGACAGTTTCCAATGTTCTTCATGGTCACACATTTTGAGCGTCACCGGACAGACATAGGCAAGAATCCCTTCAACGAAAACGACACGTTTCCCAATGTTCTTCATGGTCACACATTTTGAGCGTCACCGGGACAGACATAGGCAAGAATCCCTTCAACGAAAACGACACGTTTCCCAATGTTCTTCATGGTCACACATTTTGAGCGTCACCGGGACAGACATAGGCAAGAATCCCTTCAACGAAAACGACACGTTTCCCAATGTTCTTCATGGTCACACATTTTGAGCGTCACCGGGACAGACATAGGCAAGAATCCCTTCAACGAAAACGACACGTTTCCCAATGTTCTTCATGGTCACACATTTTGAGCGTCACCGGGACAGACATAGGCAAGAACCCCTTCAACGAAAACGACACGTTTCCCAATGTTCTTCATGGTCACACATTTTGAGCATCACCGGGACAGACATAGGCAAGAATCCCTTCAACGAAAACGACACGTTTCCCAATGTTCTTCATGGTCACACATTTTGAGCGTCACCGGGACAGACATAGGCAAGAATCCCTTCAACGAAAACGACACGTTTCCCAATGTTCTTCATGGTCACACATTTTGAGCGTCACCGGGACAGACATAGGCAAGAATCCCTTCAACGAAAACGACACGTTTCCCAATGTTCTTCATGGTCACACATTTTGAGCGTCACCGGGACAGACATAGGCAAGAATCCTTCAACGAAAACGACACGTTTCCCAATGTTCTTCATGGTCACACATTTTGAGCGTCACCGGGACAGACATAGGCAAGAATCCCTTCAACGAAAACGACACGTTTCCCAATGTTCTTCATGGTCACACATTTTGAGCGTCACCGGGACAGACATAGGCAAGAATCCCTTCAACGAAAACGACACGTTTCCCAATGTTCTTCATGGTCACACATTTGAGCGTCACCGGGACAGACATAGGCAAGAATCCCTTCAACGAAAACGACACGTTTCACAATGTTCTTCATGGTCACACATTTTGAGCGTCACCGGGACAGACATAGGCAAGAATCCCTTCAACGAAAACGACACGTTTCCCAATGTTCTACGTCTGAAAGTGATGTGAAGCATGGTGAACAGACAAAGGAGGTGTGGGGCGGGGGGGGGGGGGGGGGGGGGAGGTTGATGGGTCCAATCGTGGGGAAAGCTGTCTGTCCAACTGGTTTTTTGTTTGTTTGTTTTGTTGTTTGTGTTGGTGGTGGTGGTGGTGTGGTGTGGTGGTGGTGGTGGTGTTTGAGAATGGATAGAACGTGGGTGTTTTAGTTAGGAGCAAGGTGAAAGAGACGGGGTGTGGATTTCAGAGTCTTTCAGTACGAATGAGGTCGAGCAAAACATGTAATTGTATTGCCGCAGATGGTGAGAGAGATAGAGAGAGAGAGAGAGAGAGAGAGAGAGAGAGAGAGAAGAGAGAGAGAGAGAGAGAGGAGAGAGAGAGAGAGAGAGGAGGGGGGGGGGGGGCGGGGGGGTTCCAAGTCTCTTTGGAGAGAGAAAGGGGGGGGGGCAGACAGAGAGACAGACAGAGAGAGAGAGAATGTTCCAGCGTCTTTGGAGAGAGAGAGAGAGAGAGAGAGAGAGAGAGAGAGAGAGCGAGAGAGAGAGAGAGAGAGAAGAGAGAGAGAGAGAGAAATTTCCCAGCTCTTTGGCGAGAGAGAGAAAGGGGGAGAGAGAGGGAGAGAGAGGGAGGGAGAGAGAGAGAGAGAGAGAGAGAGAGAGAGAGAGAGAGAGAGAGAGAGGAATTTCTTTGGAGAGCGAGAGAGAAAGGGGGGGAGAGAGAGAGAGAGAGAGAGAGAGAGAGAGAGAGAGAAAAGAGAGAGAGAGAGAGAAAATTCCCAGCTTCTGGGGAGAAAGAGAGAGAAGGGGGACAGAG
>CM031624.1:51297711-51378465 GCA_018398815.1 Conus ventricosus | reverse complement strand
CTAGAGGGGGGGGAAAATCATAGAAGAGAGAGAGAGGGAGACTCTGCGTAGGAGAGAGAGAGAGAGGAGAGAGAGAGAGTGAAGAGAGAGAGAGGGAAGAGCTCATTACGAGAGAGGCGAGAGAGAGACTGAGAGAGAGAGAGAGAGAGAGAAGAGGAGAGAGGAGAGAGAGAGACAGATAGAACGCACTACGGGGGAGAGGGGACGGGGGTGGAGAAAGAGAGAGAGAGAGAACTCATTACAGAGAGGAGAGCGAAAAGAACTCACTACGGAGAGAGAGAGGAGGAGAGAGAGAGAGAGGAGAGAGAGAGAGAGAGGAGAGAGAGAGGGAGGGAGAGAGTAACTCACTATGGTGAGAGAGAGGAGAGAGATGAGAGAGAGAGGAGGGAGGGAGGGAGGAAGAACTCACTATGGTGAGAGAGAGAGAGAGAGAGAGAGAGAGAGAGAGAGAGATCTCACTACCAGAGAGAGAGAGAGTAGAGAGAGAGAGAGAGAGAGAGAGGAGAGAGAACCCACAACGAAAGGAGAGAGAGAGAGAGAGAGAGAGAGAACTCACTACGGAGAGAGAGAGAGAGAGAGAGAGATGAGAGAGAGAGAGAGAGAGTGGACTCACTACGGAGAGAGAGAGAGAGAGAGGAGGGAGAGAGTTTCACTACGAGAGAGAGAGAGAGGGAGAGAGAATTCACTAGGAGGGGGGGGGAGAGAGAGACTCTCATTTTGGAGAGAGAGAGGAGAGAGAGAGGAGCTCTACGTTTTGCTTATCTGAGCGGCATGAGGGGGGCCTGCATGAGCGGTCAACAGTTCTTCTTCTTCTTCTTCTTCGTTCGCTCAGACAGGAACCCCAGATGCACTGATGAAGGCTGCCGTCGGCGGAGGTCCTCCAGAGATCCGTAGAGTTTCTCCCTCATCGGTTGGTCAGCAGGCCAGGTCTCTGCTCTCAGGTCATGGTGTGTTGGACAGTCTTGTAGGAAGTGTTCCACTGTCATTGGGGCTGTACCGCAGGGGCACACTGCAGACTCGCCAATGCGGAAAACCCTTTTGAACATGTGATGGTGTAGCCTGGAGTGGCCCGTCCTCAGCCTTACAATGTTCACTTGGTCTGGTCTGGGTAGGAGGTAGTAGGGATCTGTCTGGTTATAATCTGGATGTAGCTGAAGCCATCTTTTCCTCTGCTTCTCCTTGATGATCGTCTTGGCCTCTTCATAGGAGATTTCCTGTTCTCTTGTGGCTGCTGTCCTCCTTCCTTCGCCAGTCGGTCTGCCTCCTCATTGCCTGCTATGTTGCAGTGTGAGGGTATCCACTGAATGACGGTTAGTTCAGTGGCCTGTTGCAGTCTGGCAAGGGCAGAGACAAGGGGTTGAGGTCCTTGTTCTTTGGGTTCTGTACAGCCTGCAGTACTGACAGTGCATCAGAGAAGATGACGATTTTGGGATGTATGGCCTCTCTATTCGCACACAGTGTCTCCGCTGCTGTCTGCAATGCGTCTGCCTCAGCTTTGTAGTTCGTGGAGAGTTTGCAGTGGGGATGGCTTGTCGGACGTGAGTTCCATCCTTCAAGGTTAGGAATATTCCTCCACCTCCATTTCTGGTAGCCTCCTCTGCTGAGCCGTCTGTGTATGCGTACGTCCACAGCTCCTTGGGGTAAGCCTGTTCTATATGGTCTAGAGCTAGTGTTTTCTTCTCTGGTTCTGATTGTGTCCCCTTTGAGAAAATGCCTGGGATTGTCTCCCCTGACTTCCGGAAACTGGTCCCTTCCCCAAGGGGGGTACAGAGCTGTAATTTGGGATCGCTTGTTCCCTTGTTTTAGCAGTTGGGGTTTCCTCCCTTCGGTCTAAAAAGTTTTTTGTGCAAAAAATTTTGCTGCGCTTCGGGTTGCACTTGGTTGGCTCTGACATTTTTTTTGTTCATGATGATGGAGAAAAGGAAAAAAGGTTGACCCCCCCCCCCGCCCCTTTAAACCATCCCCCCGACCCCAAATTCACCTGTCCCCCCCCCGCCCTCCCCCCCCCTAAAAAAAGGAAAAAAAAAAAAAGAAGGGAAGAAGAAAGAAAGGGAGAGGGGGGGAAAAAGAAGAAAAAAAGAAGAAGGGAGAAAAAAAAGAAGAAGAAAAAAAGGAAGAAAAGAAAAAAGAAAAAGGGAAAAGAAGAAAAAAAAGAAAAGAAAAAGAAGAAGAAGAAAGAAAAAAAAGGGAAAGGAAAAAGTAAGGGGGAAGAAGAAGGGGGAAAACAGAAAGAAAAAAAAAAAAAAAAACCAACAAACCAAAATAAAAAAAAAAAAATCAGAGGGCCCAAACAAAAAAACAAACCCCCTTCAAAAAATAAAAAAAAAAACCAACCAACCAACCCCACCACCACCCACCCCCCAAAAAAGGCCCGGCGGACCACACACACCCCCCCCCACACACACCCAAAGCACCGAAAAAAAACCCCCCCACCTTAACCAAAAAAACCCCGGCCCCCTTTATTTTCTGGGGGCCTGGGCCAAAAGGAAAAAAAACACGGGGAAGTTTGGGACTGGTTTTCCATTTATCCCTTTCCTCGGTCCGATAAAACCCCGTCTTTGGGGGGTGGGGGGAAGGGGGGCCGGGGGGGAAGGGGCCGGGGGGGTAAGGGGGGGGAAAGAACCAAAAAGGGGGAACTAATTTTTTATTATGGTGGGGGGAAAAGGGGGTTTTGGGAATGGAAAAGAAAAGTTACCCGAACCGTTAACCCTTAATTCTTTTCCTTTTCTCCAAAACCCCTTTGGGGGGAGGGAAGGGGCATTGGGGGGGGGAAGGGGTTGGGGGGGGGGGGGGGGGGGTTGGGGGGGGTTTTTTTGGGAAGGGGGAGGGACGGGGGGGGGGTTGGGGCCCCCCTCGTAATTCCTTCGTGGCTAAGGACGGAAAAGGGGTTGGAGGGGAGGGGGTGGGTGGGGTTTTTGGGGGGTTGGTGGGAGGGGGGCCCGGAGGGGGCCCCGTAGCGGGGGCCGGGAAGGGGAAAGGGAGAGAAAGGAGAGAGAGAAGAGAGAGGGGGAGACAGAAAAGGAGAGAGAGGAGAGAGGGAAAAGGGGAAAAGAGCCCGTCAACCTGGTTTTTTAATGTCAGTGGGGGAAAGGACTAGCGCCCCCCCCAAACACCTCCAGCTTCCCTTCAACCCTCATTAATATATCATGCTTTCGTAACATAAAACCCCAATTTGGAAAGTTTTTTAACTTTATTTTAAAAATTTAAATCAAAAGAAAGAACTTCAATGAATATAGAATAAACAAATAAAATCTTTCTTCTTTCCTGAACTTCCACAAAATCTTTTTATCAAAAACCCTCTTTAAACCAAAACCGGGTTTTTAAAAGTTTTTTTCTTTACCGGCCGGGTTTGATCAAAAACTATTCACGAATCACTGTCTTTTCTTTTTTTTTTCTTTTTCTTTTCCTGTAACTTTCCCCAACACGCCCACAACTGCCGGCACTGGTTTTGGCCCTGAGGGCCCGCCTGGTCGGTGAGACTGTTGGCTTTTGGTCTGTGGTTTTTCTGGGGGGCAAAGAAGGGGACGCTGCCAGGTTTTGGGGTTTCGAACCCCGGTTGGGGGTTAAAACGTGTTTACCCAACATCGATCTGTTCTCCTTTTTTTTCTTCCTGCTTTAAACCCCATTGCACTCTCTCTCCCCTCTCTCTTTTCCTTCTAGTCTGCTCTTATAAAAATGGACAGGGTTTGCTTTTCTTTTCTTTTTTTTTTTTTTCCCTTTCTTTTCTTTTTTATAAATTGGCAACTCTTTTTTCTCTCTCCACATCTTTCCTCAGCCCTTTTCCTCTGCAAAACTATCTCTTGTTTTCTCCCACTTGTTTCTCTTCTCCCCTTTCATCTCTCTCCTTCTCCCCCTTCTTCCTGCCAGAGCTCCACTCCGAACCTTCTCTCCCTTCTCCCTGTTGGGTTCTTCCCCTCGTTTCCCGTTCTCTCACTCACGCCTTCCTTTATTCTTTCCGTTTCTGCCCAAAAACGGGGGGGGAAAGTCCCAAATTGGTCAGTATTTTTCCCCTGAACCCGGGGTTTGTCCCCCTTCTAATTCCATTGGCGTTCAAATCATGACAGTCGTTTTCCCACGCCTTACTCTTGTGGGGGGTTTCTTTTGGTAATTTAATTGATTAGCTAGTTTTCCCCCCCACCACACATTTCCTTCCCCCCTTCCCCTACTTAAATGGCCCCGGGGGGTTAAGTGGTGGCCCAATGGTCATCAAAAATTTGGCCAGCTGGGGTCTGGGAGGCACCACGCGCCCCGGATTTTTAAAACAATGGCTTTGGGTTTTCCAAAAATTGGCGGGATAAGGCGGGGCCCAGGTACTGAGGTCCGTCTGGGCAGACATCGTGGCGTCGGCCCAAAGGCTTAGTCGCCCTGGGTGGGTCGGCCCGTCTCGGAAAAAAACCCCTCCCCCACAAAAGCAAATTTGGGCCCGGACCGACCTATGGGCCCGTCTTTCTGACCCCTAGAAAATGTTTGAGTTTGGGATTTAGGTCCGAACAAATTAAACGGGCCCGACCCCCCAAATTTTGGGGTTTTTCCCCCCCAAGTTGGGGTTGTTTCCCCCAATTTTGGTTGTTTTTTTTTTTTGCCCTTTGGCAAATTTCCCCCCTTGCAAAAGAAATTGCCCCGCATTGTCTCAAAAAAAACCGGTAAAAAAAGGAACAACAAGGGAATTTGCTGACACCCCGCTACAGCCCCAAAATTTTGGAAAATATTTTTAAAACCCAACGGTTTTAATTTTTAAAAAAATTATAAAATTAGTGAATACCACCCCATTGAGTTTTTTTTTGGACGTGCGCTCTTGCGTTTTTTCCCAACCCTTCTATAAGGCCCTTGTGCGCACTTATGAAATTTCCCCCTACCTGGGGATTTGCCTTTCCCCTCCTTTTCAAAATTTTAGGGAAAAAAAAAAAATGGGGGAAATTTTTGATCGCGATCCATGACACTTCACTGGGAAAATTCCCCCCATCTGCTTATTGCAAATAAATGCATCACTACCAAGGGGACTGTTTGCCCCAAGTAAAAATTTCTTTCCCACAGGAACAAGTCTCACAAAAAAATTAGGGAAAAAAAGTCTACAAAAAAAAAAATTTATGAACCATAGCCAACTGGGAAGGGAAAACCCATACCCAATTTAAACATAACTGGAATCAACACTTATTATAAACAAAGCCCCCTGGATATGATGACTTCCTTGGGTTGCGCTTGCTAGACTACACGATTTAAAAGGTAGCTGACATTCTGTCGCCCGGGAATGTCCCTGCACTGGGGGAAATGTAGGGCTGCAGTCCCATTCCCCAAAAGGGAAAGAACTCTGCTTTTTTTCCCAAACGGGCGCCTCTGCGGGTTTTGAGTGGGTTGATGATCCGTCTCGATCACAAAACTTTTTCCCTACATGTATTTGTGGAACTTTGCACGGCCCCACGAACCCTAAAACCCCTTCTCCACCTTTGGCGTACCCTTCTCCCTTTTTGGGTAAAATTTCCTGCTAGCGTACCCTAAACGGGAAAACTGGGGCCCCCTTTCTTCCCCTCCTGTAAAAATTACTGCACCTATCCCCCCCTGATGCATCTGTCCCCCCAACAAAAATGGTTTTGGAAAACATATCTGGTTAGCTTTCAAGAGGGGCCCGGGGAACCTAGTTTTTCCCAAAACCGTCTGAAGTGCTTCCCTTGCAGCTTTCGGGGACCATCGACCACTCCCGGGAGTTTCCCTGCCTTGACCAATCACTGAGAGGCCCTCGTGATTCCCCAAAAAAAATTTTGGGGACAAACTCCCTTTTTGAACCCAAAAAACCTAGCGGACCCCTTTGACTTCGGTTTTGGTTCTTTGGTCTCTCTGAATTCATTTCTTCTCCCCTTTCCTCTTTGGGCCTGCTTTGTGTCGCTTCCGACAACAAAAACCTAGGAATTTTCCAGGCTTGGAAACCCAAACCCTGGCACTTTTTTGGTCTGGCGGTGAGTTTGGGCTTGTCTAAACCCTCTCCAAGATTGCCCCTTGCTGCCCAAATTGCTCCTCCCTTGTCTCGGATCCCTATCAGAATGTCTTTCCATAAAAATTCACGACACCTTCCAACCCCTTTCAATAGCTTCCTCCTTCATTCGAAAAAAAGGCCCGCAGGGGGCTTTGGACCATCCCAAAAGGGAGTACTCCCCACTGGTTTTAAAAGCCCCATAGGAGTGGAAAAATGCGTGATTTCCTTTGAGTCCTCACTCAAAGGTTTATTTCCCCCAGAAAACCCTTCCCTCAGATCTTTCCCTTGGTGAAATCCCTGGCTTTGCTTGTGGCGATCTAAAAGGGGGAACAGGTTTTCCCATGTTTTTTTATGCCCTCTGCTTTCGCCTTGGTGACACTGTTCAGACGTCTATAGCCCGACACGAAATCGTTGCTCCCCCCTTGACTTTTTCCCCCCTAAGACGGGTCCCCACTATTGATAAATTTTGGGGTTCAATCCCAAAAAGGGCCCCAAATTTTTTCTACCTCCTCCTCGATCACTTGCTTGGTGGCATATGGGGATGGGGTAGGCTTTTCACTTGTACGGGTTCTGCGATGTTAATTTCCACCGTCCCTTGTTTCTAGAGTTGTCCTCCCTTGGTTTTATCTTTTCAGGGACGCCCTATCTGGTTTTTAGGAGCCCAAAACTTCCCCCTGTCTTTTTCTGTCTAGCCCTTCTTTACAGTGAAAACATCCCTGTATGACTCTTCCCCTGGAAACTCAGGCAACAAAATCCCCCTTCTTCTGCTGGGTTTTCCCCTCACCCTCCTTCAATGATTGCTGCTGGGGCCTATGTGCTACTCTCACGCTAAAATATATTTGGGGAAAGAAAAATTTGCAGGGAAAAATTTTTTGTTTTCCCATTCCCCATCGTTTTCGGTAGTCCTGATCTCCTTTTTTCAAGGGTAAAGGGTTTCCCTTCCCAAATGCATAAAGAAAGCTTGTTTTTGACCCGGGGGAAGCATTTAAAGGGAAATTGATCTCCCACCTTGGGGAAATTGCTTCCCCACCTTCCTGTCTTTACTGCTTTTTCTGGACGCCCCTTACCCCTCCTGAAAACTTCCCTTGCGCCCCTTTTACATGTCTCCTCGGCCTATTGCGTAAGTTACCACTTATGTTAGGGGTGGTTTTGACTTCTTGGGAAAACTCCTTTTCCCCCCGGACCACGCTCTTTGAGAATGCACCCGGTCCCCGAACTGTCCCCCCATACAGCGTAAATTTGGCGAAAACCCTTTTGCTTTCCGGGGGGGCCCTTCTTGTAGGCAAACAGTGCCGCTGGAATGTAGCGGCCCCAAATCTGCGGGCCCTTTCCTCCAGTGCTTTTTTAAAGTTGCCCTTCAGCACCCCCTTTTGGAATCTTTCCCCCAAGGCCATTCCCATTGTGGATGGTTTTTGGGGTAGTGAGCAGCTGTGTGCCCCCCTAGCAGCCTTTTGGGGCCCTCCTTCATCACCCCTGAGGTGAAACTTTTGCCCCCTGTCACTGAGAATTTGTGCGGGGCACCCCCCGCAAAAGAGAAGATGTTTTCCAAGCCCTTCAGGGGCCCCGGTTGCTTTATCTATGCCTTTCAATTGCAACCGCTTCGGGGAAAATCTGGTGGGCTTTTAAGCCCACCGGGCCTTCACACATCCTGTCCCCTTTTTGGGAAAACGGGGCCCCGCGATTGGGCCAATCAGTTTCAACACCCCAACTCTCCGGGAACGGTGTGTAAATTAAAAGGGGGTTTGTTTAAAAAGGTTTTGCCTTCCTTTTTTCCCACCCCTCTTGTGGCTGATCTTGACACACGTCACGGGTTTTTTCAGAAAACGTTTGTTGTCTCCCAAATTGCTCCGGGCCCAATGAAAATTTAATCAAAGCCCTGGGTTTAGCTGTTTTGTGGTGCCGGGGAGGACCCCTGAGCGACCGGACCCACTGACATGACAGGGGCACGTTTAACACGTTTGGTCCTTTAAATTGGTGGTCCCCTTTCCTGTTTCCCCTTGGTGAACACTGGGACAACACCCCGCCTTTCCAAAAAAAATTCTGTCTCACCCCCTCAAACCTCCTGTTTTTTCTCCACCCTTGCAACCCCCAAGACTTCCGAGCAAAGGGGTCTTTTCCTGCGCTGCCCTAAACTCAATCGGGCCCGGACACATCTTTTCCCCGATTTCCCTTTCCCGGGAAACAATTAACGGTTTAAAAACCCTTTTCCTCCTTCTTGCTCCGGTCTGAATTTGGGGCCCCTTTGTACCCAGTAAAACAACTCAGGACCCCCTGGATCCCTTGCACCTGGAATTTTTCCGTTTTTTTAAATCAGGGAAGGGGGTTTCCCCATCCCCAAAACGCAGAAAACTCGCCCTTGGAATTTGGGGGCGTTTTTTACTTAGAAACGGGAAAAACCCCCTCACAGTGCCATCGATTAGAGTACAGGTTGGATTTGCCCGGAAAAATCCCCTTTAATCGTCCAGCGTTTTTTCTTTACTCCCCCGCATAAAACCGTGTCTCGAAAACCTTTCACCCTCTGCGGGCCCCAACCACCCTTCTTCCCTGGTAACAAACCCACTCTGCCTAGTGCCCTAAACCCCTGACACTGCTGCTGTCCAGTGTTTACCCATAGGCTGCACTCCCCCCCTTTTTTTTTTTGACGGGAACCCTTTTTGGGTTTTCCCGTCCCAAGTCTTTTCCCCTTGACGACCCTTATCCCCTCTTGCAAGGCTGCTGCCTTCTGGAACCTCATGCGACAACCCCTTGCCAATGCCCCTTTCTTGTAAACAAATAAAAACCCCCTAATTTCCCTTTGCCTTCCCTTCTCCCCCACCACGGGGGTTTGAGACTTTGCAAAAAAAAAACTCCCTGGTCTCCTTCCCACTATTTTCTCACCTGGGGGCCTGCCCCTGTTTCTCCTGAACCTTCGTCCCCAAAACGTCCCTCTCTTTTACTCCTCTGCGAACTTAAACAACCCCCCTGCTTTTCTCTGGCTGTTTTTCTTTCAAAGGGTTGGGTTTAACTCGGGCCGAAACCCTGAAAATCTGTTTTTTTCAAAAACTAGCTCTTTCAATTGGGGCGAACCCCCTTTTTTTCGTACCACTCAACTCTAACCATTTTTTCCAAAATAGTGACCCCGACGTGCCCCAAAAACTGATTTGTACGTCTCCCCTCCCTTTTTAATTTAGCTGAACAAAATTTTTCTTCCGAATCCTTCCTCTGTGAGGTCATTTCCTTTTTTTTCATTAAAGACTCCTTCCCCAGCCCCAAAAATCAGACTGTTTGTTCTGCTGGTAACCCCCCCCCCCCGGAAAATCTGCAATCCCTTACCGTCGGGAACCCCGAAAAAAGGGGGACTGCCCATCTTCTGGGGGCCCAAAACCCCTTTTGACGGGTTTGGGCAAACGTTTCAAAAACGATGATGTATGCTTAAAATCGAATGGGTTTCCCTTTCCCCGGGGAAAAATTTTTTTTTTTGGCAATTGGGGTTCGGGGGGAAATAGCAAAGCACAGGTCGGGGGAAAACTAAAACTCCCATCCTCGGTGGTCTCCCTTTGTTTTCTACTTTCTTTTAATTTTCAATTTTAAACCTTTTTAATCTTTCCTTTTCCTGCGTTTCCCTAGTTTTTAAACCTTTCTGTTTCCTCCTTCTTTCTTTTGTTTCCTGCCCCTTCCCTTTTCTTTCTTTTTCCCTGCTTCATTCTTTTTTTTCCCTGCTTTTTTGCGTTTGCTTTAGTCCTTTCCTTCTTTTTTGCTAATGCTATTTTTGGGCCCAACACGGGTCTTTCCGCGGTTTTTTTCTTTTTCCACCCTTTTGTTGGTTCTAAACAAAATGCACGAACTCATCTCCTGGGGAATTTTGATCACGACGACGCTCAAAAGTTTTTTAAATTTGGGGTGTTCTTTTCTTCCCGCCTTTATTTCTCTTTCTTTTTTTTTTTTTTTCGAAAAAGATTTTATAACTAGGGACACCCAAAATGGGGGTTTCCCGACACGCGGGGAGTAATAGCACAATCCTATAAAATGACAATTTTCCCCTTAAGGAAAAACTTTATTTTTTTTATAAGCCCCCGCGCGTCCCAACATGAGGCGAATTTTAGGAAATTCTGTGGGGGAAAGGTACCTGGGGGCTAAAATCCCCAAGCCTAGTATTAACTATTTAAAAAAGAAAAAATTCCCAAAGCCTAGAAATTTACTATTTTGGAACATACAGTAGAAAACCCCTTGTCTTGGATTAAAATTTACTTAAACCCCACCCAGCTTCCTCTCTGAGAATTTAACAATTAAAATTAAATGGGCCAGAATCACCCTGAAAGGCTCGCCAAAAATTTGTAAACCCCCTTGGGTTTTGAAATGTCGGGGGGGAGGAAGGCTGGGCCCCACACCCCCAAAAACATTTCACGGCTTGCTTACAATTCTCATTCATATATCATGCTTTTGTCACATCAAACCACTAGTAAAGTCTATAATTTTACTTTTAAAATGATCATAGAAAGAACATCAATTTCTATAGAATCAAAAAAAAATAAAACATTTCTCTTTCCTGAAATTTTACAAAAAATTTTTTTCTAAAACATCTTAACTAACCCGGGTTTTTAAACGATTTCTACTTTACCTGGGCCAAAGGGGATTCCCTTTAATATTCACGAATCACTGTCTTTTCCCTTTTTTTTTTCCCTTTTTTTTTTCACCCGTCCTTTCAAAAAACACGGAAAAAAACTGCCCGGCCCCTGGTGTTGGGCTGAAAGGCGCCTGGTCAGGTGGGACTGTTTGGGGTTTGGGCCCTTGGGTTTGCCCCCCTTTTTTTCGAAGTGACCCCTGCCAGGTATGGGGGCGAACCCCCGGTTAGGGGAGAACAGTGCTTTTAACATCGATCTGTTTCCTTTCTTTCTTCCGCAAATTAAAGCATTGAAATCTCTCCTTTTCTCTCTCTCTTTCTAGGCTGCTCTTTCAATTGGGGCCTGGTTGCTTTTCTTTTTTTTTTTTTTCTTTTCTTTCTTTTCTTCCCCCATAAATTTGGGAACTCTTTTCTCTCTTTTCCCAAACTTTTCCTCAGTCCTTCCTTGCAGACTATTCAAAGCTAATCTCTCAACTTGGTTCTTTCTCTCCTCTTCTTCTCTCTCTCTTTGCCCCTTTTCTCCTGCAAGTCCACTCCGAACCTCTCTCTCCCTCTCTCTCTGTTCGTTTTCCCCTCGTTCTTTCCCCTTCTCTCACTCACGCCTCCTTTTTTCGTTCCGGGTTTTGTCCAAAAACCCGGGCGGAAATTCCCGGGGGCAGTTTTTTTACCCCTGACACCCGAGGGTTTTTCTCCTTTTAATTCCATTGGACGTTCAAAAACATGACAAATCCCGTCTACAAAGCCTTTTCTCTCTGTGGTGGTAATTGGGCATTTAAATTTTTAGCTAGATTTCACCCCCCCCACACCAAACCCTTTCCCCCCTTCCCTTCTTTCCCCTGGGGCGGTGTGGCCCTTTAAATGGTGGGCACTGGGCAATTTTAAATTGGGGCCCGCTGAGTTCGGGGGAGGGAAACCCCCCCCCACGTCCAGTAACATGGGTTTGGGTTCCCCAAAAAGGCCGGATAAGGCTGGCCCAAAGGGATGAGGTCCCTTCTGGGCAGACTTTTTAGGCCCTCGGTTTCCAAAAACCGCCCTTTGTCAGTTCTGGGGGGGCGGGGCCGTTCGGCGGAAACCTCTCCATAAAACCCTTTAATTTGGCCGGCCCGACCTATGGGCCCCTCTTTTTTTGGGCGCCTAGAATGTTTGAGTTTGGACCTTGGTCCCAAAAAAATTTACTGGGGGGCTCCCCCAAATTAGGGTTTTTCCCCCAAGTTTGGTTGTTTTCCCCCAAATTAGGTTTTTTTATTTTTTTTTTCCGTGACGAGAAGAGTGTTTTGGGTGGGGCGTCGGGGTTGTCGACTTTCCTCCCTCGAATGGAGGTTGTGTTTAAAAAAACCCCCACGGTCTTTGCAAAAACCAGTGGACTCGGTTTTTATGGGTTTTTTTTTTTTCTTTCCTTTTTTTTTTTCTTCATTTTTTTTTTTTAAAAGCTCCACGCGCCCTTTTGGGGTTTTAGTGGGATGGGGGGGCTGTGTGGTGTGTGTGTGTGTGTGTGTGTGTGTGTGTGTGTGTGTGTGTTTTTTGGGGTGGGTTTTTGGGGATGGGGGCTGTTTTGTGTATGTGTGGGTGTGTGAGTGGGATGGGGGGTAGTGGGGGGGTGTGTGTGTGTGTGTTTGGCTGTTTTTTCTCTCTCTCTTCACAACCCCCACACAAATCAAGCAGTAACGCTCACACACCACAATTTTTTTAAAGCCCCAAAAAACATTTACACACACGCCGCACGCATTTCGCCCCAAACACACCCACACAAATGCACAACCAATTTTAAAAACCCCAGAAACACACATGCAGACGCCGCGGGAAAAACCAAAACACCCAAACCCCTTTTGAGCGGCGGGCGCGCAAGCACACCCACAAATCACCAAAAGATTTGAGGGTTTAGACTTAAAGCCCAAAATGGCGGGGTTTGCCTTACTGGTGAATTTAGGATGAAACCATTGGAGCAATTCCCTCACCCCTGAACCCCTGGAGTTCCCCTAGGGGGAGGAGTAAGAAAAACGACCGACACCGAAACGGGCAAAGACAATGACAACGACCAAAAGACGACAAAAACAAAACAAAGACGTTCAATCAAAACTATGGGGTTTTGCGTGCAGTTCTTATTCCAATCACCCCAGATTTTTCTTCGGGAGTCCTTTTTTCAATCAATTTAATCAAGCCCGTTTCTCTGCAGTCCAAAAATCAAAAACAATCCCTATTAATCAATCGTCGTCAAACAATCAATCAAATCAAACAATCAAAACAGAAAAAAAATGTCTGCCCCTTTCTACTTTTTATTTGGGGACAAACCTTTTGATGCCCGCGAGGCCCGGGGCCCCCTTAAAAACTTATCGAACCCACACTGGGACTATTTTTAATTTTTGCTAAGGATTTTACTGTCCAGTAAAACTGTGGTTTCTTGCAACTACTATCGAATCGCTGTTACCCGCACCCCACACCACACGCACGCACGCACGCACGCACGCACGCCGCACGGGACCCCACGCAGCCGCGCACACACACACACACACACACACACCCCACACACCCCCACACCCCCCCAAAAATAAGTTATTGTTTTAAATTCCTAAGGGGACATTTATCCAGACCTGGGGACCAGATCCAAACTATACATATTCCCGGGGAAAATCTGCACGGCAGATGACTCGATTTCACTTTTTAAAAGGGTGTGAAATTTAGCGGTTTGGGTTTAGTTCAAAATCAAACTCCCCTGGGGCCCCCAAAGGTCCAACAACAATCCGCCAGCGCGCCCCCGTCCGGGCTTTTCCCTTTCCAGTTTTCAAAGGTTTTATCCCGCTTTTCCCTTTCCCCTCTGCATCCCAAAAACCCCTCTCCCTCCCTTTAATTTCCCAGGTCTTCTTCCCCTTTCCTCTGGCCCCGTGGGTTCCCAGCGCAGGCATGTAGTGATGTCGTCGATGGGCTTCCTCCAAAGTGTGGCCTAACCAAAGCCATTTGCCTCTTTTTCCCCCTTTCTCCGCAGGGAGTTTTATGTGTCCGCCCCCCACGTTCCACATTTTGATGGCGTTTTGGCCAGTTTGGGTCTGGGAAATATCTGTCGGAGGGAGCGTTAATGAATGTCTGTATTTTTTGGAGGGTGGTCCCTTTTTTGTTCTCCCCGTCTCGGGACCAACATGAGTACTGCTTGAAAATTTTGAGTTGAAAAAGTCTATCTTGGTTCGTCTGCCGACATGCCTTTGGGGATCCGATGTTCTTTAATTGACGGAAAAGCTATTGGCCCCTTTCCCGTTTTTTGCTTTTAGTCTGCATCTGTTCCACCTTGCCCGTCAGCTGTGCTCCCCCGGTACGTGAACTTTTCCACCCCTTCTAAACAGGTCGTCATTCAATCTGATGGGGTCTTTTTTTCTTTGTGTTGGCTGCGTACTTTTGTTTTTCCCTTGTTTACCCTTTAGCCCGACCCGCGCTAAAAATTTTCCAAGTCTGAGGGCTTTTTCTTTAATTTTTCTGATGGGCGTGGGACGGAGCCCCCAAGTCCCGTCGTCTAGCTGGTCCCGTCGTGGTGTACTGGATAACCCTTCCCCTTCCCCGCGGTCGTTGTCCTCAGGGTCCAAACTACCCCCGGCAAAAAAAAGGAAAGTGAAAGCCGGGCATCCCTTTCCCCTCCCGTTTTTTACGGGGGCCCCCCTTTTTAGTTGTCCTTTTGTGTATGACGTTGCAGCTCTTTTCCCTTTGTAGGGGGTTCTTGATGAGTTGGGCAAAAATTTTTTGGGGATTCCATGGGGGTCTCATTTAGTTGCCCTTGGGTTCCTGTGAACACTGTCAAAGCCCTTTCCTAGCGATGAAGGTTTCGTACAGGATTTAGTTTTCCCTTTGGGGTTGTTCCCGAATGATCAATCGGGGTTTTGGGTTTAAAAACCTGTTGTTGTTCCCCGGGAAAAGGGGGTGTCAAAATGCCTCCCTTTATCCTCTCTTGCAAAAATTCGATTGAAAAATCTTTCCCCGGGACCGAAAGGGGGAAAAAATCCCTCGTAGTTCTTTTGAAATTTTCCAAGGTCCCCCTTTCTTGGGGGAGTTTCAACCCGGTGGGCCCTTTTTCCCGTCCCGTGGAAAATCCCCCCTCCTCCCCAAATTTCCCGTGAAAAGGGGCAGACAAACTCTGTTGGGTTTTTTCTTTGTCTGCCCCAGGGCTTCTGGGCAGACTTTCCCCCCCCCCCCCCCCCTGGGCCCGCTGCCTTCCCCTTTTGTCGCCCTCCGGATTACGCGCCCGGGTTTTTTTTGCCCTTGGTGGGTTTTCGTGGGTTGAAAGGTTTCCCCGGCCGGGTGGTACTCTGGTGGATTTTTAGGGGCAGTTCTGTTGAGGTGGTCTTTTAAGTGTCTACTCATCCCGTTGCGCTGTCCCCCCTGTCCATTATTGGCTCCCCGTGCTTATCCTTCACGGAATCGTTAGGCTTTTTCCCGATAATAATTGGGCTTCGGCAGGTAAGAAAAAACCCCTAAAGGGGGTTTTCCACCCCGGGGCGGTTTTCTCGCCCCAAAGTTTTAACAACAAGGGTTTTTTTTTTTTTCCCCTGGCTTTGTTCCCTTCGCCCCTCTTGTTGGGTTTTCTCCAAAAGGGCCCCCGGGGTACTCCCCCTGGGTTCTCCCACAAAATTCGAGTTTTAAAATTAAAAAACAACCCCTCGCCGGATGAAATGCGGATTGCCCGCCACGGTTTTTTTTTAAAAAGAAAAAAAACAACGTTAAAAAAAACAAAAAGAAATGCAAAGAAATAAATTTAAAAAAACAACACAAAAACTGAAAAAAAAAAAAAGAGAGAAACCATTGAAAGGGGGATAGTAAGGGGCCTCCCCGGGTGAAACTGGCAACGCCTTTGGGGAAATTTTTCCCCCCCCCACCCTGAAATTTAAAAAATTAAAAAAAAAAAAAAATTTAATACATAAATATATAATTATATAGAAAGGCTGCCGTGGCTTTAGTGGGTTTGCGTTTTGTGGAAATTCCCCCGGGGGGAGGTCGTTTGGGGTTGATTTCCCCCTCCAGGGGAAACTTTACTTGGTTTTGGTTTTTTTTTTAACCCCCCATCGGTCCTGTCCAGAGATGGGGTTTGCTACGGGTCTCGTTGGGGAAAAGGGGGGACCCCAAAAGTCGAGTTTCCCCACCCCAATGGTTGTTTTGACAGTGTTGTCCCAAAAATTTTCCCCGACCAACCCCGAAAGGGGTCTCTGTCTCTTTGAGCCTGGTTTTCGCCGGGGGTAATTTCGGGAAAATAAGCGTTTTTTTTATAAACCCCGGGGTTTTTGCCCCGGAAACCCAAATTTAAACTCCTTGGGATCATCCTATTTCCCCAAAACAAGTTTGAAAATAAAAAAAGATGCCCAAAACTTTTTAAACGTTTCTCCCAGTTTTCCCAAACGCCCTTTTTAAATTTGGGCCCAAATACTTTCTGAGAAAAAAAAATAACGGCAAAATAACGGTTTTTTTGGTTTTTTTAATTCCCTGTTTCACTTTTGAAAAAGTAATTTTTTGTCCCCCACTGGGCTAAAAAAAAATTTGTACCTACCCAAATTTTATACAGATCGGCAATGTGTCAAAAATAACGGTTTTTTTTTGGTTTAAAAAAATTTTTAACCCCCATATGGAAGTGCCATTTTTGTGTTTAAACCCTTTTTGGGATAAAATTTTATTAAAAAACCAATATGTAGAAAAAAAAAAACGGCAAAATAAAAAGGTTTTAACCCGGGGAATTTTAACCCAAAGTCACTTTTGAAACTGGTATTTTAGTATCACTGAGCTAAAAACCTATGTACTTTCCGAAATTCATCCCAAAAAAGGGCAAAAATGTCGAATAAAGGTTTTTAACAGTCGAAATTTTGAAAACTTTTAGAAGTGAAAAATTTTGTGTGATAACCTTTTTGTTACCCAAAATTTTTTTAAAAAACTACCCATATATTTAAAAAAAAAAGCAAAAATTTAAAGGTTTTTTAAATTGTTTAATCGATTTTTAGCCCTTACATCACTTAATATGGAAAAAAAAAGGGGAAGGCCCCCGATTTGGCACAAGAAAACCAAACCCCTTTTAAATCGGCCCAAGTATTTCTAAGATATTCCATAAAGAAGGAAAAACTGTTTTTTGGGGCCGTTTATAACCCAAAAGTAACGGCTATTCTGGGCAAATAAAAAATCGGGCCCTCATCCAAGGGCCCCTAGTGAAAAATTCCTACAAAATTTTTAGAAAGATGGGCCCCAAATACTTTCGGGGATATTCTATAATGAAAAAAACCCTTACAGGGGCCCTTACAGCCCCTTAGTAACGGCTTAAACGGGGTAAACTTTAAAAAATCGGGATCCCTTTTTTGACCCATAAAAGAACATACCTGGGAATTTTTTCAAAAATCGGCAGGGACTTCTGAGTATGCCATAAGGAAGAAAAAACCCTTTTCATGGGCCCTTACAGGCCCTTAGTAAAAGGTTATAACGGTAAAAATAAAACTTGGGCATCATCCGTGGCCCATAATGAACATACCTACAAATTTTTGAAAACGGCCACGAAATTTTTTGAGATATTCCCTAAAGGAAAAAAAAACCGTTACAGGGGTTAAGCCCTTAGTTTTAAAGGTTTAAGGGGGAAAAAAAAACATCGGCATCATCGGGGCCCTTAATTTTTTTCAGGGGGATTTTTCCCTCGGGGAAAATTAACATTGGGCTGACTCCATTTCCCCTTCAGCCTTCGAATGAGGGGCTAAAAAACCGAGGGTTCCCTTTTGTGAAAAGCATTTTAATTTAAAATTTTTGCCCCACACGTAAAAAATCCCCCATTTCCAAAAACCAACTTTCCGGGGAAGGAAAAGGAAAGGAAAAGTTTTTTTTTTTTTTTTTTTTTTTTTTTTTTTTTTTTTTTTTTTTTTTTTGGGGGGGGGGGGGGGGGGGGGGGGGGGGGGGGGGGGGGGGCGGTTGGGTTTGGGTATTTTGGAAAAGGAACAAAAAAAAAAAGGTTTCCAAAAATAGCCAAAAAAAGGCCCCCCCTTCCCTTTGGCCGGTTTAAAGGGAAGAAAAGAAAAAATTTGGATTAAAGGGGAAAATTTTGGGAAAAAAAAAAAAGGAAGGGTTTTTTAAGGAAAATAAAAAAAGAGTGATTTTGTAATAAACCGCGGTAAGAAAGGCCTTGCCACACGAGGCCGGTGTCTCGCTCAAGTGTAACAACAAGGCTTTTTTTTTTGCGCTGGCTCTTCGTTCCGTCTCGCCATCTTGTTGGGTTACTCCAAGGGACCGGTGTACTCCACCTGCTTCTCCCACAACATCGAGTTCAAATTAAAACACAACGCTCGCCGTCACTGAACTGCGGATTAGCCAGCCACGGTTAAAAATGAAATAAAACAACGTAAAATAAAACAAAACGAAATGCAATGAAATAAAATAAAATAACAACACAAGACTGAAAAGAAAAGAAAGAGAGAAACCATAGAAAGGGTGATAGTAAGACCTACCATGGGTGAAACTGGCAACGATTGGTGAATTTTACCACCCCCCACCCCCTGAAATAAAAATATAAAAAAATAAAAATAAATGAATACATAAATATATAAATATATAGAAAGGCTGCCGTGGCTCAGTGGTTAGCGTCGTGGATTCCCCGGTGGGAGGTCGTGGGTTCGATTCCCATCAGAATCATTTACTTGGTGGATTTTTTTTAACCCCCGATCGGCTCCTGTCCAGAGATGAGTTTGCTACGGGTCTCGTTGGGAAGAGTGGGACCACACAGTCGAGTTTCACCCACTCAATGGATACGTTTCTGACAGTGTTGCTCAAATTTCCTGACCAACACGACAGGTGTCTCTGTCTCTCGAGCCTGGTTTACGCCGGGATACATTACGAAAGTAAGCGTTGTTTATAACCCTGACATGTTGTCTCGGACCGAAATGAAACTCCATAGCATCATCCTAATTCCCATCAGACAAGTTTAGAAAAAAAAAACAAGATGCAAAGCATATAAACGTACTCCCAGTTTTCCAAATCGCTTATAAATCGGCCAAGTACTTTCTGAGATAAATAACGGCAAAATAACGGTTTTTAACGGTTATTTAATCGATGTGCACTTTTGAAACTGCTATTTTAGTCCTCACTGGGCTAAAAAGCCTATGTACCTACCAAATTTCATACAGATCGGACAATGTGTCAAGAATAACGGTTTTTAACGGTAAAATTTTGAAACACTATATGGAAGTGCCATTTGTGTGTGACAACCTTTCTGTATACTAAATTTCATTAAAATCCACCAATATGTAGAAAAAAAATAACGGCAAAATAACGGTTTTAACGGTTATATAACCGATGTACACTTTTGAAACTGGTATTTTAGTCATCACTGAGCTAAAGCCTATGTACATACCGAACTTCATCCAAATCGGACAATATGTCAAGAATAACGGTTTTTAACAGTCGAATTGTGAAACACTATATAGAAGTGCCATTTGTGTGTGATAACCTTTCAGTATACCAAATTTCATTAAAATCTACCTATATATAAAAAATAACGGCAAAATAACGGTTTTTAACTTGTTTAATCGATTTTTAGCGTTACATCACTTACATATGGAAAGAGGCTCCGATTTGTCACAAGATCATCCAAACCGCTTATAAATCGGCCAAGTACTTTCTAAGATATTCCATAAAGAAGAAAAACTGTTTTGGGCCGTTATAACCAATAGTAACGGCTATTCTGGTCAAATAAAACATCGGGCATCATCCATGACCCATAGTGAACATACCTACAAATTTTCAGAAAGATGGGCCAAGTACTTTCTGAGATATTCTATAATGAAGAAAAACCGTTACAGGCCGTTACAGCCGTTAGTAACGGCTATAACGGGGTAAACTAAAACATCAGCATCATCTGTGACCCATAACGAACATACCTGGTAATTTTTACAAAGATCGGCCAGGTACATTCTGAGATATGCCATAAGGAAGAAAAACCGTTACATGCCGTTACAGCCGTTAGTAACGGTTATAACGGTAAACTAAAACATCGGGCATCATCCGTGGCCCATAATGAACATACCTACAAATTTTCAGAAAGATCGGCCACGTACTTTCTGAGATATTCCATAAAGAAGAAAAACCGTTACAGGCCGTTACAGCCGTTAGTAACGGTTATAACGGGGAAATTAAAAACATCGGGCATCATCTGTGCCATTAATGGTACAGGGGGATTTTTCCCTCGGAGTTAACATTGGTCCTGACTCCATTTCCCATACAGTCCTTCGAATGAGACTAAAAAACCGAGGTTCCGTGTGTGAACGCATGCATAACATCTTGCACACACGTAAAATCCCATCACCAACTTTCGGAAGAGTAGGCCAGTTTGGCCGTTGGTATGGATGACACGTTACACATAGCATGCACCCTGCGTGAGAAATGGAAAGAATGAAGGAAGTAAGGAAAATGAGTGATCGATATTGAACGATACTGACTGGATGACACGGGAAACGACTGAATGAAGCGCCAGCTGGCAGCTCTTCAGTCGGCACTACCCAGGTAGGCAGCCCGTTGTGCAGACGAGTGTTGATTGTAAAGCGCTTAGAGCTTGGCCTCTAGCCGAGAATAGGCGCTATATAAGTATTCATTATTATTATTATTATAAACTAAAACATCGGGCATCATCTGTGACCCATAATGAACATACCTGCTAATTTTCATAATGGTCGGCAAAGTACTTTCTGAGATATTCCATAAAGAAGAAAAACGTTACAGGCCGTTACAGCGTTAGTAACGGCTATAACGGGGTAAACTAAAACATCGGGCATCATCTGTGCCCCATAATGAACATACCTGCTAATTTTCATAAAGGTCTACCAAGTACTTTCCGAGATATTCCATGAAGAAGAAAAACCGCTACAGGCCGCTACAGCCGTTAGTAACGGCTATAGCGGTAAACTGAAACATCGGGCATCATCCTTGACCCATAATGAACATACCTACAAATTTTCAGAAAGATCGGTCCAGTAGTTTTGTCTGGAGCGAGTGGAACACATTTTGACCACGGACACACACACACACACACACACACACACGGACACACAGACAGCATTTCCTCGTTCCCATTCTAAAGTACTCCCTGTTCTATAAGAACTGGGAGTACAAAAAGAAGAAAAGGTCAGATTGTGTAGCCTTCATGCCCTGCTCACATGATGGCCTCAAGTTGGATTTTCTGTCCACGGCTGTGTCCTTGAGGAGAGTACGTTGCGTCTAGATCGCCGTATACGTTGCGTCTAGATCGCCGTGTACGTTGCGTCTAGATCGCCGTATACGTTGCGTCTAGATCGCCGTGTACGTTGCGTCTAGATCGGCGTATACGTTGTGTCTAGATCGCCGTATACGTTGTGTCTAGATCACCGTACACGTTGCGTCTAGATCGCCGTATACGTTGCGTCTAGATCGCCGTATACGTTGCGTCTAGATCGCCGTATACGTTGTGTCTAGATCGCCGTATACGTTGTGTCTAGATCGCCGTATACGTTGTGTCTAGATCGCCGAATACGTTGCGTCTAGATCGCCGTATACGTTGCGTCTAGATCGCCGTATACGTTGTGTCTAGATCGCCGTATACGTTGTGTCTAGATCGCCGAATACGTTGCGTCTAGATCGCCGTATACGTTGCGTCTAGATCGCCGTATACGTTGTGTCCAGATCGCCGTATACGTTGCGTCTAGATCGCCGTATACGTTGTGTCTAGATCGCCGTATACGTACGATGTGTCTAGATCGCCGTATCGGCAAGTCTATCGGGGCTGTCACTGAACGGACGTGTTCGCACCACAGACATACACACGTTTTAAAGTCGATGGTTACCCCCCCCCCCCCCCCCCCCCCCCCCCCCTTTCCTCTAAAGGGGAACGCTCTCTCATGCCGTCTCTGCGACTTAGCAATCATTGTCGTCTGTAGGAGGCTCATTCGGTGGGTGTCCTGCGACCGTTGGATCCGATCAGGCACCACTGAGCACCCCCACTGAGCACCCCCACTGAGCACCCCCATGAGCACCCCCACTGAGCACCACCACCACTGAGCACCACCACTGAACACCACCCCCACTGAGCACCACCACTGAGCACCACCACTGAGCACCACCACCACTGAGACTGAGCACCACCACTGAACACCACCACTGAGCACCACCACCACTGAGCACCACCACTGAACACCACCACTGAGCACCACCACTGAACACCACCACTGAGCACCACCACTGAGCACCACCACTGAACACCACCACTGAGCACCACCACTTAACACCACCACTGAGCACCACCACTGAGCACCACCACTGAGCACCACTGAGCACCACCACTGAGCACCACCACTGAACACCACTGAGCACCACCACTGAGCACCACTGAGCACAACCACTGAGCACGACCACTGAACACCACCACTGAACACCACCACTGAGCACCACCATGAGCACCACCACTGAACACCACCACTGAGCACCACCACTGAACACCACCACTGAGCACCACCACTGAGCACCACCACTGAGCACCACCACTGAACACCACCACTGAGCACCACCACTGAACACCACCACTGAGTACCACTGAGCACCACCACTGAACACCACCACTGAACACCACCACTGAGCACCCCCACTGAGCACCACCACTGAGCACCACCACTGAGCACCACCACTGAACACCACTGAGCACCACCACTGAGCACCACAACTGAACACCACCACTGAACACCACTGAGCACCACCACTGAGCACCACTGAACACCACCACTGAGCACCACCACTGAGCACCACTGAACACCACCATTGAGCACCACCACTGAACACCACCACTGAGCACCACCACTGAGCACCACCACTGAGCACCACCACTGAGCACCACCACTGAACACCACTGAGCACCACCACTGAGCACCACCACTGAACACCACCACTGAGCACCACCACTGAGCACCACCACTGAACACCACTGAGCACCACCACTAAGCACCACCACTGAGCACCACCACTGAACACCACTGAGCACCACCACTGAGCACCACCACTGAGCACCACCACTGAACACCACCACTGAGCACCACCACTGAACATCACTGAACACCACCACTGAGCACCACCACTGAACACCACCACTGAACATCACTGAGCACCACCACTGAGCACCACCACTGAACACCACCACTGAACATCACTGAACACCACCACTGAGCACCACCACTGAACACCACCACTGAACACCACTGAGCACCACCACTGAACACCACCACTGAGCACCACCACTGAACACCACCACTGAACACCACTGAACACCTCCACTGAACACCACCACTGAACACCACCACTGAACATCACTGAACACCACCACTGAACACCACGACTGAACACCACTGAGCACCACCACTGAACACCACCACTGAACACCACTGAGCACCACCATGAGCACCACCACTGAACACCACTGAGCACCACTGAGCACCACCACTGAACACCACCACTGAACACCACCACTGAGCACCACCACTGAACACCATTGAGCACCACCACTGAACACCACCACTGAGCACCACCACTGAACACCACTGAGCACCACCACTGAGCACCACCACAGAACACCACCACTGAACACCACCACTGAGCACCACTGAGCACCACCACTGAACACCACCACTGAGCACCACCACTGAACACCACTGAGCACCACCACTGAACACCACCACTGAGCACCACCACTGAACACCACCACTGAACACCACTGAGCACCACCACTGAGCACCACCACTGAACACCACTGAGCACCACTACTGAGCACCACCACTGAGCACCACCACTGAACACCACCACTGAGCACCACCACTGAGCACCACACTGAACACCACCACTGAACACCACCACTGAGCACCACTGAGCACCACCACTGAGCACCACCACTGAACACCACCACTGAGCACCACCACTAAACACACCACTGAACACCACCACTGCGGCACCACCACTGAGCACCACCACTGAGCACCACTGAGCACTACCACTGAGCACCACCACTGAGCACCACTGAGCACCACCACTGAGCACCACCACTGAGCACCACCACTGAACACCACCACTGAGCACCACCACTGAACACCACCACTGAGCACCACCACTGAACACCACCACTGAACACCACCACTGAGCACACCACTGAACACCACCACTGAGCACCACCACTGAACACCACCACTGAGCACCACCACTGAGCACCACTGAACACCACCACTGAACACCACTACTGAGCACCACCACTGAACACCACCACTGAGCACCACTGAACACCACCACTGAGCACCACCACTGAACACCACCACTGAACACCACCACTGAGCACCACCACTGAACACCACCACTGAGCACCACCACTGAGCACCACTGAGCACCACCACTGAACACCACCACTGAGCACCACCACTGAGCACCACCACTGAACACCACCACTAAGCACCACCACTGAGCACCACCACTGAGCACCACCGAAGTGTCTTGGCAACAGAGCAGGATGTCCTCTGGTGGGGTGCCTTGGGACAATTTGATACTATAGTTGCTCCCCGCGCATTGCTGTCGCCAGGGCCGCGGCGGGACGAGCCAGGGTGTAGCTCCAGACTGACGTTAATGAGACGTCCAGACGTCCTGAGCTACGTGGGGGGGGGGGGGGGGGGAGGGGGGGAGTAATCCCACTGAAGTGGTATGGAAGATGTGACAGCAGAGAGAGAGAGAGAGAGAGAGAGAGAGAGGGGGGGGGACGGAGAGGGAAGGAGGGAGACAGACAGAGAGAGAGACAGAGAGAGACGGACAGAGAGAGACAGAGAGAGACAAAGGGGGGGGGGGGGGGAGAGAGAGAGAGAGAGAGAGAGGAGAGAGAGAGAGAGAGAGAGAGAGAGAGAGAGAGAGAGAGAGAAACAGACAGAGAGACAGACAGAGACAGAGAGAGTACCAATGAAGGGGTACTGAAAATGGGACAGCAAGAGAGAGAGAGAGAGAGAGAGAGAGAGAGAGAGAGAGAGAGAGAGAAAGAGAGAGAGAGAGAGAGAGAGAGAGAGAGAGACAGAGAGACAGAGAGAAAGGAGGAGAGAAAGACAGACACAGACAGAGAGAGTACCAGTGAAGGGGTATAGAAAATAGGACAGCAAGAGAGAGAGAGAGAGAGAGAGAGAGAGAGAGAGAGAGAGAGAGAGAGAGAGACAGACAGAGACAGCGAGACAAAGAAAGGAGAGAGACAGAGAGTGAGAGACAGAAGACAGAGAGAGAAGAGAGAGAGAAGAGACAAAGAAAGGGGGGCAAAAAATTTCACGCCCTTTTTAAAATGTTTTTTTGGGCCCTAAAATTAAAAACCTTTTTTTTTAAAAAAAAATTTAAACCCTCCCAAAATTTTGCCCAAAATTCGCCCGTAATCGTTACTTTAAAAAGGGGGGGGGTTAAGTGAAAGATAAGGAGGGTGTCGTGAAAAAACAAAATTAAATTCTTCCGGGGCCCATTAAAAAATTAAAGGGGGTTTGCAGTACGCTTTTTTTCCCCGAAACCCCCAACCCAAATCAGAACAAACAAAGGGCCCCCTTCCCATCTTGTTAGTTTTTTTAAAACCAAATAAATTTTTAGGCCCCTCAACAAAATTCTTTAAATTGCTTTTTTCCCCGTTAAAACCGGTTTAACTGTTTAATCCCCCAAAAACCCCCCCCTTTTATTTGACGGAAAGTGCCTTTGAACTGTGATGGCTGACCTTTAAACAAATTAGTATTTGTTTTTAAATTTTCATTTAGTGGACTTTAAAACATCGGGTTCATGAAAAAATAAAAGGTTTTTATTATTTTAAAAATTTGGGTTTAGCCCACCCTTCTCTTGTACAAATTTTAAAAGCTTCACTACTGTGAAAAACCCTAAGATTGAGAAAAGGCTTTGGGAAAAAAGATGAAACTCTCTTCTTTTTTTCTTGGGGAAAAATTTATGTAATCTAAAGGTTTGCTTCGTTTTTTTGGGTTGGGAAATTTTCCCAAAATTTCTTTAAAGGGACTTCTTTTAAGAAAAAAAAGTTGTTTAAACCCTTTGGGTTTTTTGGGATATTTGCTTTTTTTGGGTTGTACCTCTTTACAAATTTAATCCATTTTTTTTGGCCCCTTCAGATTTTGTTAAACCCCCTTAACTTTAAAACCAATTTTTTTAAAGGGAAACCCCTTAAATTCACCCCCCCAATTTTGAAAATTGGATATTTAAAGCCCCCCGTTTTTTTTGGGTTGGGTTTATAAATGGGGCATCTTTTAAAAACCTATTTTAAAAAACCTATTTAAAAAGGGAAAAACCTTTTTTTAAATTTTTACGAAAGTCCCAAATTCTTTGAGGAGCTTTTTAAAACCCCCAAACTTTTGGACTTCAGTTTACAAAAAACCATTGCGGGTTAGATGAACCCTATGGTTCCCAAAGTCGACTTGTAAACCCACTAATTTAAATATTTAATCCCCCCAAAAAAGAGTGACAGACCCAATCAGCTGGGTCATCCCGCCCTATGGTTTTCCCAAAATTTCATTTAAAAAATTTTCCCATTTACTGGCAACCATGGTTGGGGTTTCATAGGAAAACCCCCTTTAAAACCCCCCCAATCTTTTAGTAAGGCTTTTTTTAATTTCATGTTTTTTCCAGTCCCGACGATACTAATAAACTACAAGGCCCCCCCCCAGGGGGCCCAAGGGTTTTAAATTCCTTTTTAAAAGGGCCCAATGGACAATAATGAATAGAAAGAATCTGAACAAATTTTTAACTTTAAATTCCCTAAATGATTTTGCCAAAATTTGACCGAAATTTAATGGGTTAGGAACATTGTTTTTTGGTGGGGCGAACGTAGGTTTTATTTTTAATGCTAGGCCGGGCCCCACCCCCTCTTTTCAACCCCCCCCCCCCCAAGTTCGATTGGGACCATAGAAAAAAAAAATCCTTTCCCTTTGGGCAACTTTACCCTTTGTTAAAAAGGTAAAGGTTTCTAAAAATTGAGGGTGCAAAGATTAAATTGACTCCATAAGGACATTAGTTTGGTGTCTATTAGGAGCAAAAAAGCAAAAATTTAAGTCTAGCAAAGGGGATAAATTTCACGGGCTTTGACGCCAGAAAAAAATTTTCTACCCAAATTTTTAAAAGGATGCTATTAACTCTGCGTTGTTTTGCCTGCCGATAAAAAAGGTATAAAAACGATCTTGCACAGCTGGGTTTAAAAAAGGTTTTTTGACTTTGTTGTAGGCCTTGGTTTATACTTGCTACCATTGCCCTTTTGATACAAAATTGGGGCATGTTACAAAATTTATAAAAATTAAATTTCCTTTTTAGTGGGGGACGGCCAAATTTAGGGCACAATAAAGGTTTAAAACCAAAAGGGCCCTGCTCCCCCCTTTTTAAAAAAAAATTTCCTAGCCTGAAAAAAACCGATCACGCCAGTTATAAAGCGCCCACACCCGGGAAAGAAAAGCCCCCCCAAAAACCAGAAAGCACGCCCCTTTTAAATTTGTACCTCCCCCGGGACAGCCACATTTTAAAAAAGACGCCCTTGTTGTGTTTTTAACTTTTATGGATTACCCCTTCTTTATTTCACAAAAATTAATCCAGCGCTAGACCCCTCCAAAAGTCCACAGATGGTCACCCAAATAAAACCCAGCAACTTTCCCTATAGTAGAAAAAAACCAACAAAACCCCCACTCCCAATTTTGCCAGGCGGCAAAAAAAGCGCTTTGGCCCCTTAACTTCTTTAAAAATTTTTGTAGGTGGGGTAATTGTTTTTTTAATCCAATTTTCCCAGGTGAGGTGGGGGAGGCGTTTACGGGCCCCTGTTGGTGCATGCCAGTTAAAGAAAAAAGGGTTTTTTAGAGTAGAAAAACCCCCAAACAGCCTTTATTATACAAACCTTTGAATCCCTGTTCTCTGAACAAAAGTCCTTTTTATTTAGCTAGCTTTGTTTTTTCTAAAGTATTTGTTTTTTGTTTCTCTGATTCTGTTGGGTTCCCGTTGCTAGCGCGTTTGTTGAAAGACGGTTTTCTAACCTGCCCCCCTTTCTTCATTAAATCCGGGTTTTTCTGCTGTATTCTCCCTTTCTTTTTTGCCCAAAATTTGTTATCACCCTGCTTTCAGCCAGCTTATTTTTTTCTTCTTTTTATCTCTCAAACTAGCCCCCCAAGTTTTGCAAAATTGTTTGTTGTTCCCCCCTTATTGCCCTTTAGGGGCGGGCTTTTAACCCCCCAGGATTTACGCATAGGCAATGGAAAATCACCAATTTTTTTTTAATTGTTTTCCCCTTTAATTTAAAACTGTTTCAATTTCTTTTTTATTTTCTTTGCTGTTGATTTAATTTTTGGAAGGGGAAATTTTTTTTGTTTTTTTTGATTGTGTTGGAAACTCTTGCCCCAAGTTCGGGTTAAAAGACTAGGGCCCTTCGGCTCAAAGCTCTAAATTTTTAAATTGTTTCCCTTAGCAAGAGGGGGTTTCACAAAATTTGTGCTTTTTGGTTTTTTTAAAATTTTTTGGGTTTTGCGTTAAAGTAGTTTTTTACCGGTTCCCCTTGCACCAGTTTTATAAAACAAATCCCCCACCTTCTTCCTAAAAATTGTTGGATCAAGTACCCCTGGAAGTTTCCTGCCTTGTTTTTTTAAAATTTGATTGAATTCGTTTTCGCAAAAGTTTTGCCGGGCTTTTGGGGGGAAGTGAAAAAACCTACTCCTTCTAGTTTTTGGCGAGCTTTAAGGAGTGAAAAACCCCTTCTCCTTTAGGTTTTTTTGCAATGGGCCTGCTGCTTTTTCCCCGCTCTTTCGCAATAAAAGGGGCCCAGTTCTGTTTCATTTTTCTTTATTAACAGGATCAATCGCGTCAAAATCTTCGCCATATTTTTTTTTTATATTCTTTTTTGGGTTTTTTTAAAAAAAAGGAAACTCATCGGTTGTTTACCTTTGATCCATACAGAAGAGGGAAGGAAACCCCCTGGCGTAAAAAGGGGATAAAGGGAGGGCTGTAATTTTGGGTTTAAATTAACCCCCATCAACGTTCAGCCTGGACAAATTTTAATTTTCAAATTTCCCCCTTTCTTGGCGCTGGCGTGTTATAAAGCCCGGGGGACTGCTAAATATCCTTCATTAGATTTTTAAAGCAGGGTCCTTAAAGTTTGTTGTTTTTAAATTTTGGCCCGGGCCATCGTTAAAAATTTTGGCAATCAAAATGGAGGGAGAGAATTTCCCCCCCCCCCCCCCCCTTTTTCCCCAAGCGAGGCAGCCCCTTTTTTCCCCTATTCGAACTATGGGTGCCCAAAAAAAAAAGAAAAGAGAAAGGTTTTTTCAGGGGTTTCAAGGCCCAAACGGCCTCAAGCACAGGCTTTAAAGCGGGAGGGGTGCAAAAGGTGATGTTAAAGATGAGGCAAGTAGCAGCAGCATTTGGCACCGATTCTGCATCCTTAGATTTTTGAAACTGTTTTTAAAAACGCCTATGCCCTTTACCCCGGCGAAATAAAAGAAAAAACTTAATTATGAACTGCATTTTTTCCTAGCGGGTTCTGTTGTTTGTCTGAAGACCTTTTTGCCCCAAAAAAAACAGTCCGCGACATTTTTTTTGGTTTGATGTTGTTACTAAAACCCTTGGGAAAATGGCCAGAACAATTTTAAAATCAGTATAAAAGTTTAAACTGTTAATTTTTTATGAAAGGTTCTGCACTCCAATACAGAAAATGAAAACCCCAAAGGGGACCTCTTGGAACATAATCTAAATCAGTCTCTGAAGTCTTTTTTAAAAAGGAAAATTTTTTTCTTGTTTCTGGGAAAAAACTCCCTTTTCATAGGGGAATAGAAGGCGTTTTTTTAATTCCCCAAAATTGAGAAGGTTGGGCTGTGCAAAAAAATGGGTCTGATCAGTTGTATTTAGGTTGCGGAACCCTTTTCCTCCCAAAACTTTGTTTAAATAAAAGTTGTTCGTGGAGGTAGGGGAAAGAGATCCTGAAATTGATGTGTATGTAAAAAATTTTGCCCTTTTGTTTTTAAAAATCGGGAAAATACTTTAAAAACCCAAAAATTGGGGGTGTGGCTGGTTTTTTGTTCCCCCCCCCACATTTGCCCAAAAGTTGTTTGGGGAAATGGAGAAAAGGGGGGGCAAAGTTGGGTTTTAAAAATTTTTTTTTTCACCAAAAGCCGAAAGGAAACGCCCCCCTACAAATTTATGTTTTTATGGTTTGTGTTTCCCCAGTTAAAATTTAAGAAAAAGGGGTTAAAAAAAAGGTGGCTTATTTAAAAAGCAGAAGAAATTAAACCATTTAAAAAAAAAGATGGATAGTTTGAAGTTTTTGCCCCAAAAAACCCCCCACTGTTTCTTTCTTTCGGGAATTTTCTGGGGTGTTTGGGAAAAAATGTTTCGTACTTGTTTGTTAAAAAACAAATTTTTTGGTTCATTACGGCACATTGTTTTTTTTTGCACAACCATTTTAAACACAACAAGTTTTTACAAAAAAAGGAAGTTTATTTTGGGCAGACGAGAATATATTTCAGTTGATTGCGAAAAAACTGAGCGGGCTGTTTTAGGGAAAATTATATAGATATTTGAGGGGGAAAGAAACACGGTTTTTTTATTTTATGACTGTTAGTGAAAGAGACCCTTGTTTAAAAAAAAAAAAGCTTTTGTCCCAAAAATGCCCTTTGTGGCCCCCACCTTTGTTTCTGTTTTGGTCTTAACTCAAAAATTCTTTTCTGTCTTAAAAAACTTTTGATCGCAGTTTAAAAACGGTTGTATTTTTTACACTAAAGGGCAAAGATAGTTTTGAAGAATGTTTTTGGGGAAAATTTTTATAATTGGGACAAAAGGGGGGTGAGCTTTTAAAAAAAAAAAAAGGGCCGTTTGAAAAATCTAAGTACGCTCAGCTAGCTTTTTGGGGCTGACCCCGTTCCAAAAGTTTGTTTATTATAATTTTTAAAAAATTTAAAAGTTTTTCTCGAGGGCCCCGAATCAAAAAACGCGCTAGCTTTAAAAGCATGCAAATAGAGCTAAAAAGACCTAGCGACACAAATGGTTTGTTTTAATAGGAATGCCCGGGGAAAAATTTATGGATTTGAGTACACGGTGATGGGGCTTACAAAAAAAACAGAAATTTAAGACAAAAAAAACCCACAGCCCAAAATTAATTTCCCTGAAGGGGTTTAAAAAATTTTAAGGGGGAAACGATTTTTTGGGGGAAAATGAATTTCAAATTCATAAAGGGGGAATGCTTGGGGTTGCTTCCTGAAATTGGGGGGAATTTAAAAATTTTAACTACGAAACCCTTTAAGTATACTTTGCTAGAAAAACCCAAATTTTGGGAAAAACCTTTAAAAGAAAGGGCAAAAATTTTTTGTTAGCCTTGTCCCAGGAAAACAACAGAAAAAAACAGATTTGGGAAAAAAACTTTGGCAGGGTTCTGAATATAGCTACAGAGAAAGGGGGCCTTAGTGAAGTGGGGGATGAAAACCGGGTTTGGGTTAGAAATTTTAACCCCAAAAATAAAACCGGGTTTCCTAGGAAAATGCCCCTGGTTTTCGCTTTTTTATCCAAGGGGGTGATCCTTTTTTGCCAGAATACGTTAATTAGGGTTACAAAAAAAGGGGGCCCAAAAATTGGATGCCCCCCTTTTAAGGGTCGTTTTTGGGAAATTTCTAAAAAGGGGGAAATAAAAAACAAACCGTATTTATCTGAAAAGGTTTTCTGGGATGGTTTACAAGGACAAAAATAACCAAAACCCTTTATTATATTTTTATTAAGTATGTTGATAATTTTTGGTTTTACTTGTTGATGAAGTGCGGCCCGAAGGGGTTAAAAAGAAAATATGTACAAGATTAAATTTTTAAAAATAATTTAATTTTTAAAAAAAAGGAGTTTCAAACAGTTTAGGGTTTGGCAAAAAACTGAAATTCAAAAGGAAAAAGAAAACGACTTGGATAAGTATTGGGTTCTTGAAAAAATATTTTTCCCAAAGCTTTTAAAAACTTTTTTCTTATGTAAAATTTTTTGGCTCATTGCTGCCCGTAGCGTTTAAATGCTGGGTTTGTGTTTTGTTTTAGCTTCTGGGGTTGGGGGCGCCGCCTCTTTTTGCATTAGGGGGGGGTTGTTTGGTTTAGGGCCAAAGTCTATGTTTTTAAGTGCTGTTTTTTAAAAAAAATTTAAATCCTAAATTACAAAAGCCATGCCCTTGTTTGCCCTTGAAACAGCAAAAATTTGTTTTATTAAGATTTAAAAATTTTAAACAAATTTATTACGGATGGGAAAAAATTTCGGCGAAGAATTCAGAAGCTTTGGTGACGGTGAGGGTTATAGCCGGGAAAAAAAAATTTAAAATTCCCAAAAAGGAAATGGAGAATGACTTTTACCTCACAAAAAAGGGGCACTGATTTCAAATTTTAAAGGGAAAAAAAAATTTTTAAAAACAAACAAATGATCAGTTAAACCCAAAAAAAGGCCCAAAAAAATAAGTTTAACAAAAAAAAAAAATATTTATAAAATTTTTGCCCAAAAAAAAATACTTTTTTTTAACCCCAATGGGTTTGGTGGGGCAACTTGGGGTTTACGAAAAAAGGTCTTTTGGGGAAGGCTTTTAGCGAAGAGGGTTTTTTTAAATAATTTTCGGGAGGGGTTTTTTTTATAATCGGTTAATTCATTTTTCTTTCGCTCCATATAGGATCTGTTGCTTTAAATTTTAAAAAAAACACCCTTTTGCCCCTCCCGGGCATACAAGTTTTTACTTTTAGTCCAACGGCAAGTTTTTGGGTTCCCCCGCACATTTTTCGTAATGCTTTTTTTTTTTAAAATTTTATTTGGGGGACTGGTTTAAGGCCCGTTTTCTTTAAAATTTTTAAATTTTTAAAGGACGTAAAAACTGCTGGGGAATCTATAAACCCTTCTTTTGTTGGTTTTATCCAAAAATTTTCTGTGATATTGATAGGCTAAACAGGCGTTCAGTTGTTTTTTTTAAAGTTTTTATGGGCTTGTGATAGATGGTTTTTCCTGGGGTCCCTCTTTTTTAAATGTAACATGCCCCTTTTTAAAAAAAGCTGGTTTCGAACCTTTTAAAATCTTTTCCATTTTCAACTTGAATCATCCTAGGTTCTTTAATGGGTCGCCCTTTTATTTTTTTTGTTTTAAAACCACAGCCCCAGAGTTGAGCTTTTATCCCTTAAAAAGGTTTTAGCGTCCCTTTTTTTTCTTGAAGCCATGTCAAAAACGGGAGAGCATACTTAAAAATTTTTTCTTCTTTTTTGGGCATGTGGAGATACAGCAAGTCCATTTGGGGGGTTGTCATTTTGGGAAATTTAGTTAAAAAATTTAGGCCCCCTTTTTATTCTTTTTTGGGGGAGGCAGTTTATTTGCCCCAAAATTTCCCCGTTTTGAAAAGGGAGTCTTTTTGCCTCTGTTTTAAAACACTCAGCCGCCCTTTTCTCAGTTTTTTAATTTGCAGTCTTTCTTCCCAAAACCTTTGGGATAATTTATTTTGTTTTATATTTTTTAAAGCATTTTTTTTTGAAAAAGAAAGTGAGCAAAAAGATAGACTGAGGTCTTTCCAAAAATACAAATTAAAAAAATATTTTTGCGGGCTTTGTTCCTTCGATGGTTTAAAAAGTCAGAAATTTGGCGGTGGCGGTTAGAAAAACTTCTTTTCCCGCACTAAGTAATTTCTCAATCATTGGGAAACAAAAGTTTTGTAAAAATGTGCTTTTTCATGTCCCTGTTTTCTTAACTTTTTTTATTAATAAAGGGCTAAGTGAGCATTTGGCTTTTTTCATAAGGGTTCTTTCCTTAGCTAAATCTTCCTTGCCTGGGTTTTTACGGGCTCCTCTTTATCGGACCGCAATTTAATAAACTTTTATTGCTTCCAGAAAAGGCCTAAAGCATTAACAATAGCTCCTCCAACATCAAAGACCAAAAACCGGGCTTTTTTTTATAAATTTTTTCTTTGAAGTTAAACTTTCATGCATTAAATTTTTTGGGGTAATCCCCTGTGTAAAAAAAGTCTTTTAAAGGGAATTTTCCCCGCAGTAATTACAACCTTTTAACTTTAACAACCCCCTCCCAAAGTCTAACCCTTCCCCGGTCAGCCGGGGCCCCCTTTTTTTTAAAAGTTTTTTTGCTAAAACTTTGCCCATACTAAGACGCAAATTTTCGCAGGAAGTAAAAATCGTATTAATTTAAACTTTTTTTCCCCCATCTTTTTTCTGATAAAAAAAAAATTTAAAAAAAATTTTTAAAACGAAAAAACTGTTATGGGGTTTTTAAACAGATAATCTTTTGTTGTTTAAAACTAAAATAAGGGGTTTCAAAAATAGTTTTTGGGGATTTTCTTCTTTCCCTGTTGGGCGGGGTTTTTTATAAAAAACATTTTGCAAGGGTTTTAATAAACTATAAAACCCAAAAGTTTGGAAAAACATAATTTAAACCCCCGGGTTAAAAATCATGGTTTTTTTTTTTATTTTAAATTTTTTTTTTTGCTTTTCCAAAAAGGTTGTGACGAACTTTTGAGTGTGAGGAGGGGAAAGGATCCCCGCAGGGCCACTTTCCATTTAAAAAAAAGATTATAATCTTAGGTGCTTGTGGATAAACTGGGCAAATATTTAGGCACTGAAATAAGTAATTTAACCCGATTCAACAATTGTCTACATCAGCCCTTGGGAAGTTCAAAGCTAGGGGGTTTTCGGGGAAGCACAGCTAAAAGGGAAAAAATGGTTTTGATCAGGGGTCAAAACAATAAATTTGTTTATTTGCTAAAATTTTGAAGTAAGTGGCGGCCCGGTTTATTTAGGGGAAGATTTAAAAAAATGATTATACAAGATCCGGTTTTAAACAAAATCCCCAGAAAAATCTTGCATGTGACATGTAAATTTAAAATTTTGGGGCTATGTTATGCCCAAATTTATCCTGGGATTAAAATTTCTTTTTAATTTTATTAATTTTGATCATATTAAATTTAATTGCCAAAATAAAAAAAAATGAGCGGAAAACACTGCGGACCGTCTGCGGGCAGAGTTTCACAAGTGGCCCCCAAGGAAAGTACCACAAAATGAGTAAAAAATTTCTAAGTCTAAAAAATCCCGGCGTGTTTTGGGGGGGCGGGGTAAACTAGTGAATGGAACAGCCCGCAAAAAGCAAACCAAAAAAGCAAAACAAAAAAATTTTTTTGATAGCAAATCAACCTCGCCGCCCCCAACAACAACACCCTCACAAACAAACGATAAGGTTTTAAATTTTGTATTGGGAGCTGCTGTTGTTGCTGGGGGTGTTTTTTTTGGATACAAATAAATGACACCATACCTAGCAAAAAAAAGTAAAAAGCCCCACAGTAAAAAGAAGGGGAAACCCGCCCCTGCAAAAAAAAAATTAAAAACCCCTGCTGTTTGACCCATTTTTATGGAATAGTTTTTTTTTAAATTAAAATAAAAATTTTTCAGATGGTGTGGATGCCTTTTTTTGCTGTTGACTCTCGCTTCAAAGTTTTGGGTTTCGTGTAATAATTATTTTCCCCATACCACCCACCCCTATACGTTCTGGGGGAGCCAAAGGAAAAACCCCGAGTTGATTTCTTTTCTTTTTTAATTTTTTGCTGCCTGAAAACCCTCAAAACATTTCATTCATGTGAAAATTTGGGACAAATTGGGGGCCGGGAAAAAGCTCAGGGTTTGGGAGAGCGCCCGGGTCGTGTTTTGGGGGTTTTCGGGTTCGAATTTCGGTTTATAAAGGGGGTTTTTCCCTCGGAGGTTTTAAAATTGGTTCTGACTCCATTTCCAAAACAGTCCTTCGAATTTAGTTTTTAATCCGGAGGTTCCCTGTGTGAAAGGAAGCCAACATCTTGCACACACGTAAAATCCCATCACCAACTTTTGGAAGAGAAGGGCCCGTTTGGCCGTTGGTATGGAGACACGTGACACATTGGGATGCACCTTCCCGAAAATGGGTATGGCTGCCTTAATGGCGGATAGAAAAAAGGGCTACCCCAAAAAACTCCACTGCCGGTATTTAAAGGGGGTGCCTAGCATCAGCAAAACTTTGTTCATTAAGATTAGAATAGCAATCATTACAGGATGAAAACATTACGGACGAAGAATTTCAGAAGCTTATGGCTGACGGTGAAGGATTATAGACGGCAAAAAAATTGAACTTCAAAAGGAGTGGAAAAGACTTTTACCTCACAACAGGTAGACACTGATGCAATTAAACAGAACATTCAAAAACAAACAAATGATCAGTTAAACCCAAAATAGGCCAAAAAAATAAGTTTAACAAAAAAAAAAATATATATATAAGTTTAGCAAAAATAAATACTTTTTTTAACTCACTGTGTTTGGTGGGACAACTTGCAGCTCTTCACGAACAAAGGATCTTTTAGGGGAAGGCTTTTTAGCAGAAAGAGTTTCTCTTAAATAATATACGGGAGGGGATGTTTTCATAATTCGTTCAACTTCATATACGTCTACGCTCCATATAGGATCTGTAGCTCTAATTCTAACATCACCTTCTGCCTCTCCAGGAGCATACAAGTATTTTACTTTTAGTCCAAACGGCAAGTTTTTGAGTCCCCTGCACATCTTCAGTAATGCTAATTTTTTTTAATTTGATTGCGTTTACTGGTTTAAGGCCTGTTGCTTTAAATTCTTCATTGTTCATGGCACGTAAGACTGCTGGCAATCTCCTAACCCATTCTGTGTTGCGTTCTCTATCCATAATTTCTCTGTGATATTGATAGGTAAACAGGCGTTCAGCTAGATTCTTATTAAAGTTTTCTACTAGGGCTTGTGATAGATGGTTGCCTGGGATCCCTCTCTAACTGTAACATGCCGCTTTAAAAACAGCTGGTTTACAGAACCTTTAAACTCTTTTCCATCATCAACTTGAATCATCCTAGGATACTTAATGGGCCTCGCATGTATATTTGTTGTAAAGCCACAGCCACAGCAGTTGAGCTTTTATCCGTTAAAGGTTCAGCGTCTTTATATCTTGAAGCCATGTCAACAACTGTCAGAGCATACTTAAACTTTTTCTTCTAACTTTGTCATGTGGAAGATACAGCAAGTCCATCTGGTGGGTGTCATTGGAACTGAGTTAACAAATTTAGGCCTTATTATCTTTTTGGGGCAGGCAGATATATTTGCCAAATTGCCTGTTTTGAAAGTCAGTCTTTCGCATCTGTTTTCAGACACTCTAGCAGCTTACTCAGTTTTTCAATAGCATTTCTTTCCTTTCCAATACCCTTTAGGAGAAAAATTTATATTTTGTTCATATTTTAAATGCTTTTTAAATTTGCACAAGAAAGTGAGCAACAAGATAGACTGAGGTCATGCCAACTAACAATAAAAACTATCTCGGCAGTCTTCTGTTCCTCAGATGGTTCAAAAAGTCAGACAGTTCTGGGCGGTGGCGATGTTAGAAACTTTTTTCCTGTCACTAATAATACCAATCATTGCGTCATCAACGTCTGTAAATATGTGCTCTGCATGTCCCTGTTCTCTTAATTTTTTTTATTAATAAAGTCTAAGTGAGCAATTCGTCTTTTCTCATAAGCGTTTTCTTGCCTTAGCTAAATTTTCCATTGCCTTGTTATGACGTTCTCTCTCTTCATCGGACCGAAATTTACTAAACATATAATTGCTTCCAGAAAAGGCTAAAGCATTAACAATAGCTCCTCCCACCATCAGAAACCAATCCAACATCTTTTTATAAAATTATTTTCTTATGAAGTAATCTTTCTATGCATTAATATTTTCGGGGATAATCCCCTGTGTAACAAGAAAGTCTTTTAAGGCAATCCCTGCAGTAATTTAAACAACTATAACTTTAACAACATCCTCAATGCCCAAACCCTTTCCTAGGTCGGGCCGGCCTCATTTTAAAAAATGTTTTTTGCTAACACTATAGCCTATACTAAGACCCTAATTTTACAGCAGAATGGTAAATCGTATTGATAATCTTTTTTTCACTCATCTTTTTACGGACTAAAAAAAAATTAAAATAATCATAATACGAAAGACTGTCTATGTGCTTTTTAATCAGATAATCTTTTGTTGTTAAAGCTAAAAATAAGGTTGCAACTAGTTTTGGCGAATCTTCTATTTTTTCCCATGTTGGGCGGTTTTTATTCCTAACAAACATTTTGCAAGGGTTGAATAAACTATAACACCAACGATGGGCACTGCATAATTAACCAGCGTTAAACTCATGGTTTTTAAAAAAGTATTATATTATTTTTTTTTGCTTTTTCAAAATGGATTGTGACGAACTATTAGAGTGTGAGGAGCAAGCAGACTACTCAGCAGACCACTGCCATAAAGAAAGGGTTATACTCTCTAGCTGCTTGTGGAAAAAAATAGACAGTAAATTTAGGCACTGAACTAAGTATTGAACAATTCAACAATTGTCTACATCAGACGTTGAGAAGTACTACGCTAGGGACGAAGCACAGCTAAGGTCCAAAATGGTTAGATCAGTGGGTCAGACAATAATTAGTTTTTTTATGCAAGTTAGTAAGTAAGATGGCGCCGGTTGATTCAGAAGAAGATTTAAAATATGACTTATCACAAGATCCGTTTTAAAAAGTCCCTAGAAACTCTTGCATGTGACATGTATTACAGATTTGGGACTATGTTATGCCCATTCATCATGGGATTAATTACTTTTAATCATATTAATTTTGATCATATTAAATTTAATTGCAATAATAAAAAAAGAGCGAGAAGACACTGCAGGACAGTCTGCAGGAGCAGAATGTACCAAAAAGTGAGCCCACAAGAGAATGTACCACAAGTGAGTAAAATTACTAAGTCTAAAAGTCCTGGACGTGTTGAGGCTGGGCGTAAACTACTGAATGGAACAGACTGCCAAAAAACAAACCAATCAGCAAAACAAAAATTTTTAGATAGCAATACAACATCGCCGCCACAACAACAACACAATCACAATCAAACGATAAGATGTATCATTATGTATTGGGAGCTGCTGTTGTTGCTGGGGGTGTTTTTTTTGGGATACCCAAAAACCTGACACCATACCTAGCAACAAAGTCCCCAAGCCCCCACAGTAAAAGAAGAAGAACCAGCCTCTGCAAAAAAAAATTACAACCTCCTCTGTAGACCCATTTTCTATGGAATAGTTTTTTTAATTAACTAAATTGTTACAGATGGTGTGCGATGCATATTTTGCTGTCTGACTCTCGCTCTCAAAAGTTTGGATGCGTGTAATAATTATTCCCTATACACACCCACACTATACGTACATGGATAGCCAGGCAACACACGAGTTTGATTTCTTTTCTTTATAATTATGCTGCCTGAACCATCAAAACATACATTCATGTGAATTGGTACAAATTGGGGGCCGGAATAGCTCAGTTGGTAGAGCGCCGGACTCGTGATCCTGGGGTTGCGGGTTCGAATTTCGGTATAGGGGGATTTTTCCCTCGGAGTTAAACATTGGTTCTGACTCCATTCTCCACACAGTCCTTCGAATGAGACTATAAACCGAGGTTCCGTGTGTGAACGCATGCACAACATCTTGCACACACGTAAAAATCCCATCACCAACTTTCGGAAGAGAAGGCCAGTTTGGCCGTTGGTATGGATGACACGTGACACATAGCATGCACCTTCCCGAAGATGGAGTATGGCTGCCTTAATGGCGGGATAGAAAAGGGTCATACACACAACAACTCCACTGCCTGGCTATACAGGGAGTGTCCGCAGGAGTATCAGCCTGCGTACGCAGAAAGAAAGAAAGAAAAAGAAATTGTACAAATTAATACATGTCACTACACAGCATATAGATCAAGATATCAATACATAGGAACTTCAATCATCAGATATCATATTACATATCGTGATATCACTCACAAATCTCGCCGGTGCCGTCCACAGTGTCTCACATATACAATCAACGCATTCAGTTCCACAGTACCCACGCCACAGTCTACAGCATTAAAATAAGACGAAGAAGGATAACTAAGGTCCCCACACGGTATAACACAGCGTTCACAAAACACAAGCGATGAGAAGAAACAGGGTCTCAACACAGCAAGCACAATATATTACGTCGAACTATCAGAAGAAGAACCGCAAATTTACAAGGCACAACAATCCGCAGAAGAAGAACCGTAGATTCATAAAGCACAGCAATCCACAGATGAAGAACTGAAGATTCATAAGCACAGTAAACCATAGAAGAAGAACCGCAGAATTCATAAAAACACAGCAATCCACAGATGAAGAACCGCAGATTCATAAAGCACAGTAAACCATAGAAGAACCGTAGATTCACAAAGTACAGCAATCAATATTGAATCCCGGAGAACACAATAAACTTCGATTCGACGTACCGTTGATCTAAAACAAATATTAACTTCTCCGTGTATTCACACTACAATGTTCCCATCAATAAATTCCGCCCACCGACACACATGCGGTGGTACAATTAGAGCACATAAATATTCTTATAGGAGTTTTAAGTCACTCTCGGCGACACAGCATTCACAACAATTTTATAACAAATACATTTCCTGCTTCATATTTTCGCTGGTACCGTCATCAAAAGTATCCCACATACACAGTGAACATCGATGCACTACTGACTTGAAAGTCAGCCTCTCCACATAGTAACACTACGGAGAAAACGATGATTAAACAAAATAAATTAGGCTGGACACCAAATCCTCGGCCGTTAGTTCTTGCTCCTTCTCTTTTTTCAATCATTATTTTCGTCATGTAGTTTACTTATGTCATTTTAAGTTGACGTCATAATTTACGTTGACGTCACAATACTCCCCCTCCTCAAAAAAAAAACAATGACCGAATTGTTTTTTTGAAAAGTAAACAAACAGCAGAATACACCAACCTACAAATTACATTCACTCGACGGAAAACGAAGCCGCTCACGGAAGCAGTTCGTGGAGTCCTTCCAGGACTCTCACACAACAGAAGAACACAAGTTGTTGTCCCAATGAACTCTGAAGCCCTTTGACATACTAGCTTGTTGCTGACCTCACGGAAAACCTCTCCATACCCACACGGAGTAGAGACAGCGGCTGGGCATGGGCTGCACCCCACACCTGGATGGCAATGCATATACGATGTCTATTGACCACTCGGTCAGCCTCTCCATACCCACATGTCTACCTGACCACTCGGTCAGCTTCTCCTACCCCCACGGGGTAGAGATAAAACTGCAGTTCACACAATGAAACTCATTTCCTAAGGGATCAATTGATTCTCACATGAGCGGGAGAGAAGGTCAGCGAAAACATTCGCCGAACCAGGAACTGGCTGGACTTCAAACGAGAACTCTGCAACGACAACGCCCATCTCATAATTCTTGAGTTCTTAAAGTTTGACGTTCGCAGGTACGTCAAAGGAACGATGATCTGTCTGCAGATTAATCTGACTCCCCAAAGGAACCTTACAAACTTCTGAACAGCCCAGACAATGGCTAAACATTCCTGCTCAATAATACTGTACGCCTTCTCACGATCCAGTAACTTTCGACTAGCGAACACGACTGGGTGAAGGACATCATCACTCTCCTGAAGCAATACAGCACCCAAACCAACAGAACTAGCATCAGTCCTGAGAACAAAAGAATTACCCAACCTAGGTAACAACAACACAGGTGCAGAAGACAAGATTCCCCGAATCTTCCTCAAAGCTTCTGCACACTCAGGAGTCCAAGAAATAGACCTTCCAGCACGATCAGTATCTTGATCAAATCAGACAGTGGGGCACTCAAAGTAGCGAACCTAGGAACATATCTCCTGTAAAAACTGAGCAGCCCCAACAAAGACTGACCTGCTTCCTAGTAGTAGGAGTGGATATATTCAAAATCTTTTCAACCTTCTTACCTTCAGGACGGCATAGTGCCACCTCCAACAACATGACCAAGGAACTCCAGTGAACAAAAGCCTGCCTCGATCTTCGAAGGACGAGCTGTGAGGTTGAAAGACCTCAGACGGGGAGAGCACACCCTTCACATGTTTAAGGTGATCATCCCATGACATACTGTACGCAAGAATATCGTCAAAAAAAACTGATGGCAGAAAACTGATCTAATGCCAGCATACGCATCATGCGTGCAAACACTGCAGGAGCCGATACAAGTCCAAAAGGCAATCCTGACAAACTGGAATAGACCCAAGTGTGTTGTAAAACCGTCTTCGGACGATCCTCGGGCTTTACCACGATCTGCCAGTATCCTTTTGCAAGATCTATCTTTGTGAAAAACTGAGCATCAGCTAACCTTGCAAAAAGACTCTCAACATCAGGAATAGGTTCGGCATCAAAGACGGTAATCTTGTTCAAAGATCTGAAATCAATGCAAAATCTACAGTACCATCTTTCTTCCTGACCAACACCAACTGGAGATGCATACGGACTATTGGATGGTTCAATGATTCCAAGATCCAACATGATACCAATCTCTCTCTCAACAACCTCTTTCGCAGAAAAGGGATATCATAACACTTCTTTCTAACAGGGACATCTGTTGTAAGAGGGATCTCTATAGTGCATCACCTGAGAAAGAACCTGGTTTAGGAGTCAAAATGTCCTGAAAATCATCAAAGACTGCACGCAACTCCCTGAAACCGCTGTCAGACAAAGTACAATCAAACTGCACTGAGTGGACATCTTCATCTGGCATGGAAGACGCCATCGGAACAGCTAAAGTGGGAATGGGTAAAGCGTCATCACAGCCCTGGACGACACCAACTGTACAAACCACTTCACGAACAGTACAAACAAGACTCCGGAGAGGGGTCCACAGAAAGACCAACTCCTGGAGACACTCAAGAGAAACCTGTTCCTGCTCATAAGCCAAAGGTGCTATCTCTGACCAAGGCACTGAAGTACCTTGTGAAAGAAACAACTGTAGGCACAACAACAGCAGAAGTAGACACAACAGCATGACGAATATACTTTTTGTGCATATTCGCATGAAAGTATCTTTTCCTTGCCCTTGACAAGGATCTTGTAATCTGGATGCAAGACTTTGACTACTGGGAACGGCCCTGACCAACTGGCTAACAACTTGTTAGAGTCAGTCGGCAACAAAACTAAAACTTCATCATCAACTTGGAAACGGCGTTCCCTGGCCTTCTTGTCAAAGTATTTTTACCCTTCAAAGCGGAATCAGCAGAATTCTCCATGGCTAACTTACATGAGTCAGCAATAACATTCTTGAGTTCAAACAAGTACAAATAAAGAGGTTTGGCCTCAACATCCTGAGCATCTGACCGAGTCCACGACTCCTGTAGTAAAGCAACAGGACCACGAACCTGTCGACCAAACAACAACTGAAAGGGAGAGAAACCTGTACTTTCAGTGGGCAACTCTCTGCACGCAAACAACAGTGCAGGCAAATATCGATGCCATGCCTTTGGTTGAGTGCGGACAATCTTTTTCAACATGGATTTCAAAGTCCCATGAAATCTTCAACATGCCCATTTGCCTGCGGATGATACGGCGATGTACGTACGCCCTTTGCACCACACAAAGCATGAAACTGCTTCATGAGATCAGAGTTGAACTGTGTACCCTGATCAGACAGAATCTCCTTGGGGAAACCTAAACGAGAAAAGATTCCCAACAATGCTTCTGCCACACAACAGAGGAGATATCCTTCAACGGAACAGCCTCCGGAAAACGGGTAGCAATGTCAATCATGGTCAAGATGTAACGATGACCTTGTTCCGAAGGAGGAGACAGTGGACCAACGAGATCAACAGCCACACGATCAAATGGAGTACTGATGACTGGAACAGACGCAAGGGGTACTGGACAAACTCTACCCTTTGATACTGTCTTCTGACACACATCACAGGAAGCAACATACTTCGCTACATCCACAGTTACTCCAGGCCAAAAGAACTTGTTAAGGATTCTAGACAGAGTACGCCGAGAACCACAATGACCCGACAAAATCAGATCATGCGCCACAGATAACACTGTAGGTCGAAGTTCACAGGAACAACAACCTGATCAAAAGAGATATCATTTTTGACAAAATGCCTGGTACAGAACCTCATCAGACACATAGTAGTAAAAGCAGTTTACTAACCTCTCACCTCACCAGAAGATGTTGACTGGAAGCACGACTTCAATGACGCATCATCCTTCTGTTTCTGAACAAGATCAGAACGGGAAATGTTCAGATCATCTGAGATCTGACACAAAGGTTTTTTTTTCACAACATGCTTAGCTCTAGCCCTCGTAACAGCGGCTAAAGAGAAAGGTTCACCAGATACATCACTAAACTCACTGCTCACAGAAAACTCCAGGCACATTACCCACAATGAGATCTGCAACAGGGCTATCCAAGACACAACAAGTCAAATCGCCCACAAAATAAGGACAACTGACTGAAACTGTAGCCAGTGGAAACTCATCCACACGACCACCAAAAGAAACACACTTCACTGTGGTTCCTAGCATCTGACTGTCAGAAACTAACCGTTTGCGAACGCCACAAATAGTAGCACCAGTATCACGCAGAACAGAACTCAAAGTGCCATTCACAGAACCAGACTCCAAATGCAATTTGCCTGTGAACTCACCAGCAGCTAGACAAGCAAAAGGAGTATCAAGAACAGAGCAACAAGCACTGGACTGTTTGCTGTCGTCTGAGTTCTCGACAACAGTGGAGTTACTAACTACAAAAGGACATTCATCTGGGTGGCTAAGGTTACAAATTCTACAGGGGTTTCTACCTGACTTCCATGGCACACCTAACAGCAACATGTCCTGTCTTCTTACACAAAAAACACACAACACTAGCAGGGCTGATCAAAAGTACTTCCTGGGAAACTCTTACTGCCAGAGGTATAACGGGCGCCACGACCACGATAACGGCTACCGCCAAAGTTATTTCCACGACCAGCTGAGTAACCAAAGCTCTGATGACCATAATAACAGCTACCACCAAAGTTACTTCCACAATCAGCGAGGAACCAGAGTAGTGGCCACTGTTTGAAAAGTAGAGTATCTGTTTCCTCTGTCAGACTGACCAACAGTACGGAGTTTATCAGACTGACCGGAATATGCATTTCTGTCAAACTGACCAGGAGTTTTGTACCCAACAGAAAGCAAAAATGTTTACATCAGCTTTCCTAGAAAGCACCTTAGTTGGATGAGCACGTCTGTATGACTCTGCAGACTTGATCATTTCATCAAAAGTTTTCACATCTCTCTCACACAAAAAAGTGGCCAACTCCTTAGAGACACACTCCAAAAACTGCTCACGCAAAATAAGATCCACCAGATCTTCAAAAGACTTATCAATTTTTGACAAAGAGATCCAACGGTCAAACAAACGCCTAAGTTCAACTGCAAAGGTCTCGAAAGGTTCATCGGAGCTAGGCTTAGCCTCACGAAAACGCTTACGAAAACCATCTGGAGTACATTGAAATTTTTTCAGCAAGCTCTCTTTCAAAAGCTCGTAAGACACAACATTATTTTCAGCAAGACTGTGATAGAGAGTTAAAGCAGAACCCTCAAGTAGTGCAAACAGGTATGTTACCACAAACTCTCAGACCATCCCAAGGAACGAGCATAGGTTTCAAAACGAAACAAGTAACTGTCATATATCATCAGTTTCTTTCTTTAAAAGGGGCAACTTAGGAAAGGTTGGGCGAGAGGGGCGTTAAACCTGGGAAAACCCGAACCCTGACTCTCACTGTCCTGTCCTGAGACCGCACTCTGCTGAGAAGTAACTTGAAGCTGTATTCTTTTCGTTTCCTCTATCAGCTCAATTCTTTTTGTTTCCTCCTGCTCTCTTTTAGTTTCCTCTTGTATCTGCTCTCTTTAGTTTCCTCTTGCATCTGCTCTCTTTTAGTTATCTCTTCTTCCTGCTGTACTTTCAACTGTAATTCTTTCAATCGCATTCTTTCCTCTCTTTCCATGTCCTGGGCAATACACTTGTCAACATAGGTCAACAGATCTTCCCTCCAGACCACTACCTTACCTCGTTGTAAATATTTAGCGAAAACTTTGTCCTCGTCCACAGAGGACACAACAGGACTTTCTTCCTTAGCCTTCTGTGCCATCATGAAAATATGAAATAATGTCCTGTCAAACCCGACACACACACTAGTGGATCAAACACAAACAATTGCTATCACAAGCAAAAAAAGTTTGAAACCCCTGTCCACTAAAATATATATGAATTCCAAGAGGATTTTTTTTTTTCAAACAAGCATTAACGGCAATCACTCTTAAAAAGACTAAAGTTATTATCAAACCCAACCAACACAAAGATAGAGATAAACAACGAAAACAGGATTTTAGGGATATGGGGAGAAAGAAAAACACAATCGGTAATCAATGCCAAATTTTCAGCAACAAGTATAAATCAAGCAATGACATGAGAGTAATAACAATATAATCAATGTATTGTTGTTGTTGTTTTCACACACTAAGCATTCAAATGAAACAACTAATGATTTTTTTTTTAAACTGGTTCAGGGCAGCCACTCACACACCCACTCATTCAAGAGAAAAGAACCCTAAGAATGCTGAAGAAGCAACACAATCCCTAAGTAAAGATGGAAACAGAAATAATCAGAGAGATGACTGAAGATAATAAAATTAAAAGCCCACAAAGGAAAGAAGAACTAGGAACTAGGCCCTCGTATCTCCTGAAAACTATACAGAAGGAGATACCCCGTTACGCTGGAGACGGGAAAGAAAGTAGAAAAACAGTCATAAAACAAAACAATACAACACAACTCAATTGTTCAAAAGGAAAGTCTGTGAACGTGACCTATCACTTCTAATTGGGCAATTATAGGTGTACAAAAACAAATCCTACCACTAAGGCTATTTTTAAATCAATAGCAAAAGAAATTTGACTACGGGGTCACCAGATGTTACGGATGGTGTGCGGTGCGTATTTTGCTGTCTGACTCTCGCTCTCAAAAGTTTGGATGCGTGTAATAATTATTCCCTATACACACCCACACTATACGTACATGGATAGCCAGGCAACACACGAGTTTGATTTCTTTTCTTTATAATTATGCTGCCTGAACCATCAAAACATACATTCATGTGAATTGGTACAAATTAATACATGTCACTACACAGCATATAGATCAAGATATCAATGCATAGGAACTTCAATCATCAGATATCATATTACATATCGTGATATCACTCACAAATCTCGCCGGCGCCGTCCACAGTGTCTCACATATACAATCAACGCATTCAGTTCCACAGTACCCACGCCACAGTCTACAGCATTAAAATAAGACGAAGAAGGATAACTAAGGTCCCCCACGGTAAACACAGCCGTTCACAAAACACAAGCGATGAAGAAGAAACAGGGTCTCAACACAGCAAGCACAATATATTACGTCGAACTATCAGAAGAAGAACCGCAAATTTACAAGGCACAACAATCCACAGAAGAAGAACCGTAGATTCATAAAGCACAGCAATCCACAGATGAAGAACTGAAGATTCATAAAGCACAGTAAACATAGAAGAAGAACCGCAGAATTTATAAAAACACAGCAATCCACAGATGAAGAACCGCAAATTCATAAAGCACAGTAAACCATAGAAGAACCGTAGATTCACAAAGTACAGCAATCAATATTGAATCCGGAGAACACAATAAACTTCGATTCGACGTACCGTTGATCTAAAACAAATATTAACTTCTCCGTGTATTCACACTACAATGTTCACATCAATAAATTCCGCCCACCGACACACATGCGGTGGTACAATTAGAGCACATAAATATTCTTATAGGAGTTTTAAGTCACTCTCGGCGACACAGCATTCACAACAATTTTATAACAAATACATTTCCTGCTTCATATTTCGCGTGGTACCCTCATCAAAAGTATCCCACATACACAGTGAACATCGATGCACTACTGACTTGAAAGTCAGCCTCTCCACATAGTAACACTACGGAGAAAACGATGATTTAAACAAAATAAATTAGGCTGGACACCAAATCCTCGGCCGTTAGTTCTTGCTCCCTTCTCTTTTTCAATCATTATTTTCGTCATGTAGTTACTTATGTCATTTTAAGTTGACGTCATAATTTACGTTGACGTCACATAAATAAGTACAAGTTAAGAACTAGATAAGTACAAGTTTAAGTACAAGTTAAGTTAGCTATAGAAAAGTACTTTTTAAGTTAAGTGCAAGTTAAGAATAGGTTAAGTGCAAAAAAATTAAGTTCTAGTTAAGTACATGATTAAGTACAAGTTAAGTACAAGTTAAGAACTGGATAAGTACAAGTTTAAGTACAAGTTAAGTTAGTTATAGAAAGTACTTTTTAAGTTAAGTGCAAGTTAAGAATAGGTTAAGTGCAAAAAAAAAAGTTCTAGTTAAGTACATGATTAAGTACAAGTTAAGTACAAGTTAAGTACAAGTTAAGTACATGATTAAGTACAAGTTAAGTACAAGTTAAGTACATGATTAAGTTCTCCAATGCCCTACAGCATATGAAAACTCAGGATTGACGTAAGTTCTCTTGTTATTGTTAGAGATAGAGACTAGTGATTTCTTGTTAACAGCAGTTTGTGTTTACTTGATGAAGAGTTAGAGCGCAGATTAACATTTGTGTGATGAAATACTTTGTTTTCAAAGAGAGCTTGCTTGTAGTTGTCGTGAGTTATATTTTTTTTTACAACTTCTTTACTTACGCCCTTAGCCTTCTTCATTACAGAAGTCTGGGCAGCAACGCTATACATCTTTGACCGTAAGCCAACATATTCTTGTATAAACTGTCCCATTAAGTTCATCCTTCATCTTTCCAATCACTTTCTTGTTCACAGTTGAATGTAAAGGGCTGTCTTTAGGGTAATCGCATGTGTCGTACCACCCATCAGCTCCTTTGGCTACCTCGTTTCTAAAATCCTTATAGAAGTCTTCAGTTGGAACATCCAGAATAAAAAACTATCAGTGTCTGTGTAAAGAACTCTAGATTCTGGGTACAGTGGTTTAAAGTAGTCATACAGAAATTCTAGCATTAACAATTTAGACAACTCTAATACGGTAAAGCCGATATAACCACGGCTTGTCCAACATAACTTTCTGTTTCTTCATCATAATGCCAATCAGGCTGTCGTTAAATCTTCTAAAGTCTTGATAGTTAGGTTTAGAGACCAGCTTAATTGCTTGTTTTTCTTTTGTAACTAATCTTACATCTTTACGCTTGTGTGGGTTCTCCATGGTTTTGCCAAAACAACTGTTGTTCATTAGTTTAAAGAAGTCTTTTTCTGACGCGTCAGTGGCCTTGGTTCTAAGATCGGTGTTCTTCATGATGTATGGTTTCATGAAAGGCTCTTGGTCACAGGTAATTATTCTGTGAACAGCTCTTAGTTTTCAGTCCGTGTCTTAAGTAAAACTGTAACAGCCGGTAATGACAGACATATTTAGTCTTGTGTCGAAGATTAGGCACAAGTTAGGAGGTTCTGTGGGGGTCATCTTTAAGCTTTCTGCGGCTAGGGGGTAATCGTTGTGGAGATCGTGTAATTCTTTAGGATATTCTAAGTCTACTTCCAAGATTAGTCCTGTTTGGATTATCAGTCGTAAGCTGTGACAACATACCTAACACAGTATTAACTTCATGAGGCCCTTTTATCACTGTTAAGTTTCTCAGTGGAAGTGGCTGACTCATAGCCCACCCATACAGATTATTGGCGTCTAAGTACATTAGATAGTTGGATGGTTTGGTGGGGTCATAGTCGTCTAAATACTTGTTGTTGGCTTTGCAGTAAGGATGTGAGGCCATGCTAATACCTCCCCTTAGGCCATCTTCAATCATCTGGAGTGTGGGCAGATCAGATATTAAGTCAATCTTGATGTTTGTAGACTTTAAGAACGCATCCCAAGAAAGGCCAGGGGCAGAGATGTAATGTGATGAGTCTAGAATCTATTCAATCCAGACTTCACCCGTTACAGAGGCAGAGACACAGGGAATTGAAGAACTTGCTTTGAAACCAAGAAGAAGGAAAAAGGAGAAAATGACTGGATCATAAGAGGTGGGAAAATTGTTAAGAGGTTGGCCAGTGGTGCTGGAGCAGGTGGGGGGGGGGGGGGGGGGGGGGGGGGGGGGGGAAAAGCATGATAAGTGAAAAAAATGTACATGTTTTAATATTGATAAGATACATCTTGTTAAAATATTTGCATGAAATTTTATTCAAATCTGGATATTTTTCTTGAACAAGAAGACGATTTTTTCATTGATTCAAAAAAAAAATGCAGTGGATGCGTTAACAAAAAATAAAGTAAAACGACTTTGGGAATAAACATCCTGAGTATTGTATCCGGGTTATGTTTTTTTGTGAAAAGACCCCATTTTAGGGGTAAAATTGTATGAAAGCTTCCCCTTCTGTCAACCTTGTGGGAAACAAAACAACTGCTTTTAAGAGAGTGGTGGTGTTATTTTTGCAAGGACATAAAAAATTTATTGGTGTATGTATGAAGTCCTAGTTCAATGCGAGAATGATACAAACTTTTGGATATTTTACATTCAAATTTTTAAAAAAGTTCGATCAGCGTATAAGGGGAGATTTTAAAAATTATCCAAAAAAAAACTGGCAAGAACCCTCAGGAAAACGAAGTGCTTTGGAAGCAGTTAATGATACATATGATTCGTCTGTTCGCACCCCAACTAGAAAAAAACGGAAAAAAAACCTAGCTTGATTGATTTGATTCTTGTAAACGACGATAACCGATACTGACATTGAACCCCACAGTCCATTTGGGGAAAAGCATCGAGTGTTGATTTTTGATTAATTCGAAAATTGATGACTGTGAAAAGCAAGAAAACATCATAATATAATTATGAAAGGGGGGAAAATAAAAACAAAAAGGAGGACTTAAAAGGTTGACGGGGACTAGTTAGATAGTTTAGACGGGGAAAATTTGTCAAATAAAAAAAATAAAATTCAAAAAGCAGTGGATTTATAAAAACCCAAAAATTGGGAAAGAAAAAGGCAACAAAAATTTAAGACCAAAGGGTAGAAATCTGTTTTAAAGAAAAAAAAAAAAAATACAATTTATAAAAAAATTTTTTGACACAAAGAGGGTAAGATACCAAAATTTATTAAGTTAAGAAATGAATTTTCAGAGAGGTGAGAAAAGCGAAAAGAACTATGACATAAAATTGCAAAAATTAAAAGAAAATCCAAAATCTTCTGGAAATATGTCCCTAAAAATTAAATGTCAACTTTTTCAATTAGTCCCTGAGAAAAGAAGAGGAAATTTTGCTTTTAGTGTAATGATAAGGCCGAGGTGCTAAATAAATTCCCGTGTATTTTCATACATAAAAAAATTTGAAATTTCCCAAAAATCGACCGCCTCTTTATCTATGGAAAAACTCTGTGTGTAAGCATTACGCCAATTACGAAAAAAGAAAAATTTAAAGAAAATTGGGATTTTGCAAATTCTGGCCAAGGTTTTACCGCAAGTACAAAAAGGATTATGTGTAGAACTACGTCCCTTTGTGTGGCTGTTCAAAAAATCAATAATGAAGGAGTGGTCCCCTGTTTGGTTTTTGCAACTGTAACGCTATATTAAAAAAAGGCACCGGCTGCCCCGGGAAAATTATCGCCCTGTAAGTCTGACTTGTATCCTTTGAAAATTTCTTACCCTTTTGGGAGAGATGAAATAGAAAACCCCATTAAATGATTTTCCTTATTTTTCAGATTGCCAACAGGATTTAGACGGGGTAAATCTTGTATGACACAACTTTAGAAGTAAGAATTTTTTTAAAAATATGATCGATGAGGGGCTTGTTTTTTGACGAAATTTTACTTGGATTTGGGGAAAGTTTTTGACTCGGGGCCCCACTCCGATTGTTAAAAAAATTAGAAGGTTAGGTAAAAAGGGGAATATATAAAACTGTAAAGTTTTCTTTAATGAGTAAAAAGGGTAAAAATTAAAAAAATTTTATCTTCAAATAATGTTGTAACGTATTCCGCGGGGAAGTATTCTTGGCCTATTCTGTTACAGTTTTTATAAATGCTGCCAGAATGTGAATTGTTCATGTAAAAAATTTGCAGATGATACGAAAATTTACCTGTAAGTAACCATTTTTAAAAACAAGATGTATGATAATCAAATTAAATGATGAAAAAATGGAATTTATATTTTAATCCGTTAAATGCAAGGTTATACATTTTGGGAAAAAAAAATCCGGGATATACAATACTATGAAATATAATGATGCTGTTCGATGTTTATTTCCTTTTTAAAAAAAAAAATCTTGGTGAATGTTTGATAGCTCTGAAATTTTACAAGAATAAAAGTGTAATGATGAAACAAAAAAAAGCTCGCATATAACGGGCTTTTTTATATTTTATACGAAATTTTTTCTTTTAATAAGGCTTATTGACCCCCCCGGGGTATGGAAATGTGATAGGAGCCCTTATTTAAAAAGGCAATCAGCAGATTTAGGAAAATCAAAAAAGGCCACCTTGTTAAATTTAAGGAAATTTAAATATGTTAGCTATGCAGTAGATTGCGAAGGTTTAATTTTCCACTTTAAAATTCAGACGAATAAGGGGGAGACTTTATTGAGACTTTAAAACTATTTAAGGGACTTAACTTTCAAATTTTTAACACATTTTTCAACAACCACTAATCAAATACAAAAAATTCTGTAACAAAAACCAAATTAAAAATTTTCGCACTAATATTAGAAAACATTTAAACAGAGTGGCACCGATTGGAACAAACTACCTGCCACATTAAAAAGCAAAAGATTTAATACTTTAAAAACCTTTTGGGTACTAACGCTGGTTAAAAATTTAAAATTCAATTTGATTTATAAAAAAGTAATGAAAGATTAAAAAATATCCTGAGCTATGCATGCATTAACAAAACCCAAAGTTTTTGAAAAAAATATTTTTGGGGCACAAAAAAACTGTGAGGTATCAAAATCCCAAATGAACTGAACTGAACTGAACTGACTGAACTGAGCCAGGAATCAGAGCTGCATTTGTTTTTATCCCTGCTTTGTTTTAACTTAGGGCCAAAGGGGAACATTCCCTTTTAAAGCTTTTAAAATGAAAAATACAATTGGGGGTCCAAACTTGGTCCAAAACCCTTTCCCAGGGGACAAACCCTTTCCCCTGTCTCTTTATCGACTCGTCCTCGGGGAAACCCTGCAAAATGAACCCGACTGTGCGAACTGTTGCATTCGCTACACAAAATCCCCCTGTTCGCTTTTTTTTCTTGGGGGGGGGTTTTCGAACTGAAGAGGTGAGAAAGATCTTAGTGCCCTGGTAAGAACTAAACTGGTTTTTTTTTCCGCTTCTTAGAAGAACGAAAAAAATTCCCGCGGGCTTCCAAAAACGATTCATTTGGTTTTCATGCTCGGATAGTTTTCTCCGGTGTTTAAAAAAAGTTTTTATTAAAAATTTAAATTTACGATTTGGGGAGGGGAATTTTCTTCCCTGGTTTAGTTGTTTGGTACAAAAAATATTTTCAGCAATAAAAATTTTTGTCTCTTTAGTCCTTTAATGATTAAATTCTAAACGTTGGTTTTCAAACCGCATGTCGAAAATTTTGGCCTATTCTCTGGGATGTACCGGCTCTCAGTCAACTTTGATTCCAAACGAACGCAGCCAAGAAATATTTATGAATGAAACTGACGTCAACACTTCAGTTTACACACAGAGACATAGTGAAGGATTTTTACTGCAATAAATTTCATAAACACTATTGCATTTTTGTTTTAGACATTATATTGAGAAAACAAAATCGTTAACATACTTGGGACAGGTAGTTATGGGGACTTGGTTGTCCTGAGGGACCTATTCGGGGTTTATTTTTCCAAATGACAACATCAGCCTTCGGCTTCGGTTGTCATGGGGAAAAATAAACCCCTCACAGGTCCCCTCGGATGATCAAATCCCCATAACTAGATCTACCTGTCTCTCATAGATTAACTAATATTGGTCACTTGTTTAGATCTATGGACACTGATCACAACCATGACAAATATTCTGCCTGAAAGAACATATCAGAGTACCGTACCGGTTATATATGCATACAAACACAAAGACAGTTTAGTTTAAATTGTACTGACAGTAAAAAACTGAAAGGTATGCTCACAAGAAGAACGCGTCTCTCAGGTCGTCGACCGGAAATACAAGTACACATGTCTAAAAACCCAATTATACAAGAACGAAAGAAAACAACTGTTCGTCTTATTCAGTTTTTCTCCCTACCCCAGTAATCACCTTCCCTCATTTGTCGATACGAAAACTTGATCAGCAGTGCTCTTTTAACATCACTCATGCGAGAAAAGCAGATGTTGAGATTTGAACCAGATGCACGAAAACAGGTCCTTTAAGGCTGGTCAGGATACCAATACGGCGGGTACGAGAAGCGCCGTTTTGGTATTGGGCGCCGTGTTGGTATTGGCATACCAAAACTGCGCCCAATACTAAAACGGCGTCTTACGTCCCGCCGTTTTGGTGTTCAATACCAAAACGGCGGGACCTAAGACGCCGTTTTGGTATTGAAACGTTTCAATACCAAAACGGCGCTCTACACCTTAACCTTTAACCTCGCGTAGACACGGCTCGAATTCCCACACTGAAATCTATACCAGGCCACTATCAATGTTTCCCTCCATTGTATTTTGAATTAAGGAACAGCCTTTACCTCCAATGTACAGAGTGAATTTTGAGGGATTTCTCTCTCTCTCTCTCTCTCTCTCTCTCTCTCTCTCTCTCTCTCTCTCTCTCTCTCTCTCTCTGTGTGTGTGTGTGTGTGTGTGTGTGTGTGTGTGTGTGTGTGTGTGTGTGGGCACGCGCGCGCGCGCGCGCCACATGCGAGTGTGTGTGCATATACACACATGTACATACGCACACAGAAACGCGCGTGTGCATGCACGCATGCGCCCGCATGCACACACACACACACACACACACACACACACACACACACACACACACACACACACACACACACACACACACACACACACACCTAAATGAATTTAGTGTGAACTGACAGAAAAGTTTGTTCAAAATTGTACGAGTTACTCACGTTGCATTTTTGTACTCCCAGTTCTTATAGAACAGGAAGTACTGTAGAATGGGAATGAAGAAATGCTGTGTGTGTGTGTGTGTGTGTGTGTGTGTGTGTGTGTGTGTGTGTGTGTGTGTGTGTGTGCGTGCGTGCGTGCGTGCGTGCGTGCGTGCGTGCGTGCGTGCGTGCGTGTGTGTGTGTGTGTGTGTGTGGTGTGTGTGTGTGTGTGTGTCCGTCCGTGGTCAAAATGTGTTCCACCCGCTCCAGACAAAACTACCAGGCCAACCTTTCTGAAAATTTGTAGGTATGTTCATTATGGGCCAAAGATGATGCCCGATGTGTTATTTTACCGTTATAGCCGTTACTAACGGCTGTAACGGCCTGTAACGGTTTTTCTTCTTTATGGAATATCTCAGAAAGTACTTGGCCCATCTTTGTGAAAATTAGCAGGTATATTTATTATGAGTCACGGATGATGGCCTTATACCGTTATAGCCGTTACTAACGGCCTGTAACGGTTTTTCTTCTTTATGGAATATCTCAGAAAGTACTTGGCCGATCTTTGTGAAAATTAGCAGGTATGTTCATTATGAGTCACAGATGATGCCCGTATACTGTTATAGCCGTTACTAACGGCTGTAACGGCCTGTAACGGTTTTTCTTCTTTATGGAATATCTCAGAAAGTACTTGGCCGATCTTTGTGAAAATTAGCAGGTATGTTCACTATGGGTTACGGATGATGCCGGATGTTTCAGTTGACCGTTATAGCCGTTACTAAAGGCTTAACGGCCTGTAAAGGTTTTTCTTCTTCGTGGAATATCTCAGAAAGCACTTTGTCGATCTTTCTGAAAATTTGTAGGTATGTTCATTATGGGTCACGAATAATGCTCGACGTTTTAGTTTACCGTTATAGCCGTTACTAACGGCTGTAACTGCCCATAACGGTTTTTCTTCTTTATGGAATATCTCAGAAAGTACTTAGCCGATCTTTCTGAAAGTTTGTAGGTATGTTCATTATACACGACGGATGACGCCCGACGTTTTAGTTTACCGTTATGCCCGTTACTAACGGCTATAACAGCCCATAACCTTTTTCTTTTTTATGGAATGTCTCAGAAATTACTTGGCTGATCTTTCTGAAAATTTGTAGGTATGTTCATTATGGGTCACGGATGATGCCCGACGTTTTAGTTTACTGTTTTAGCCGTTACTAACGGCTATAACGACCCATTACGGTTTTTCTTTTTTATGGAATATCTCAGAAAGTATGTGGCCGGTCTTTCTGAAAATTTGTAGGTATGTTCATTATGGGTCACGGATGATGCCTGATGTTTACCAGAATAGCCATTACTAACGGTTACACCAGCCCAAGACGATTTTTCCTCTTTATGGAATATCTCACGCGTATTCAGGATAAACTGGGAGTATGTTTATATGCTTTGCATCTTGTTACATCGGCAATACTAAAACCCAATCGTGTAACCCGCATATTTTCATGTAGCCTAGGCCTATTAGGCTAACATCAGTATAAACAAAAAAAAACAGCGTGAGATCTTTCATTCTCTTTTTGATAACTTTACAAACTGTTAAACCAGTCAGGTATCGGAGTTTGATGACAAAACACAAAAAGAAAGAAAACAATAAATATATTCGCTTCCCCGTTCAGTGGCTGCCCCAGTTCCCCTTCCCTTCCCCAGATTTATTTTTGGGTAAAAAAAAAAAAAAAACTAACGGAAAAACTAGTTTTCACAAACTGTAAAACTTATCAAGATATTTATAAATAATGAATAAAAATAATAATAAAAAGCATTGCGAAAACCTAAGAGTAAAAACTAATTTGAAACACGGCAATCATTGATTGTATCTTGTTCACAGATACGAATACTTATTAATTTGTCAAACCGAATCGGCAAACCTTTTATCAGTCACATTGTATCAGATAGCTGCTGTGGGGGCTTGAGCTAATATAACCTTACGCCTGTCCTGTCGTATACCATTTTCCCCCACAGCGATTCCTAATGAGCAAACCAGCCTCTCAAAATTGAGGAAATCCATAGTGTCCATTTCAATTCGACAGCGTAATTCCGATGACACGAATATCGATAGCCTAACCTGACTCAATTTAATCTTCTCAGTTCCCAAGCACTAAATAGCAGATGGCTGTTGCTGCCCCACCCCCCTGCCCCACCTCTTCTCCCGCGCTGTCATCCCTCAGTTGGCAACAAGCGGCTTGTAAACAGTCCAGGACCGTTTTAATGTATCATGTGTATCATGTGGGGCTTTTCAGTTTAATTAAAGTGGCTGATGAAGTACCGTTGAGCGAACCTCAGTCTGCTCTGGTGTACAATTGAGTGCGCAGCGCGAACTCGCTACCAGAAGCCAAACGCTCAGCAGGTTTTGCTGTATATTTGCAAAAACAGAGGCGTGACCTGTGTGGTTCTGGCGACTTCACCCTTGCCCTCGAGGCAGGGAAGAGGGGAAAAAAAAGCCCTCCTCCTCCTTCGCTCCCCCTTCATCAACATTCTCCTGGAATTCTAAATTTCGATCACAGCAACAGAAGAAGCTACCTCATGAATAAATGCACATAAACATGCTTTTGGATAAGTTCATGAGCGGCGAATGGGTTGCTCGGCACCCGCGCGCTGCGTGTGGTGTTTGGAACTCCGACACTGGCGCAAGGCCATCACGATTATGGGTTGTGGTACGGTTCAGTTGTATTCATACTCTTAGTGCTGCATTCGCCGGAATCTTGTGTACTGTTTTAATGTGAAATATCGTCCTCATGTGGCGTTATATATGGCGGCTGTGCCTGTATACCTCAGCATTTTGTTTGCGATAGCATTTGCTAACGTAATAGTGCAAGGTAAGTGTCGATTTTTGTTTTGATGGCTTTTGGGGGGGAGCGAATTGTAAGCGCGAGTGGTTGACAGAACCGTGACCTCAAGCAAACAAAACAACATGGCGGGTGCCCCCAGAATGAGGGCTTCCATCAGGGCACTGGGCAGTTCTCGCTGCTGCGGCTTTGCTCTTACCCCCTTCAAGTCTTTCCTCTTGTAGTCTTCACCCATCTGTGTCTGGTGCATATGTTAAATGTCGTGTATTCTGCAACGATCGCCTTTGTGAACATTCCCATTTTTGAGTTTTGAACTCTTGGATGAACTCGTTTTTTTAATTTTTTTTTTTTTTTTTAACTTTCGGGAGGGCTGATTGTTCTTCACTTTTTCGATGTGGGCTCTTGTGCCCGGTACCCCCACGTCAGGTGCAGGTCAGGTTGAAGTAGTAAATGTGATAACTTCAAAATGACGGTGAATTTAGTGACTCATGGGTTGTGGAAACGCCTTGGGTTTAGGGCTTTACTACTATTAGTACTAAGCATCATGTTTTGCTGGAAGCAATTCGCAGAGGAGCTGGATCGATTCTCAACAGCAACACTGTCAGTGCGAACGCCCCCTCTTTTTTTTTTCTTCACAATTTCACCCTGTTATTCGCCCTGCCTCTTCCTTACAGTTTAGACAGTCACTTATGATAATGTGTGTGTGTGTGTGTGTGTGTGTGTGTGTGTGAATCATTGTACATACATGTCCAGTATCACATTGGTCAATAGTAGTACACATTATTTTGATAGTGGGTGTGACTGATAACACTTGTAAGAGTTTTGTTGCTAGTTTCATTGAGTGTGAGGTTGGCTTTCATTTGTTTGTTGTTGGACACTTACAGAACTTTACACTTGTCCTGTGCTATGTTTGTCTGTGTCCTTGGTGGTAACTAACACCCCTCTCTTTCTAAATTTTACACTTCATGTTGAAATGTTTGTTACTTTAGAGTTCATTACATTGACATAAAATGAAATTATTTGAACAAACTCCGTTGACATTTGAATTCAGATCTTATACCTGGGATGCATTCATGAATCATGCAGTGATCTTTTCAGTGATGTTAGAAAATATAAATTATCCAAGGTGGAGGAATCATGGGATTCCAGATCTATATAGATTTATTTATCCTTAACCCATTGTCTGTACATGATACACTGTCTGTGCTTGATTAATCGGAAATGTGCTTAGTTTGGTTCACATATAAATGACTAGTTATGTGCCTTTCATAAGACCAACAAAGAATTATTTGAAACCTGTAAGTTATCATTGCTTAGAAATTTGGAATTACATGTTATTTGTTGCCAGAGCTATTTATTTGGGGGTACACTCACTGACTCAGTGTTCTTACATTCTTTAAAGGTTTAGAAAAGTTTGGATAAACTGAGGCACTGTTTTTAATGCCCTGACAGTTTGTGTTAACTGGGGTGTGTTTCTGATTTGTTGTTTGTTACATGTGAATTCATTTTCCAGTGAAGAGATTGTTGCATATGAAATTATGAAGTCAGGTTCGAGTGTAGATTCAGACTAACAATTGGAATTTTTTTACTAGTTTGGAGGAAGTTTGGAAATAGTAGTATAGTAGTTAGTACCCATTTATGATTTAGTAGTAAAACAGTGATGAGTGAATTTTGTGATGGATCAAAGCAGATAGCCCCAGTTATACAAGATCAGGTCATAGAGGTTTCTAAGCAGTCTTTTAGTATGTATCATGAAGTTGGAAATTCAGTCTTATTGGATCTTAGAGTTTATAAGTTTTATGCCTTTTTTCAAGTATAAGCCCCGACACTGCAGCCATGCAGACAAAAGCTGAGGAATATCATTTAAGATGTATTGTTATGGGAGCTGGTCTTGTCACACACAACTTTGTTGTAATAATGAATAGCTAACTGATGTGTGTATGGTTTTAAACTAAAGGTAATGAGAAATGCATACAGGTGTGTGTATGTTTATGGTTTTTATTTTTTATAAGTAGTTGACTATTTATGTGCATGTGCGTTATTCCAAAATGTATAGATGGCAAGAATATTTTGTGTATTGTGCTTCAGTGTATGTTAGTTTGTTACATACATGCATGCTCTCCAATATTGTGTACATGTGCACCATACACCTGTGGTTATAGGGCAATCCATACACCATAGGCTCTGTGTTAGTGTCATGTATGGGCAAGAGTGTATGCAGGAGTGAGTACCACAGAGAGAGAGGGAGATTGACATATAAGACTCTTTGGAACTGAAAGCGAGATTAAACTGTATCTCAGGTCAATTTATTCAGGTACCTAGTAAGATAAGATAATGTTGCTTATAGCCCAGCCGACAGCAAAGGGCCACATCAGGGCTGTATTCAGGTACCTGTCACTGTTGGTATTAGTTTTGTGTTCTGTGGAGAAATATACTAAAGGAGACCTACTTCAGTGTTGAGTTTGCTCTGACAGTGGTGACCATGATGATGTTACTTGTTTGCTTTGTGTTTTTTCTCTTGGCTTCTTGTTACTGTTTATATGTTGTGGCATGACAACCATCCTAATCTGTATGTATATATTATATGTGTGTATATATATATATTCTCCTCCCTCCCCCCCCCCCCATTTTTTTTTGGTAATAACACATCTCTTATGTCAACACACTATGACTATGAGTCATAGTATGACTGAGCACAGTTACTACTCACCAGTGTGTTTGCGTTTGAGTGTTTGTTTGCTTTTAGTTTTTATGAACTTGAGTGTTTGTTTGCTTTTAATGAACTTGAGCTGCGGGGTAAGTGAAGTCTGGGAGGAGGGGAGTTGGAAAAGGGAGGGGGGGGGGGGGGGGGGGAGGGGGGATTGCAGAACCCCATAGGAGAGAGAGGGTCAGTGTGTAAAAGTTTGGAAAACGCTCACTTTCACTTTGGATTTGCCGGAAAGTCACAGTAATTCAAGACAGACATTCTCATCTCTGATGGGGACAGTCAGTCAGCCCAAGGGAGGTCTTTGAATCAGAGAGATCAGATCTATTGAAGAAGAAAGAAAATGTTAGAAAGGTGAGGACAGTGGAGAAGGCAGCCATCAGTGATGACATGTCTGGCTTTTGCTGGAGTTCTATGGGCAACCATCAGTGATGAAGTGTCTGGCTTTTGCTGGAGTTCTATGGGCAGCCATCAGTGATGAAGTGTCTGGCTTTTGCTGGAGTTCTATGGGCAGCCATCAGTGATGATGTGTCTGGCTTTTGCTGGAGTTCTATGGGCAGCCATCAGTGATGAAGTGTCTGGCTTTTGCTGGAGTTTTATGGGCAGCCATCAGTGATGATGTGTCTGGCTTTTGCTGGAGTTCTATGGGCAGCCATCAGTGATGATGTGCCTGGCTTTTGCTGGAGTTCTATGGGCAGCCATCAGTGATGACATGTCTGGCTTTTGCTGGAGTTCTATGGGCAACCACCAGTAATGAAGTGTCTGGCTTTTGCTGGAGTTCTATGGGCAGCCACCAGTGATGACGTGTCTGGCTTTTGCTGGAGTTCTATGGGCAACATCAGTGATGACATGTCTGGCTTTTGCTGGAGTTCTATGGGCAACCATCAGTGATGAAGTGTCTGGCTTTTGCTGGAGTTCTATGGGCAGCCACCAGTGATGACATGTCTAGCTTTTGCTGGAGTTCTATGGGCAGCGCATCAGTGATGATGTGTCTGGCTTTTGCTGGAGTTCTGTGGGCAGCCACCAGTGATGACATGTCTGGCTTTTGCTGGAGTTCTATGGGCAGCCACCAGTGATGACATGTCCAGGGGTTCCATTTATTGCAAAATTTTGCGTAATTATTGCGTTTTTCTGCCTTCCTACGCATTTTTTTCGCGGCCGTGCGTTTAGCGACGCAATTTTCCCAGGACCCTGTTCTCAACCGCAAGCCTATGTCAGAGGGGCAAAACACGGCACAGACCTACAGCAGACTGCTTGACACTGCCAATTAGTGATAGTGCGTGCACATTTTACTCTGTGGCACTCGCTGACTTTTTGCTAGATCAAGAATGTTCCAAAACGCCTCATCCTTTCTCCCCTCGAAATAAAATGGAATCTTTCCCGCGTCTGCGATGGTGCCATCTTCCAATCGGAATACGTCCGGACTCGTGTGGCACAGAAAACGCTTTCCTGCAGCGAGCTGCTCTGCACTTCAGCGGTGTTAAGGCGCGTGATTCAGAGCTGTTTTGACGGGAGCGAGTACAGTTTACTTTGTGACGCATTTTTTTCAGCGCTGACGCAATTTTTGCGGAGGCGTGCGTTTCTTGACGCAAAAACTAAAAAGTCAGTGGAACCCCTGGATGTCTGGCTTTTGCTGGAGTTCTATGGGCAGCCATCAGTGATGACATGTCTGGCTTTTGCTGGAGTTCTATGGGCAGCCATCAGTGATGATGTGTCTGGCTTTTGCTGGAGTTCTATGGGCAGCCATCAGTGACGAAGTGTCTGGCTTTTGCTGGAGTTCTATGGGCAGCCATCAGTGATGATGTGTCTGGCTTTTGCTGGATTTCTATGGGCAGCCATCAGTGATGACATGTCTGGCTTTTGCTGGAGTTCTATGGGCAACCATCAGTGATGAAGTGTCTGGCTTTTGCTGGAGTTCTATGGGCAACCACCAGTGATGACATGTCTGGCTTTTGCTGGAGTTCTATGGGCAGCCACCAGTGATGACATGTCTGGCTTTTGCTGGAGTTCTATGGGCAGCCACCAGTGATGACATGTCTGGCTTTTGCTGGAGTTCTATGGGCAGCCACCAGTGATGACATGTCTGGCTTTTGCTGGAGTTTTATGGGCAACCATCAGTGATGACATGTCTGGCTTTTGCTGGAGTTCTATGGGCAACCATCAGTGATGACATGTCTGGCTTTTGCTGGAGTTCTATGGGCAACCATCGGTGATGAAGTGTCTGGCTTTTGCTGGAGTTCTATGGGCAGCCACCAGTGATGATATGTCTGGCTTTTGCTGGAGTTCTATGGGCAGCCATCAGTGATGATGTGTTTGGCTTTTGCTGGAGTTCTATGGGCAGCCACCAGTGATGACATGTCTGGCTTTTGCTGGAGTTCTATGGGCAGCCATCAGTGATGATGTGTCTGGCTTTTGCTGGAGTTCTATGGGCAGCCACCAGTGATGACATGTCTGGCTTTTGCTGGAGTTCTATGGGCAGCCACCAGTGATGACATGTCTGGCTTTTGCTGGAGTTCTATGGGCAGCCATCAGTGATGATGTGTCTGGCTTTTGCTGGAGTTCTATGGGCAGCCATCAGTGATGATGTGTCTGGCTTTTGCTGGAGTTCTATGGGCAGCCATCAGTGATGAAGTGTCTGGCTTTTGCTGGAGTTCTATGGGCAACCATCAGTGATGATGTGTCTGGCTTTTGCTGGAGTTCTATGGGCAACCATCAGTGATGAAGTGTCTGGCTTTTGCTGGAGTTCTATGGGCAGCCACGGTGATGACATGTCTGGCTTTTGCTGGAGTTCTATGGGCAGCCATCAGTGATGAAGTGTCTGGCTTTTGCTGGAGTTCTATGGGCAGCCACCAGTGATGACATGTCTGGCTTTTGCTGGAGTTCTATGGGCAGCCACCAGTGATGACATGTCTGGCTTTTGCTGGAGTTCTATGGGCAGCCATCAGTGATGGAGTGTCTGGCTTTTGCTGGAGTTCTATGGGCAGCCATCAGTGATGACGTGTCTGGCTTTTGCTGGAGTTCTATGGGCAGCCAGGTGTCTTCATTAAACTGATTAAAGTTCAGGTTTGAAACTGGCCAGGAAAAAAAAAAATTATTACTTCAGTTCCTGCAAAATGCAAACATAGGTAAAGTTGAAACTAAAGTGTTGTTGTTATTAATAATTTAAATTTTTTTTATTCATTTATTTATTTCTTAATTACCAATGCATTCCTCTTCTATGCATGCTTCTATGTCACCTCAAAGTCCAAGTGAAACTTTATTACTGGCTGAGGTTGTCAGTAAATCCTCACTGGTGTGGTGTGTGTGTGTGTGTGTGTTGTGTATGTGTGTGTGTGTGTGTGTGTGTGTGTTGTAACCACAGGTCTTGAAAAACAAGCTGTCTAGGGATAATGTGTTCTTGTTTTTATCCTGGGATCAGTGTGTGAAAAGCATTCTACATTGTCAAGACATAACGGTTACTTTGATGGAATTATTTGAACAAAAGAAAACCACATAAAACAAAAATATGCCAGTGAATTGGATTAGGTGATTGGTCTTCAATTGTGAATGATTTTATTTTGAATTTTTTGTGTGCGCAGAGTGGAGAGCAGGTTGTTTTTGGTCATCTGTATTGTGTGTGTTTTTATGTTTGATTAAAAAAACTTTTTTTATACTGTGTAAGCCATTATGAGTTTGTGCGCATGATTGTCCATCCTTCTGTTTGTCTGTCTTGCTAACTGTCCACATACATTAAAAGTAATCCAACTGAAAATTTAAAAAAGAAGAATATTCAAGAAGTCTGCATTCTGAGTTAGAGCCAATATTTTCAGCTTGTGCTCTGAAATTAATGGCTTCATTAAATTATGAGTTCTTTTGGTTCTCAGCCAACGAAATCTTATGGAAAAGTGTTATAGTCTTGCTCTACAATGTTCATTTTTTTCGAGAAAGCATGTACATATATTAGGTAATTTGGTCCAGTTCATGAACAATCCAAGGGCCATCACCTGTCAGGATTTCATCTCGTGCACAAAGAGGGGTATATCACCTGAAATAAAAGGAGGAAAGATTTTTAACAAAATTTCCAGTGTGTTTTTAGAAGATGTGTTTTAAAAGCTAAATGTAAATGCCGTTTTTTTTTTTTTTTTTTTTTTTTTGTATGTTGGAAAAAGACTTATGATTTGACTTCAATGCGATGACAGCCCTGATATGGCCCTTTGCAGTAGGCTGGGCTATAAGCAGGGTTACCTTAGCTTACTGAAATAAATCACATAGATCAAAAAGGGAAAAGGGTATGAAAGAGAATTCATTAAAAGGGAAGAACAAACATTAATTAGGATATTAATTAAATAAAGGGGTGTTGTTACAGAAGATTATTCTGATCAGAGAACTGAACAGGGTTACTGCACATAAGCTGAAACTTATGTACTTCAGTGAAGAGTGCTTCTCTTTTGCATGTCTGTTCATCCAGTCAACAAAGGTCTTTCATCTGGTTTCATCAGAAGCATAATGCTGATTGGCTCTTGTAGTGCTTTTCCTGTGGTGTCCAACTCCAAGTGAGATGTGAAGAAATGAGTGTAGGTCAGAATAAGGATAAAGTGGCAAAAACAACCAAATGAAGGCAAAATACTGAAAAATCATTTTGATTGTGGTGTTTTGTGTGTTTGTTTTGTTTGTTTTTTGTTGTTTTTCCCCCCACCAACCTCCACAACCAGAAACCTTTCACAAAGAGACTGACCAAAACTGTTGTTACTGACTGACGGGTCAGTAGAGGAGACAGACAGTGTTTTCCCACAGTGACTGTCACTGTCAGAGGCTGACGTTGCTCTCTACAAACTTGATGTAGTGCGAACAGTGCACACATCAGAAAGCCGATGCTGGTCTTTGCTGCAGTAGGATCAAGAAACTTTCAGTGATCAGTAACTTTCTTCATCAAAAAGTCCAGTAAACACCACCACAGTGACCAGTCATCCCTTTGTGGCAAAATCTCGTCAGTGGCGATTGTCAGCAGAAATCCTAAACAAAGCAAAACAAAAATGCAGCGCGGCTAAGTGCACTGGCCCGTGCAGAATGATTGTTGATCAGGCTGTGTGCACGTATCCTGAGGGAAGACCCCCCCTCCCCCCCCAGCCCTCCCATCATGTTGAAAATTGTTCATAGCTTTTATTTTTATAGACATTTCAAGGCCATCTCTAGACCAAGCATCATTCCTCTGGCTAAAACTGTTCATGAGAAATGAACGGTGTACGAAAGGGTGGGTGTTCGATTGAGAGAGATTGCCCACATCAGAGAATGCCTCTTACTTCTGATTAGTGACACTAACACTAGTAACAGGGGACAAAGTCTCTTTGAAGAGAGAAAGTTGCAGTTAAAAAGATGAACTCTTGACACCACCCTGGAGATGCTAACAGACCTAGAAAACAAAACCAGCACAAGCAAGCTGTGAGATAAGGCAAGATGGGACAGGACGTGTACTGGGTGTTCCAAAGGAGCTGGACTTTACAAACTGTTGTTGATCAAATGTGAATAGGTCATCTCTTCCTCCTTAATTTGATATATGACGGAAATCGGTATCACAATGAATAAGAAAGTTATGATTTTTTTTGGTTTTTTATTTGTAGACCTTGACATTTAAACAAAAATAATATTTGTGTTCATTTGATACATGTTTAGCAAAACCATTGCAAGCCACAGGATCTGTTACTTCTGCTTTTCAATATGTGTGTCAAGTCAAGCACATGAAATATGTTACAAAAAACTTGCATACCAAATGATTCATTAAACAGAACCTGACTCGGGAAACGTGGACCAAAATACAAACATTTCCACATGCCTTTGTGAAGAAAATACCTTGGCAGTCACATTTTCACCTTTTCAGGGACTGGATTTCAGCTGATTGGAGTAATTAGGCCATGGAAATGGCTTATAATTATTGCTCTACAGCAATGGCCTGTGTTAGCTCTATTTGTTTTTGTTTTTTTAAAACTCTAGATGTGATGAGTTTGTTCATCACTGAAAGTTACTAGTCAGAACATTATCAAATTGGACCTCATAGCTGATATCAAACAAATTTGAATTTTTGTTTGTTTTTTTGATAGACAATAACTTGGTCATATTCAACGCTGTAAAGATGTATTTTATTAGTAAAGTGTTCACTGCTGACTGCAGCCATTTTCAATGCTATAAAGATGTATTTTATAAGTAAAGTGTTCAGTGCTGACTGCAGCCATTTTCAACGCTATAAAGATGTATTTTATTAGTAAAGTGTTCAGTGCTGACTGCAGCCATTTTCAACGCTATAAAGATGTATTTTATTAGTAAAGTGTTCAGTGATGACTGCAGCCATTTTCAATGCTATAAAGATGTATTTTATTAGTAAAGTGTTCAGTGCTGACTGCAGCCATTTTCAATGCTATAAAGATGTATTTTATTAGTAAAGTGTTCAGTGCTGACTGCAACCATTTTCAACGCTATAAAGATGTATTTTATGAGTAAAGTGTTCAGTGCTGACTGCAGCCATTTTCAGTGCTATGAAGATGAATTTTTATCAGTAAAGTGTTCTGGAAAGAGTGTTGAATTTCTGTAATGTAGCTGGAAAGAGTGTTGAATGTCTGTAATGTAGCTGGAAAGAGTGTTGAATGTCTGTAATGTAGCTGGAAAGAGTGTTGGATTTCTGTAATGTAGCTGGAAAGAGTGTTGAATGTCTGTAATGAAGTTGGTTGCTGAGATAGCTGGAAAGAGTGTTGAATGTCTGTAATGTAGATGTGTGGTTGCTGAGATAGCTGGAAAGAGTGTTGAATGTCATGTAGAAGTGTGGTCGCTGAGGTAGCTGGAAGGAGACGAGTGTTGAATATCTGTCATGTAGAAGTGTGGTTGCTGAGATAGCTGGAAAGAGTGTTGAATGTCTGTCATGGAGAAGTGTGGTCGCTGAGATAGCTGGAAAGAGTGTTGAATGTCTGTCATGTAGAACTAGAAGTGTGGTTGCTGAGATAGCTGGAAAGAGTGTTGAATTTTGAATGTCTGTAATGTAGAAGTGTGGTCGCTGAGATAGCTGGAAAGAGTGTTGAATGTCTGTAATGGAGAAGTGTGGTTGCTGAGATAGCTGGAAAGAGTGTTAAATGTCTGTCATGGAGAAGTGTGGTTGCTGAGATAGCTGGAAAGAGTGTTGAATGTCTGTAATGTAGAAGTGTGGTCGCTGAGATAGCTGGAAAGAGTGTTGAATGTCTGTAATGGAGAAGTGTGGTTGCTGAGATAGCTGGAAAGAGTGTTGAATGTCTGTAATGGAGAAGTGTGGTTGCTGAGATAGCTGGAAAGAGTGTTGAATGTCTGTCATGGAGAAGTGTGGTTGCTGAGATAGCTGGAAAGGGTGTTGAATGTCTGTCATGGAGAAGTGTGGTTGCTGAGATAGCTGGAAAGAGTGTTGAATGTCTGTAATGGAGAAGTGTGGTTGCTGAGATAGCTGGAAAGAGTGTTGAATGTCTGTCATGGAGAAGTGTGGTTGCTGAGATAGCTGGAAAGAGTGTTGAATGTCTGTCATGGAGAAGTGTGGTTGCTGAGGTTTTCTCATTTGCATGCCTCAGTCTGAGCCAGCTGATGAAACATGAGAGAGTGTATTTTAGTGTGGCACAGCTTGCATGGCTTGTTGCCATTGGCAGCAGTTTCATACGTGTTTTGAAAAAATACTTTGAAATACTTCAACACCACATAGTGCAACTAAAGATATGTCAACAAAATCAGGCTAAGACAGAGTTACAGTCAAGTATCTATTTTTAATTGATAGTTTACAATTTGATATAAATTACCCTACTTGTTTATTGTTTACTGTTCCCTGCCTCATTTCATGTTCAGTTTGAGTACAGAAAGTTAAAAAAAAAGAAAACCAATTAAAAAAAAAAGGAAAAAAAAGAAGAAAAACAACCAACCACAACAAAAGAAAAAAGAAAAGAAAGAATCGAAAGAAAGAAAAATAATCAATCAATCTTCCCTCATAATGGAGATCTGAAACAGAAATCTTTCCTCATTGAAAGAGGCTGACCAGTAGGTCCCTAAATTTTTCTTCTTCTAATTTTTCACTCCTGATTTATTAAATGTTTTTCTGACAGATGGGAGTGAGTGATGTGTGGAAAGATGTGGTATGTCTTGGGGGGACTGTTGATAAAATACTGTTGCAGCTTTTCTCCCCCCTCCCCCCCAGCTCTTGGGTCCACCTTCTCCCATGTCTCCCCCACATCCTCCCATCCCCTTCTCCAGTGCAGAGTTTACAAGAAGAAATGTACACAAAAATATCCATACTATTGCATATCTATATTTCTGTTGTTTTTTTTTGTGGGTTATGTACATCCTCCCATTCTTTTCTCCAGTGCAAAATTCACCAGAAGAAATACACTGAAATATTTATGCTATTGCAGATCTATGTTTTTTTAAATGACAAACAAATAGAAATATCAATGTTAAAAAAAACAGCAACCCTATAAGAGCGCATATTTGTTGGTATGACTAATTCACATATATCTATATATCAACACACCAAGGGTTTTTCCCCTTCCATTTAGATCATGTTCATAGTTTTATGCCATTCGTTTTCTAGACTTCTTTTCTGCTTTGGAGGCCAGTGTGGGCCACTGGCCTCCACTCTGACTCTGAGTGACCTTCTGAATTTAAAAAAAAAAAGAAAGAAGAAAAATGTACACGCCAGAGATAGGACTGGTCATTACAATATTGCTCTGGTTTGGCTACCTAACCATGATGAAATTTGAGGCAGCCAAATAGCGGCTGATCTTAAACCTTAGACAAGGTGTGTGGCCTGTGAATGTGTGATCCAGTCATTGGGCACCTGTAGGCAGGGGTGGTGGAGGTGTGAGACAGTGAAGGTGTGTGTGTGTGGAGGTCTGGGTTGAGCTTGAAGTGGAGCTGATAAAAAGCGTAGGGTGTAGGAAGTAGTAGCCACTTGGTGATAACCTCTGACCTACTGGATCACTTTGAAGAACTTGACGCTGGGGTGGGGGGGGGGGGGTGGGGGGGGGGGGGGCTCAACATTGTCAGTGAGCCCAGTGTCACGTAGGTGTGTTTTATTCCGCTTGGGTGACACTCGCTTTCCATAAGGAGAACTCTCTTGAGGCTGCTCCAAGGGTTCTTGTTGGTTTGATTGATTTTTGTTTGGTGGAGAGCATGATAGAAAACTCCAACTGTACGTGACTGTGTGGAGTTCTGCTGAACCAGCTTAGTTGAAGTAGTGAATTTAGTTCTCTCTCTTTTGTTCTTTCTCTGTCACGGTTTATGTGCCCCACCAGTGGCCTTACACCCTTAAATGTCCTTCCCATTCTTCCACGCACAGCTTCACCCTCGGTTGTGCTGTATCAGCCCCCAAGACTGCACCTCTACCGTCAGGTCATGAGGCTGCCAATCACCAGAGGTCACACTGGGCTGCTGCCGAGTCAGTGGCTTTGATGATGTGTCCAGTGCTGGTTCTGATTCAGCACGTGCTGGACGCCATTTGCTACACCCCTTTCATTTCTCCTCCTTAGCTAAAATCTATCTCTGGTTATGGTCAGCGTTATTGCAGCTTTCTTTGGACACACAGAACTTGGGGACATACTGCTGCTGGATGAGTTGTTGTCAGCTTTCTTTGGACACACAGAACTTGGGGACATACTACTGCTGGATGAGTTGTTGTCAGCTTTCTTTGGACACACAGAACTTGGGGACATACTACTGCTGGATGAGTTGTTGTCAGCTTTCTTTGGACACACAGAACTTGGGGACATACTGCTGCTGGATGAGTTGGTGGCAGCTTTCTTTGGACACTCAGAACTTGGGGACATACTGCTGCTGGATGAGTTGGTGGCAGCTTTCTTTGGACACACAGAACTTGGGGACATACTGCTGCTGGATGAGTTGGTGGCAGCTTTCTTTGGACACACAGAACTTGGGGACATCCTGCTGCTGGATGAGTTGTTGTCAGCTTTCTTTGGACACACAGAACTTGGGGACATACTACTGCTGATGAGTTGTTGTCAGCTTTCTTTGGACACACAGAACTTGGGGACATACTGCTGCTGGATGAGTTGGTGGCAGCTTTCTTTGGACACTCAGAACTTGGGGACATACTACTGCTGGATGAGTTGGTGGCAGCTTTCTTTGGACACACAGAACTTGGGGACATCCTGCTGCTGGATGAGTTGTTGTCAGCTTTCTTTGGACACACAGAACTTGGGGACATACTGCTGCTGGATGAGTTGGTGGCAGCTTTCTTTGGACACACAGAACTTGGGACATACTGCTGCTGGATGAGTTGGTGGCAGTTTTCTTTGGACACTCAGAACTTGGGGACATACTACTGCTGGATGAGTTGGTGGCAGCTTTCTTTGGACACACAGAACTTGGGACATCCTGCTGCTGGATGAGTTGTTGTCAGCTTTCTTTGGACACACAGAACTTGGGGACATACTACTGCTGGATGAGTTGGTGTCAGCTTTCTTTGGACACACAGAACTTGGGGACATACTACTGCTGGATGAGTTGGTGTCAGCTTTCTTTGGACACACAGAACTTGGGGACATACTGCTGCTGGATGAGTTGGTGGCAGCTTTCTTTGGACACTCAGAACTTGGGACATACTGCTGCTGGATGAGTTGGTGGCAGCTTTCTTTGGACACACAGAACTTGGGGACATCCTGCTGCTGGATGAGTTGTTGTCAGCTTTCTTTGGACACACAGAACTTGGGGACATACTGCTGCTGGATGAGTTGGTGGCAGCTTTCTTTGGACACACAGAACTTGGGACATACTGCTGCTGGATGAGTTGGTGGCAGTTTTCTTTGGACACTCAGAACTTGGGGACATACTACTGCTGGATGAGTTGGTGGCAGCTTTCTTTGGACACACAGAACTTGGGGACATCCTGCTGCTGGATGAGTTGTTGTCAGCTTTCTTTGGACACACAGAACTTGGGGACATACTACTGCTGGATGAGTTGGTGTCAGCTTTCTTTGGACACACAGAACTTGGGACATACTACTGCTGGATGAGTTGGTGTCAGCTTTCTTTGGACACACAGAACTTGGGGACATACTGCTGCTGGATGAGTTGGTGGCAGCTTTCTTTGGACACTCAGAACTTGGGGACATACTGCTGCTGGATGAGTTGGTGGCAGCTTTCTTTGGACACACAGAACTTGGGGACATACTGCTGCTGGATGAGTTGGTGGCAGCTTTCTTTGGACACACAGAACTTGGGGACATACTACTGCTGGATGAGTTGTTGTCAGCTTTCTTTGGACACACAGAACTTGGGGACATACTACTGCTGGATGAGTTGTTGTCAGCTTTCTTTGGACACACAGAACTTGGGGACATACTACTGCTGGATGAGTTGTTGTCAGCTTTCTTTGGACACACAAAACTTGGGGACATACTACTGCTGGATGAGTTGGTGGCAGCTTTCTTTGGACACACAGAACTTGGGGACATACTACTGCTGGATGAGTTGGTGGCAGCTTTCTTCGGACACACAGAACTTGGGGACATACTACTGCTGGATGAGTTGGTGGCAGCTTTCTTTGGACACACAGAACTTGGGACTTACTACTGCTGGATGAGTTGGTGGCAGCTTTCTTGGACACACAGAACTTGGGGACATACTGCTGCTGGATGAGTTGGTGGCAGCTTTCTTCGGACACAGAACTTGGGGACATACTACTGCTGGATGAGTTGGTGGCAGCTTTCTTTGGACACACAGAACTTGGGATATACTACTGCTGGATGAGTTGGTGTCAGCTTTCTTTGGACACACAGAACTTGGGGACTTACTGCTGCTGGATGAGTTGTTGTCAGCTTTCTTTGGACACACAGAACTTGGGGACATACTGCTGCTGGATGAGTTGTTGTCAGCTTTCTTTGGACACACAGAACTTGGGACATACTACTGCTGGATGAGTTGTTGTCAGCTTTCTTTGGACACACAGAACTTGGGGACATACTACTGCTGGATGAGTTGTTGTCAGCTTTCTTTGGACACACAGAACTTGGGACATACTGCTGCTGGATGAGTTGGTGGCAGCTTTCTTTGGACACACAGAACTTGGGGACATCCTGCTGCTGGATGAGTTGGTGTCAGCTTTCTTTGGACACACAGAACTTGGGGACATACTACTGCTGGATGAGTTGTTGTCAGCTTTCTTTGGACACACAGAACTTGGGGACATACTGCTGCTGGATGAGTTGGTGGCAGCTTTCTTTGGACACTCAGAACTTGGGGACATACTACTGCTGGATGAGTGGGGACATACTACTGCTGGATGAGTGGGACATACTACTGCTGGATGAGTGGGGACATACTACTGCTGGATAGAGGGGACATACTACTGCTGGATGAGTGGGGACATACTACTGCTGGATGAGTGGGGACATACTGTTGCTGGATGAGTGGGACATACTACTGCTGGATGAGTGGGGACATACTACTGCTGGATGAGTGGGGACATACTACTGCTGGATGAGTGGGGACATACTACTGCGGGATGAGTTGGTGGCAGCTTGGTCACTGGCAGCGCCATAGCGGTGCTCTTTTGAAATACAACACGGGGGAAGGTTACTTGATGCTTTGGTTATTGTTTGTGGGTCACCATGGTCACCATTTGGTAGATCCTCCCTGTTAATGATGAGTGCTAATTATGAGTGTTAATTATGAGTTTTCTTGGCTTGCTTGTGTGGGATGAGTGTCAAGAGGTATTATGTTGTTGTTGTTTTTTAAAGCAAATAGTGCATTGAATTGCAGGATTAATTTTTTTGGTAATGTTAGCATGAAAGTTCCATGTTATAATGGCCATAAAATTAAAAGCTTGAACTGTTAAAGGTAGACTGTGTCAAGCGTATGGCATAATGGAAAGGAAATCCAGCCCTTCTTTGCACTGCCTTTGCCTTCCCTGAACTGAAATAGGTACCTGCTTCACAGCTGTGTGGACAGAGTTTTTAGCCTGTGAAAGTGTGACCCCAGGAATGGTTCAAACCTGCGCTCTCAGGTCAGCGGAAGAACGCTGTAGTTATTTCGCTGCGAATTTATCGAGAGTGCTGAAATAAAGGGATTGCTTTGTGTGTGTGTGTGTGTGTGTGTGTGTGTGTGTGTGTGTGTGTGTGTGTGTGTTAGTTCTTTAGTTTAACGTCTATTCACAATGTGTTATTAGACGGAAAAAAAAAAAGATTGTGTGTGTGCGTGTTCGTGTCGGTGTGCGTGGGCGTGTGCGCGCGTGTGTGTGCTTTTGAGCGTGTGTTGTGCGTGCATAATTATGTGTGTGTGTGCGCCTGTGAGAGAGAGAGACAGAGAGAGAGAGAGAGAGGCGTGTGTGTGTGTGATACTTGGATGCTTGAACTTGGATGTGTTGAATCAGTCTGATAAGGCAGATGATGCGGTGGTTCATATTATCCCGTCTGTTGCAACCATGCATGGCTATTTTAGGTAACATGACGTGCACAGTTCATAGAGGCGCAAACATGATTTTACCCAACATGCTTAGAAAGGTCACAGACCTGATTTGTATCCATTTTGTGGTCTGGCCATTTGTGTACGCTCTGAATAGGTCATCTTCATCATCTGTCAAAGTTCCACAACTCTGCTTTTGACCTTTAAACCTTTTAAAACAACTTTTAATGGATTCTAAGAAGGCCCTGAATCACTCGGTGTATGCATGTTCAGAGTATCTCTGAGTTCTGATTTCTCAGGATGACTGAGCACCCAGCTAACAAACTTAAAAAGTCCGTAACTTTTGTGTGTGCGAAGAAACGTAGTTGTGGCTTTAAATCATTGATTTAGAGAGAGCATTTTCTGAAGTGATTTTGCCCGCCTCCTCCCCCCAGAGAATTTTCTGAAGTATCATCCCCCCCCCCCCCCCCCCCCCCAACCGGAAATGTTCATTACAACTAAAGATTGGCCACTATCACACTTTACCTAACTGTCGTGTTGAGAGGGGTCTCATTTGAGAGAAACAGATGGAGGATGAGGGACTGGAAACAAAAATTTACAAATTGGGAGTGGGTGAAGGGGGTAGGGTGGGGGATGGTGGTGTCAGATTGTAACACAATCATCTGAATGCCTAGAGATTGTTTAACAGCAATGTATCCTGTTCTGTGGCATGTATACTGCTACCAAAAAGAAAACAAACAAAAAACCAAAAACCTATAGCTTTGTAAATTGTGAAGAAGACCAATAAAGGTTAGGTGGTGTGGATATATGTCTGAAGGCTTTGCCTTTTCCTTTGAACTCTTTCCCTATGAGAACTAAAGTGAGGGGTGTGTGGATATGTCTGAAGGCTTTGCCTTTTCCTTTGAACTCTTTCCCTATGAGAACTAAAGTTAGGTGGTGTGGATATGTCTGAAGGCTTTGCCTTTTCCTTTGAACTCTTTCCCTATGAGAACTAAAGTGAGGTGGTGTGGATATATGTCTGAAGGCTTTGCCTTTTCCTTTGAACTCTTTCCCTATGAGAACTAAAGTGAGGTGGTGTGGATATGTCTGAAGGCTTTGCCTTTTCCTTTGAACTCTTTCCCTATGAGAACTAAAGTGAGGTGGTGTGGATATATGTCTGAAGGCTTTGCCTTTTCCTTTGAACTCTTTCCCTAGGAGAACTAAAGTGAGGTGGTGTGGATATGTCTGAAGGCTTTGCCTTTTCCTTTGAACTCTTTCCCTATGAGAACTAAAGTGAGGTGGTGTGGATATGTCTGAAGGCTTTGCCTTTTCCTTTGAACTCTTTCCCTATGAGAACTAAAGTGAGGTGGTGTGGATATGTCTGAAGGCTTTGCCTTTTCCTTTGAACTCTTTCCCTATGAGAACTAAAGTGAGGTGGTGTGGATATGTCTGAAGGCTTTGCCTTTTCCTTTGAACTCTTTCCCCATGAGCCAGTCCTACCCTTCCTGCACATGTGGTGTGAAGAGTCACACAATCGTTGCCTGCATAGCGCAGTTAATCCTGTGCTTTTTCTTTCTTTCTTTGTTTCTGTTAGACATCTGACCTAGTTTTTAAAGAGGCAGTTAGTTAGATATCTGACCTAGTGACCTAGTTTTTAAAGAGGCGTTTTCTGAAGGATGAATTCAAAGTTAGATATCTGACCTAGTGACTTAGTTTTTAGAGAGGCATTTTCTAAAGGATGAGTTCAAAGTTTGATATCTGACCTAGTGACCTAGTTTTTAAAGAGGCATTTTCTAAAGGATGAATTCAAAGTTAGATATCTGACCTAGTGACCTGGTTTTTAAAGAGGCATTTTCTAAAGGATGAATTCAAACGTGAGATATCTGACCTAGTTTTTAAAGAGGCATTTTCTAAAGGATGAAGAGTTAGATATCTGACCTAGTGACCTAGTTTTTAAAGAGGCATTTTCTAAGATATCTGACCTAGTGACCTAGTTTTTATAGAGGCCTTTTCTTAAGGATGAATTCAAAGTATATCTAACTTAGTTTTTAAAGATGTGTTATCTGAAGGATGAATTCAAAGTTAGACAGCTGACCTCATTTTTAAAGAAGCATTATCTAAAGGATGAATTCAAAGTTAGATATCTGACCTAGTTTTTAAAGAGCATTATCTAAAGGATGAATTCAAAGTTCGATATTTGACCTAGTTTTTAAAGAAGCATTATCTAAAGGATGAATTCAAAGTTCGATATCTGACCTTGTTTTTAAAGAAGCATTATCTGAAGGATGAATTCAAAGTTAGATATCTGACCAAGTTTTTTTTTAAGTGGCATTTTCTAAAGGATGAATTCAAGGTCTAAAATTTCAAATTTCATTTTAGTTTCTAAAAGTACTTGTTATATGTATGGCTGTGGTCTGAGACTCCGGAGTCCATGGCGGGCGGTACATTGTGAGCACAGCATGGCACTGAAACGTGGGGATGGGCGGTGCTTTAGGAAGAAGCATGAAGGGGAAAAGGTCCTTTGTGTCCATAATGTTGTTCTGGGGTGGTTTGGTTGGGGTTTTTTGTGTGTGTGTTTTTGTGTCTGTTTTTGTTTTTGTAAGTTTGATTTGAGTGTTGGAAACAGCTTTCGTTGTTGCGATGCTATGGTGGTATCATTTTGGAATGTCAGATGAGATTTCAACAATATTTCCATCATCATAGTAGATGTTCACAAACATAGAACAAGCAAGTACATTTCTGAGGTTAGGCACAGGCCTCTTCCAGAGTCTCCCTCCCGTTCCACGACAGTTTGATATCTTATGATCAGACTTTTCCTGTTTACCCCCCCCCCCCCCCCCCCTTTAGTTGGACTGGATGCACATTTGTGTGTATGAGGACTAAAGATGAGTGTGGATGCCCATGTTTGTAAAGTGATTCTATAATTGTTTTGTGTGTGACTGACAAAAAAATTCATTTTATCAGTAAATCAGATTGTGACAGGTAAAGCCTGTGCTGTAGTACATCAGGGGCCTGTGCACTCGATATAGGTTGTGTTTCTTGTCAAATATGAAAAAAAGGTCCCCCCCCCCCCCCCGCGCTAGTAATTGCATTTTGCTCCAGACCACGATGCCAGACATTGATCCTTTTTTTTTTCAATTGAATGACAGATGCACCACCTTGAATTACGCTGCATTATAAACAACGACAACAATGCTGACGTTCTGTTTCCTGCTGTCTGCTTCAGGGGATGGGCCAGAAAATGGGACACAGCCAGAAATCGCCATTGTTACAGCTCCACACCACGTGACTGTGGAGAAGAAATCCCCCTTGCTTCTCAACTGCTTGGTAGTGACCAGCAAAACCTTTGGCCCTGTCCAGTTCAGCTGGCAGAAGGACGGCCAGCCCCTCATTCCACAGCCTGGGGACCGCAGGATTCACCTCTTCCAGAATGGATCACTCTACTTTCGACGCATCATTCACCGCAAACGGCGGGAGAACCGGTTGAGTGACGAAGGACTTTACGAGTGCGTGGCCGGGAATACAAATGGCACAGTCGTGGCGCGGCGCGTGCATGTGGAGGTGGCAGGTAAGGTGTCGCACGTGTCTGTAAGCATGCGCACATGTACACTACATACGTGTCTGTAAGCATGCCCACACGTACACAACATATGTGTCTGTAAGCATGCGCACACGTACACAACATATGTGTCTGTAAGCATGCGCACACGTACACAACATATGTGTCTGTAAGCATGCGCACATGTACACAACATACGTGGGTTCACATACGTCAGGGTTTCCATTCCAGGATGTAGGGTTTCACTGGAAACTTACAACTCCTGCTCCAAGTACAGTGCCTGATTGTTTGTAGCTCAAGCAAGTTAAAATGTTCAAGGTTTTTTTTTCAATCCAGGGTTTCCCCATCCAGTGATATGTAGGATTTCACTGACAAATTACAAATCCTGCTCTATGTAAAGTTGTGACTTTTTTTTTTTAGCTCAAGTTGAAACATTCAGTGTTGTCAGTGGGGTTTGACTTTGAGGTCCCAGCCTAAAAAAAACAAAAACAAAAAAGAAACAAAAAATGAAAGAAAACCATTGGAGGTTTGGTGACTGTTTCCCCCCTTTCTTTAAAAAAAAAAAAAATTGCCCCCTCCCCCCAATTATTATTATTAATTTTTTTTTTTTCAATCAACACAGGATGGGTGCTCATTCCATTTTTGTTCCGGATTGTTGTAAAAAGTTGGGCAGGAAAAGCTTGGACTAGGGGATGATGATAAAAAGAATTAGGAAATTTTATCTCAAAGAAACATATTTTGGTGTCTTCTTCCTTTGCCTAATGGAGAAGTAATTAACAGAATCCTGTGCGATGATTTGAATTGGAAGTCATTGGCAGTCAGGTTCCTGTTTTAATGATTTAACAACATGTATAAATATATTAACTTTTTAAATCCATGTCCAGACGTGTGTTTGAAATCATTATGAGATGAATGCTTGTGACCTTTCTTGACTGGGTGCTAGGAACATGTGTGCACGTGCGCACACACATGTGTGCAGGCGCACCACACACACATACACCACCCCCACACGCAAACAACCACACACACACACAACCACACACACACACAACCACACACACACACACACACACACACACACACACACACACCACACACACACAACCACACACACACACACACACACATAATTAAGCGTACACATGCGCATCCAAACGGTCACCCACCTCTTGCCCCTCTCTCCGTGGTCAGACAGTTGTGTTTTGGGTCACCCGATGAGAGAAGTAGTAACATGGAATTTGAAAGAACCACCCCCCCACTTCTCCAAGCCATAAACAGGGAGGAGGGACTTTATAAACAGGGAGGGAGGGAAGGATATATGGGGGTGGAACAACGTGTCCTATGCCCTCTCACTCCCTTTCCCATCCACACCCCCCCTCCCCAACCCATCCAGGACCTGTAAAATCTGAGCGCTCTTGAAACCATGGGACCCCCCCCCCCCCCCCCCCATCTCCCTCTATTGTGGGTTAGGAGCTTGCACAGAGAGCGAGAGAGGCTTGGGCTGGCCATGAGTTGTGGCTTGCCACTGGTCAGTTAGTAGGTGGGTTGGCAGTGGGCCAACGGTACAAAGGCGCTGGGGTCAATGCCTGCTTGCCCTCATCGCCCTCCGCGCTCCTGTCTCCTGACCCTCCCCCCCCCCCACCCAACCCTGTTCCTTCCCCACTTGGCCTCCTCTCCTCCCCTCCCCTCTTCTCTTCCCTTCCCTTCCCTTTACATAGCCATCCATGGCTTCGTGTTCTATCAATGGTCGTGTGTGTGTTACTATGTGTGTGTGTGTGTGTGTGTGTGTGTGTGTTTCAGTACTGGCCCATTTCCCCTCCTCCATACTACCTACTGTTCCTTACTGCCCGGCACTGACAGTACAGAGGTAGTTTAGTGAGCCAGTGAGCCGCTCAGAGAGAGAGAGAGAGAGAGCTCTTCTAGAGATGGATGGGTGGAGAGAGAAGGAAAGAGAGAGAGAGAGAGAGGTGGATGAGTGGAGAGAGAGAGAGAGAGAGAGAGAGAGAGAGAGAGAGGTGGATGAGTGGCGAGAGAGGGAGAGAGAGAGAGAGAGAGAGAGAGGTGGATGAGTGGAGAGAGAGAGAGAGAGAGGTGGACGAGTGGAGAGAGAGGTGGATGAGTGGCGAGAGAGAGAGAGAGAGAGAGAGAGAGAGAGGTGGATGAGTGGAGAGAGGTGGATGAGTGGAGAGAGAGAGAGAGAGAGGTGGATGAGTGGAGAGAGGTGGATGAGTGGCGAGAGAGAGAGAGAGAGAGAGGTGGATGAGTGGTGAGAGAGAGAGAGAGAGAGAGGAGAGAGAGAGAGAGAGAGAGAGAGAGAGAGAAGTGGATGAGTGCCGAGAGAGAGAGAGAGAGAGAGAGAAAGGTGGATGAGTGGAGAGAGAGAGGTGGATGAGTGGCGAGAGAGAGAAAGGTGGATGAGTGGAGAGAGAGAGAGACTCAAGACTCAAGACTCAAAGACTCAAAAACTTTATTACTCAAGGATAGAGATTTTAGGCAGTGCCTATTCTTCCAGAGAGAGAGAGAGAGAGAGAGAGAAAGGTGGATGAGTGGTGAGAGAGAGAGAGAGAGAGGTGGATGAGTGGAGAGAGAGAGAGGTGGATGAGTGGAGAGAGAGAGACAGAGAGAGAGAGAGAGAGAGGTAGATGAGTCAAGAGAGAGAGAGAGGTGGATGAGTGGAGAGAGAGAGAGAGAGAGAAAGGTGGATGAGTGGAGAGAGACGTGGACGAGTGGCGAGAGAGAGAGAGGTGGATGAGTGGAGAGAGAGAGAGAGAGAGAGAGAGAGAAAAGTGGATGAGTGGTGAGAGAGAGAGAGAGGTGGATGAGTGGAGAGAGACGGGGGCCGGATAGCTCAGTTGGTAGAGCGCCGGACTCGTGATCCTGGGGTTGCGGGTTCGAATTTCGGTATAGGGGGATTTTTCCCTCGGAGTTAACATTGGTTCTGACTCCATTCCCCATATAGTCCTTCGAATGAGACTATAAACCGAGGTTCCGTGTGTGAACGCACGCATAACATCTTGCACACACGTAAAATCCCATCACCAACTTTCGGAAGAGAAGGCCAGTTTGGCCGTTGGTATGGATGACACGTGACACATAGCATGCACCTTCCCCGAAGATGGAGTATGGCTGCCTTAATGGCGGGATAAAAAGGGTCATACACACAAAACTCCACTGCCTGGCTATACAGGGAGTGTCCGCAGGAGTATCAGCCTGCGTACGCAGAAAGAAAGAAAGTGGAGAGAGAGAGGTGGAGAGAGAGAGAGAGAGAGGTGGATCGGGATGAGTGGCGAGAAAGAAAGAGGTGGATGAGTGGAGAGAGAAGAGAGAGGGAGAGAGAGAGACGGAGAAGAGAGAGAGAGAGAGAGAGAGAGAGAGAGAGAGAGAGAGAGGTGGATGGGTGGCGAGAGAGAAGAGAGAGAGAGAGAGAGAGAGAAGGTGGATGGTGGCGAGAGAGAGAGAGAGGTGGATTAGTGGAGAGAGAGAGAGAGAGAGAGAGAGAGAGAGAGAGGAGAGAGAGAGAGAGAGGTGGATGGGTGGCGAGAGAGAGAGAGAGAGGTGGATTAGTGGAGAGAGAGAGAGAGAGAGAGAGGTGGATGAGTGGAGAGAGAGAGAGAGAGAGAGGTGGATGAGTGGAGAGTTGGACGAGTGGAGAGAGAGAGGAGAGGTGGATGAGTGAAGAGAAAGAGAGAGGTGGATGAGTGAAGAGAAAGAGAGAGGT